>JACXIK010000023.1:1233110-1780993 GCA_014737385.1 Bombus superbus
GCATCGATGGGACACGCACTTGCGAAGCAGCGCTTCACATCTCACGAAGATGTGCGAAAATGGCTTGACGACTGGTTTGCCTCAAAAGAGGAACAGTTCTTTTGGCGTGGCATTCACAAATTGCCAGAAAGATGGCAAAAATGTATAACTAGCGATGGGCAATACTTCGAATAAAACACTTTTTATCATTTTCATACAAAGTAATACCCATAACCACACAGTGCCACGTGATTCACCTATCACCAGCGCAGCAAGTCCTAATTTCAATCTTGCAACGACCAGGTAAATTCGTTGATTACTTCGCCAGTTCCAATTCCCACCACAACAATGACAAACTTATCGAAAATCAGCTCATTATGTTTAAAGCGAGACAACCTACTCGTCCATTTCGATATCGTATCGAAACGCATTGATGAATACGAAAAGTCCGATAAATATGACGTGAGCCTTTTAGAAACATATCGAAAAGAGATCGACGACGCTTTGAACTGCTTCACGATTATTGAGAAAGAGTTAAATCTCGACGGAGAAGAAGAACATGCGTACCAAATCAACATACTACAAAAATATTGCTTCCTGGTCACACGATTGAATAAACTCATTAATAGCGTACTACCGGGGTCAATGGAACTGCCAGTATTATCTCTACCCACATTCGACGGAACCAATAAAAATTGGCATTCTTTCTATAATACCTTCTCTAAAATAATGGACCGCAACAGCCAATTGACACCCGCACAAAAGCTACTGTATCTTCGATCTACCTTAACGGGAAAAGCCGCGAAATGTATTCGATCACTGAAAATCACTGACGCTAGTTATGCCAAGGCTATCGCCATTCTCAAAGATAGGTTCAAATGTTCAAATTACACCTGTCTATACCACTGGAACGTGATTGAGAATTATCCTAAACTGACCAAGGAAACACCGGAAGCTTTGATGAGTTTCGTTGACACGGTAAAACAACATATCGCCGTATTGGAGAGCATAGGAGAGCCAATCGCATCAAACGTCGTTATCATCAAAGTCATCATTTCCAAGCTAAGCCCAGACATCATTAACCAGTGGAAGCTCACCTTACCCAACAAGAACGTGCCTTCGTACACACATTTATTAGACTTCTTGGAAAAATGGGCAATGGAAAATATGACAACTATGGTAACAGAAGCGTCGAAGCAACAGCACCCTTTCCAAGGAAGCGCATTCACCGCGAGTTACTCTCCGTCGATGTGTCCAATCTGCTGGCGATCACACGCAATTTAGAATTGCAATATCTTCAAGGACAAACCCATAGAAGAGCGCCGTGCAGCCGCCAAGAAAGCATCCGTGTGCATCAATTGCCTAAAGGAAGAACACGCACGTCGTCATTGTTTCGCCGGATCCTGTCGTCTGTGCGGACAACGTCACAATACACTGCTGCATCGGCCCAAAACTTTGGTCATTACAAACAATTGAACATTCATTTTCAATTCCGGACCACTGATTCCAATTCCTATATATATATAATATGTATAATATCCTAACTAATTAATCTCAGCGTTCTATGGTTACCGATTTGTAAAGTACAATTCCCGACGTTAATAGCCTTATCCCACGCACGAAAGTCTCTAGATTTGGGTTACTGAAAAGTAATTTTTACATTATAACAACCAAATTTAATAAATTTTTAATTTTTATTCTAAATGGACGCCTTCAATAATATATTACAATAATCATTTTTATAACTTACATTTTTTTACAAGTTAAAATTTAATTTACACTTCTGTGGTATTAGTTTTTGACTTGGAGCTGTTAGTTTGTATTAAATGACAGTTTGTGTCAAAAATAATTGTACTGTATTAGCCAAAGTTGTAAAAAAAACATGAAATTGATCAGTGGTTAAAAATAATAATATGGTTAATAATAATAAATACTCATTCCAAGAAGAAAAAAATTTATAATATTTCAACCTATACTAATTACAGATTTATTTACGATTATCTGAAATTTTTTACTAAATTTGTGACTTCTACGACTCATGATAATTTTTTATAACAAGTTATACATTTTATAACTTAATTCAAAACATACACCATTGTTCAACAAGTAAGTATTAAATGTATAAATTTAATTATTTTAGTATTTTTTTTAGTTTAATTATTAATTTGATTACTTGCGTTGTTTTATTCAATATACACAGTAGTATGTTATTCTTAATCAATGTCTTGCTTATGTAACGTCGCGATGCGTCATTATAAATTGTAGGGGGTGAAAGAAACAAGTTTTGATTTCTTTATTATTATTACGAATTTTAATTTAGTCAATTAAATAGGGTAGATCCCTAACTTCATAGGTTCTTATATAAGCTAACGTGGAACCACAGACCAGTTTTTAATCAATGGTAGAATTAAACAGGGCAGATTCCTACCTTTATAGGTTTTTTTTTGTATATGCCGGCATGGAACACTTTCCAGCACTTGGCCGCATGGTCCAGTACTCGTGGAACAACTACAATGGTCGTGAGCACTCCTGCTTTGGTGACCGGGCGGGAATGAGTGGTTTGAAATGGTTTCGGATTGCAGCGAAGTATGACCGTTTCCATACATATGAACAATATTGACCTGTACTCCTGTACTAAATGTACTCCATATTACAAATAAACCTATTTAAAGGATTGAAAATTATTTCAAATATAATTTCTAATAATGTTTATTATTAATATCATTATTGATTTGCAAAAATATCATTTATTGTAAGTTTTAAACAAGATATGGATATTAATATCATCATTTGAAATATTTGAATTTGATGCAATTTATTATATTTATGCGCAAGCAGATGCGCAGAAGTTCAAACTCGGAAACAAAGAACGCAAGTTCCGTGAGTTTGCACGGCGCGAGAAATTCGTGTAAATAATTGTACTGTGAATTCTTTGTGATTGATGTAAATCTAGTGATGAAGTGCTTCAAAGAAGAAAGATATATCATCGTATTAGCTGCTGGCTTCCTACTTCTGAATAAATAACTTGAAAGCTAGGTAAAGTTTTACAATATTTTTTAACGCAGTAAATTAGCATCATAAATTGAAAGCAAACGGTAGTAATGCTTTATCTAATAAATTTAAATTTTCCTGTTTATTTTATCTCTAGATATAGTTACATTTTACCGATTTGACATTAAAAATTGGAAACTTGAATAACACATCATTATACAGCATAACATTGATTACTTTGACTTTCGATTTATCAAACTTTTGGCTATTCAGATAAATTCAAATACAAAAATGATTCACTAAATATTTATATGAAGTACTCACAACAGAGACGTAAAGAACAAGAATATTAGCTTGGTAAAGAACTACATATGTCATATTTATTTCATATATCGTTCAATACAAATAAATAGTATTATAAAATAAATGTTATAATATAAAATTCAACTTTTAAAAACGTGCACTGTTAAAACCTAAACATTCGTATGAACATTTTTATAAAAGATGTTATGAGTAAAAGATATTTGAGCATATTAAATGGTTGATGAAATAAAATTATCTTTAAATTAGTACCAATTATCATGCCAACATTAATAACGCGTTTCCTTTCTGAAAGAGTTAGATTTTATGGAATGTTAAAGTACAATTATTCATCTTAATTCTTTATGCTCTCAAATATTCTAAATGCTTTTTAGCAATAGTGATATACAACCTTAGTTTTAGCGGTTTATATGTATAATGAAATATCTAGTCATAAGCACAGAGTGATCGTTTGTACTTTGGTCAATAAAATACTTAAAAATAGATTAACTTATATACAATTGTAAAAAATATTAAAATCACTAGTTTCATTAATATTGGATTTGAATATTAAAAATTTAAGTCCACAGTGCTGTTGGCATCATTCCTTCTACTGTACCAGCAGCTGGTTTCAGATCTTCATTGCATAAAAAGTGCAATGGCATGTTTACTAAATGACCCTAAAATAAAATTAAAAATGAAAAGATAAAATTTGTTAAAATAATAATGATAATAATAATAATCATAATAATAATTTTTTAAAACTATTTATACCTTAATCTGTTCGACCATTTCTTGCGCCAAAAGTGTATTTGATGAAGAAAGTGGCTCCTTATCTTGATATTGCTTTAACATGGAAAAATTAACAACTTTATCTGTCGGGATAACATGAAATACTTCTTCATAGATTTCTGTGTTTCGATTACTCCTAGCACACCATACATCTTTGTAGAATGATTTTTTAATTATATCAGTTACATCTATATCTTCATTTGTTTTAAATAATCCCAAATGTTCAGAAATTAATTGTTTCCGTAATGATCCTGCAAATTTACCACAAGGAAACGGTATATCATTCATTCTTCCTTCTTCGAATTCTTGATCCTGTAAATTATAGAATAATTAATATTGAAATGATAAAAAATTATACAGTTGAGTCGGTTAAAATAATGCTTACATGAATTATTACTGCAATTTCGCTGTCCCTTGTTGCTATCATGCTCCTATCATTAATATTAGCAGAACCACAGATGACAGTATTATCATCTACAATTAATAGTTTGCTGTGAACATATATTAGTTCTGTCACTAATGTACCATTTAACATTGCGTGCGTCCTTAAACCATGGAATGTAATGTACTCTCTAGGATCCTCTATTCCTGCTTCAATTAGCCGACTTAAGATAGCATCTTTACCCCTATTTATAATACAAATATTTCCAATTTTTCAACTCGTTCACTTTTCATCCTTAGTTGCAGTTTAATTCCATAACAGAATCTTTACCTTGATATAGAAGCATAATTCCAATGAGTAATAGCACGTAGAGCAGTACCAGTTGGTCCTCCAACTTCGCCTTCAAAACCTGGTAATAAAGGCATTATTACAAATACTCTAAATACTGCACCCTCACGGTGTGCTCTTAAAATGCGTTTCAATAATGTTTCTCCAATACGATTTTTTACTGCAGATCGTTCCATGGATGCAAGTGTTATAAAAAATTGGTTCTCTATGTATATATACCTGAAATAGGAAAATATGTATTATAATAGCAGTAGGGCAATTAATCATTTTTCATGTTTTTAAAAATTAATTTCACCTTTCTGCTTTACTAATAGCCTCAATATAGGCCTCTTGAATACTTCGCTCTATTGTTTGTGAATCGAGAAAACCAGCCGACCAAGAACTAACTGATCTTAATACTTGACAGTTGACGTTGTGTATATTAGATTTCTCAATAAATGGTACAGAGCTACTGCAATTATTGTACGTTTTTGGAAGCAAAAATGGATAATATGGATTTAATTTTGCTTTTTCCATCTACAAATGTAAATCATATAAATGTTATTTAATTATTAGATTGTTACAAAATTAAAAAGTACTTACCTTAATTGCATTCCAACGTTGAATAAAATGTCTGGCAACATCTCTTGCTGTTGCATCTTGTACCATAATTCCTATATCGTGCCATGGCATTCTGGGAGTGTTGCTCCTATCTACTAGATCTTGATAAGGTTTTTCAAGATCATTAAAGTCTTTAACAATAAAATTTACATAGTCTTTTCCCAACCATAATTTAGCCACACCTGGATATTCTGAAACTTCATCTTCGCTATATGCTAGTGACTGACTAGTTTCAATTGGAGTTTGAGTTGTATAGCTGAAAATGTCAGTGATATTCTGTAATTGATGTAAAAATATTTTCAGTTTTTGTTACATATCTTTCTGAAGTATAAACTTACGTAGCCATAACATCTTCCTCATCGCTATCTTCTTCATGTGGATTATACACCATATTAATTAATTCTTGCCTTTTCAACTTAATATTGTGTTTCATTCTATCCATGGTGTTTTTTGCTATCCCAAATAAATTTTTACGCCCCAGATTAGGTGTATCACATTTCATGGTATCTGATTCTTCTATTGGTTGTAATAGTAACAAATCACCAGCATTTAATTGTGATAATGCCGAAAATGGTGATATTGATGTCTTATTATTCATAATTGGTCTAAAGAAAAAAACAAAACATAAAATAAAATGAGTAGCTGAGCTTAACTTAAAGAAAATTTGAAATATAGAATTTATGGAAAATAATAAGAAAGAAACTTACAACACAGGTATAGATTTGGTAGTAGCCATCACAACTGTGTTAGTTGCAATAGCCAATGGTAATAAAACATGTTTCTTTGCATTGGCATTTGATACTTTTTTACTGCTAGTATTGGTAAATCTACCTTTAGATGGAATATAAATACTGGAATGGTGGGTGCTGCCTGTAATTGAGAGCAATACAATTAAATGCAATTAATAACAATGATGGGTATTTAAATTCAAGTATCATGTACCTAAGTCTATTAATCTATGTTCATTGTTGTCCCATCGACCATAGCATAGATCGATTCCTCCAAGGAAAGCAATACTTTGATCAACAACTACAATTTTTTCGTGGTGTGCCCACAGAAACACTCCTACTCGCGCGTGGTCTGGATGACGTAATACTTTTATATTTTCGGGGTGTTTTTCGACTAGTCGTTGTTTGCTATAGAAACTGTTTATACCCAGTGCGACTTCTACTTCTTTATAGATCATTATATATACTTTGATTCCTTCATACTAAATAAAGAATTGATTATTATAAACATATACGCATGATTTCTTTCAATTTTTGACAGCATTATATGTTATATTCAAAATTACATTAGCCTTACCAGGAATCCTCAACTTTTGTCAGCATTAATAGTGTAAAGTGTTAAAAATATTAGTATGAATAATTAATAAAAACAATATTTTTAATGATATACTCACAGCTTTTCTTTCTAAAATATTATCTAATCGCCAATAATCACTATGAATGACTGGTCTTTTCATATAAATCTCAGGTGATAACCACCAGTCTGCAATAAAAATTTCTTCTTTTGCATTTTCTAACGCGTCTGCAACAGCAGACATATAACTTGATCCATCTACAAACCATGTAGCTGGAATAGGGGAACGATAGGGTGCAAACGAGTTGTGCGGATTCGATTGTATAAAGTTTCGACCTGTACTAACATAACTTATTAATTAAGTTTTCAAAGTTTTACGTTTCGCACTAGTCAAGGAACTTACCTTCCCTGTTACTAACTTCTTGTATGAATTCCAGCCATTCTTTGGCCTTTCTTCTTGTCCAGCACTTGATTAGTATGTGCCTACTAAGATTTACTATTTGTATACCATTTCTTATTCCTGTTGTATACAGACCAAAACTGATTCCGAAACCATTATCCATTAGAATCACCGATTGTATGCTACCATTTTTCGGTCTAATATAGGCAACAAAAGTATCTTTAACAACAAGATGTCGAGAATGCCATTTCCTACATAGAGATGTGCAGAAATGAGCACATCTAATACAACACACGCCCTCAAGAAGACCACAAAAGTTACATCTACTTCTTGCACCTGACCCAGTTCGTTTTAAAACAATTCCTTCTTTGCCTTTCATTCCTAAATCTTCTATAAATGACAAATGTGAGACTTCTAAAAAATCGACCTGAAAATATTTTATACTTGTCAGTAATCATTACACAGATAAATGCCAGTTAGTAACTCACTGTTTCTGGATGGTGCAAATAAATTTTTATTTTTAATAAATTAGTTAAGTACTCTTCTAATACTTTTTTCCTATGTTCTAGTTGCTCATAAGGTACTAAAACATCAGGCTTATTTGGAAATCTAAAAAAATAGTTTGTTCCATTTTTTGTTCATTTATAATAAATAAACGTATTTTTTTCTTAAATATATCTTTATACCTTGGTAGTGCACCTTTACGACCTTTCCCTTCTTTTGCATCTCCTAAACTTTTCAAACTGGTTCTTCTTTCTTTATGACTTTTAGTTGGGAAAGGTATGTCTAAACTGGTGCGATATATTTTCAATTGATTATGCAAATTTTGGATATGTTTGTATCGTTTCTTAATTGTCCAAATAAATGGTCCATGCCTAAATTCGATAGTGTACAAATTTGGATTCAATGGATGTGTTGTTACGCTACGTTCATTATCTATAATGTTCACATGCACTTCTTCACCAGGAATAAAAACGTTACGATACTGGCTTTTAAAGTTTTTTGGTAAGTCATGTATAGCAGAAAAAGGTATCACACCAGGACGTTCTAGTTTAAATAAAGAAAACAATGCACAATACATTTTATTAATATAATTAGGATGTTATTTTTAAAGGAAGTTAGTTAAATAACACAGAAATAACAAACTAAAATCATAAACTCACCACTATTATCAGTATCATTATTAGAATTAACATTTTCATTTATAGTAATTTCTAATGAATCAGGTACACCCAGTGTATCATCATATTCGGGATCATGAGAAACACAATTCTCAGCTTTTTCATCGTTTAAAATACTGTCAGACATCGTTAACAGTATTTTACAAAATTGTCAATAGATAACTAAACATATGCTATTAAGTTAAACTAGTTTTACAATACACCTTTCATTGCCTTCAACTTATAATATCTTTTATATTTTACTCCTTTTTCTTGCAATAACCAATAATTTTTTTATGTTACACAAATTATCTTTATTAATGAGAAATAGTACATACAACAGTAGATGTTATTTGAATACAATACACTGACGATATGTATATTGTTAACAGATAAGTGAATAGATAAGTAATAATATGGTGGAACAAAAGAAATGTGACGATAAAGAACTAATGTATATTTTTGATTAAGAAAATAATCTAATGTGCACGGGAGAGATCTAGAATACTGACTATAAATTCGAGTTAGATGTAATTCACAGGAACAAGATTAAAGTAAATTGCTAGACTTGTTTCATTACATGTTGATCGGTATTTATCTATCGATTTCAATTTTTCCATATTGTAAACTTTAAAAATATGAACTTAAAGTTAGGATAAAAATTATGAACGATATAATAAAAGGATACAACCTATTTATGTATTAAATGTCACATGTCACGTTATTAAGGTTATAAATATTATCGCTTCTTCCATAAACAGTTTTAAGGTAATGAATTTTACATGATATTGTAAGAAATTGATATATACTTTTCAGATAATTCCATTATCATAGGTGGTATCGTCATAATTGATTACACGAGCGATTTCATCGCTATTCATTATGTGACAGATCAAACGACTTATACATACTTCGTCTGTGCTTATGCACATTTGTTGACTATGGTAGATCGGACTCTAAGAACTGTCGGTATGGATATTTTCTACTAAAACGAGTGAAGCATTAGCTTAAAATTGTTCTTTTTTCTATTAAAACTTTATATTTTGGAAGTAAAAGATATCCAATAGATTCCTCAACTAAATTTTCACGATTATGTGACTTATGACGTATATTTTCTGTTACATTGACATAATCTATGTTTGATCATTCTGTTTTATCAACAAAGATAACAATTCCATAGAAAAATATGCATGTATGTACTTACAAATATGCAAAATAAAAATCTATTAGTATTTTTCTTCTCACGGACGAATAATGTTCTGAAATCTTTAAGTGCTTTTTGTAACGTGAATTGAGAATTTTGTTTGTCATATATGTAGCGTGTCCTCTCTTACACGTGATACATCGATATGCATATTTACTTGTAAATGAAGATTTACTTAGAAAACATAATAAATTACTATATTACTTTTTCTTTGTGGAGTTGTAGATAAATTATTTTTTCACAGACATTATGGTTTAATAATATGTTTATCTCTTTCATTTATTTATCAATATTAATGAATATACCATTGCTCATGTTTATTATATTGCGAGTAGTACTTACGTAAGATACATACAATACTAGTTCAAAATCAAATAGCAAAATTTCAAATACGTTTCTAAAACATCGTCAAAATCTAATTCAAATCTTTGAATATTGTCAAGTAATTGTTAGCATTTACTTTAGCTACTATTTTCTAAGAATTATTTAAAAATCTATGTATATGCATAGCTATTATCAACTATATCTTAACAATAACTTCTTGTTGTTGATATTTATCGGCAGGTACATACGTTTCAACAAAGAAGACACTAATAAAACATAAAGATATTTGTGTAAATTTTGTGTCAAAATAATCTAAACGTAATTTATAGAAGGTTACAGGAAAAACTTCCTTCCAGAACTTCTTACTATTAGATTAATTTGTATTCTGACCTAGATAAAGATGTACTTATATAAAATGAATTTATTAATTGATCAATTAGAAATCATGACAATCCATGTAGATACAATTCCTTTTGACTAAAATTGAATCTCTCTTTTATGTGCAAAACTTCGTCCCGAGATGTCATTGAAATCGCAAAAACATTCACCGTACAACAATAACCAGTTAAACATTGTTATCATTATTTCGAACAATCGAGTTTAACGTATACATGGCGTATGTGTCGGATACAAAGAAAAGTGGAGCGTTTTATGAAAGGGTTCCATGTAACCTCATTTTCCATTAATAATATGTACTCTTTACGCTTGCAATCCGAAAACTCGATATTTCTTATATTACGGAGTATAGGCAGGAAGCGCACAGCCGTGTGATTATTAGGAAAAGTAATTGTTCGGTTTTGCGATCTACTTTCGAATTGGAACGCAAACGATCGATTTTATTCCTGGATTAGAATGTCAAGGGAAAGCGATGCAATGCGCGCGTAATGCGATAATAATTCAGGAGAAGCAACATCTTTTATTTTCTTTGTATTTTTTTATTAACTCACTTGACGTTGCCTGTAGTTTTTATCGAATTATGATAAAACCTTCCTTAAATATTTAAGTTTATTATTTAACCATTCTTTTATTCATTTCTATGATCGTATCTCCTTATTAATTCAGATACAGAAAAGTTTATTGCAGATTCCTTTCTCACGTTTGCTTGCGATAGTGTAGTAATTTAAGGTCGAATATCATTGTAAACCATTGATTAGATGCACTACTGTAAACGATTAGGAAATCATTGGACTTGTCGATTTTAGATAATTAATCAAGGATTTGTGACGAAACACCGTGCTCCAAATAACGCAACATTTTTTATGATATAATGTGCAATAACAGATTTCAAAATAATAGGGGATGAAAATGTTTGAGCAAAATACTTTAGAATTGTTTGCGCCATAACTAGCAATGTTGCAATGGCGTTTTTATTCCTGTGTGTTTTACACGTGATGTAAATACATGTAAAGTAGCATATAAATTATGTAAACCTAGTTATTAACGTTGGTGGATCAAGGCATCCGTAAATGCGATTCTACATCGCTGATTACATAAAATCATTTGTCTACTGAGTGGAATAAACTTATTCGATTTTATAAAAGATGTAAGAGAGTGCTTCAAGTGAGTACATGCTCTTTAAACGTATTTGTATTAATAGATTGCAAAGAAGTGTTTTTAGAAGTGTTTCGTTTTATATTTATATTGGTGTTATCTGGCAAAGATTTCATTGGATAATATAAATTCACAATGGGAATGATTCGACTAAAATTTTGATTTTTTATGGAATTTTTTGAATGGAATTCTCTATGAATACGAGTGAAATTTTAATTGATGAAATTAGCATATTTTGAGCTACATATTTTATTTTTTAAACGACTGCATGATGCAATCTTTATAAAAAAGCAGTTGTTAAAATACCAGGACTAAACGTCCTATAACGGTTCTAATCATTCCTTCAGATGATAATCAATACATCGTCTAAATTACAAATATGTAATCTTCGTAACATATTAACCGTGTAAATAGTCGTTTATATAAGAACTGATTCGATTAGCCATTCTTTATTAGTATATTCGTTATTAGTTGTAATTTCTACTTTTGTGATGGAATAACATTATGCGAGATAATTGAAGGAACTCGTATTTAAATCATTTGACACTTGAGGTTACAAGCTATATTGTATCTAATTTTTCACTAATTCTTTAACTAGTTCTTACTACTGATCTAAACATAAATCCTAACAAATAGTAATTTTACTTTAACAATTAATAATTTTGCTTTCATACAATATTCTCATTTTGAATTCTCGATCATCAACAAACGAAAACATCGCTTCGAGATTCCATCTCTAAGATCACATCTGGTCTACAAACGAAAGGGAATTTGTATCGGTTGGAGATTCGATCTTTAAAATTATCTGGCCCAAGCAACTTTTAATTTCATCCGCCTTTTGCTACGGTTCGGTTCGATAATGATCCAAATGGCCCATAATCGAACACGCGTATCCGTGTTAGTTAGTACGTATTCTCGGATCGCAGGAAGTCACGCATATCAAAGTAGCTATCAGTCAGTAAGAGGAACGAGGCGACGTATCGCGGGAGGGGATGCTTTCGAAGTACCTGTATCTGGAGGTAGGGGCAGCGTATAGGACGCAGAGAACAGAAACGCGTTGGGTGGTGTGGCGATGGAAGTGGCGGTGGTGGTGGCGGTGGTGGTGGTGGCGTAGAGTCGGGCGAAAGGGAAAATAGTCGGGCGAACATTTTTTTTCTCCCCCATTTAGAGGCAGGTTTTTTGACACGGCGGTCGTTCGATCGACTTCCATTTGTCTCCGAGCATTCCGTCGACTAACGTCCCAAATATACTACCACGCGTTACCACCGGTGCAAAGCCGAATATCTCGCGAAGATGCGCGTCGATCGCTTCCATCTGACCTGATCGAGTTGCGTGTACGGTCAATACTACGGTCGCAGACTTACTTCGATTTCTTCGAACGGCCATTCTCAGTGATTTTCGACAAACTTTTTTCCGTTTTGAACTCGCGAACGTGCAAAGCGTAATCGACAAATGGATTGATTCGATAGATAGAACGTTCTCTAGTTATACGTTTCAGAGTAAAACGTGATTCTTGTGCTTGATTCTGACAATTTGTGTGCGCTGAAAGCAAGGGCACCTTTGAGCGTGTAGGAGGAACCACGACAAGACAGGTGGACTGAAATGAAACATTGGATCGGGTTCGTCTAAGAAGCTGCAAGGTGAGTGGAATTCAAGTGCGACCGGAACATTCAGCTCTTTTGTTTTGTCATGGGAAAATCATGAGTCGTCTATTGAAATGAAACTTGGCAAGGTCGTTGTTGCAATGAGCGAGAAATAAGATGTGCCTTCTAGATTGTGTTTCACTTTTTTCTTTTTTCTGGTGTTCGTTAGTCGACTTATGGTTGGTTACGTAGTAGAGACGGTCCTCGAGGTCGATGGACGATAATAAGGAGCATAGAACGATCGTCCTTAAACTACTTGTGTAATCGTTCGATGCGTTTAATCGGCGATAGGGTCGTGCAAAAACACCTCGGCTTCGTCTCAATATTCAACATCGATAACGCGAAAGTAAAACAAATTGAATCGATCGAAACGCCTTAGCGTTTGAGGGAAGAAGAAGGTATCGTTGATGTGTCGGTTAGGAATTTCCCCGAGAGTAGCTGCGATAGAAATACATCGGAAAACCTGTTCGAATGATAGTCGTTTGATGAAGAAATTGGTTATTGAATCTGTGTGCTTGGTTGTTCCGTAATCTGTACGGGAACTGGCTGGTGTTGCAGAATATTAACCGAACGGTCGCGGAATTAACTGACCGTTGCCTGTAACTTGGTAGTCCACTTTCACGCGCGCAAACTTCCAGATGTTCCCGGCATTTCTTACGTAAAACTCAGTTACTTGAGCAGACCGTGCCGAAATGATCTTTTCTCTGCGACGAGGATCGGTGCGGTAGTCGGTTCTTCGAGCACGACAAAGAACTTTAAATCGAACAGCAATGCTGAAAATTGGCCTCGAGATCAGCGATGCATGAGCAACGTGCTTCGAAGAAATTTCTTTCCTTATCTTGCCAGTTTTCTATAACGTTTTGTTTTGTGAAACGAAAGTACGTATTTTTTCATATATGTATCGAAATCGAGCAATCGAAAGAATATCCTATAGTTCGTCGTATGAAGGCTGAATTCGCGTTATAATTATTTTCTTTATACGAGTTTTGGTATTTTATTAAAAAATGGTACAAGGCGTTCGATACCTTTGTTTATACATACATATATCTTTGTTTAAGAGGAATAATCGATTCTTTTACCGAGAAATTCATTCTTTATTGAAGATACAGTTCTCTACGGAATATGCTTTACAATCGCGAGCGAAACCCGATACGTGCATATACCGTAGCAGAGAATTTACTTTCGATTGGCACGTAACAGATTCGTGCGCACGAACGATCGTGGAAAGGAATCGGACGCTGGAGTACTGTTCTCTCGAGAACGTTTTTAGTCAGAGATTGTAATACGTAATATTACAAAGGAATTAACGAATTTCCTTCCTCCGCTAATTTTAATTTAATCGTCGATAAAAGTAATTCGTTAAATCAAATTTAGATCTTCCATTCAATTCACATTAACGTTTGTTTCATTTTATTGTCAATTTTTACTAGCGCGTGTTTCCCAGATATACGAGAAAAAGCTACGGAAATCGAGCAACAAACGTTGACAGATTTGTAGGTAGAAAATAAGGAGAAGTTGAATGGACGATGGTAATGAATCGTAATGCAACGCAGCTGAGTCTAACGGTATTTCGAGTACGGTCGTCGATCCATGGCTGATCTTGATCTTCCTCCTCTCCTTACTGATCTTCGCGCCAACAGAGGAAAGAGGATCGAAAGAGCTCACGATCATCACGACTGGCCGCGTACTTGAGACGACCTCGTTAGATCTGCCGTTTGTCAAATTCCTCGCATGTAGAAACCGAGTTTTGATCCTTTTAATTTAAATAAAGTAGAATCAATGCTTCAACTAGAGTAATCTTGCAATTAGGGAAAGTGTTTTCTTTAATCGTAGAATTCTATAATTCTACGATTTTTTAATTAAGAATTGGTTAAAAAAAAAAAAAATGTTGAAAGATGTATTCTACGTAGCAATCTGACGTTGGGATAGCTGTAAAAAATTTTTTTAAGGAGTTGTCGTTCATAACGTATGTTACATTAAAACGTTACGTGACATTTGTTAATGAACTTAAAAATTCTTTGACATTACGCAGCTTCTAATTTAGTGCGGTATTTAGAATTTACTAGAGCGATCGAGATCTCGAGGGAAATTTTTCCTTTCGTCAAACTTGTTTCCTTTTCCCCGACAACGTTTCTATATGCTCATAGACCATTAGAGATACATACTTAAATATTGTCATTCGTATATTTCAGCCTCCCAAAGTGAAAGTTCAATTAATAAATTTAAATATCGATTGATCGTGTATGTAAAGCATCGTTGCAAACCGATTCAGGTTACCATCAAGTACAGAGGGCAGGGAGGGACTATGGGCATTTTTAAACCTTTCCAGCTGACATGAAACGTACCTTGGCCTCCTTTCGAGATGTTACTTTTTCAGGCAGCGGAATTATTTGCGATACCAACGAATTCAATTAAACGACTTAATACGTCAACGATGTTTACAATTACATAAACGGGAATTAGAAGTTGAATTGATGTTTCTTGAAATACCATGCAATAACGATCGCGATATTATTAAATGACAGCGTGTCAGCTGCTGTTATTTTTAATGGAACGAATAGAGAGGCGAAGGCGTTCTGGTACAACGTTGCGGGATAAAAATAAGGTTCCGATCGATCTTTTTGATATGGAAGCAAAAGAGATAATTGCGTATTCATCCTTGACGACGTAAAAATAATCCGATCCGAGACAAGACACGTCGATGATATAATTTAATATCAGAGGTAATTTCGAGAAAAATATTTTTCGACTCGATGTACGAGAATCATCCACTTTTTTAGCATGATCTTCTACGTGTTCTCTAACGTCACGGTACAGTTACCGGGAAATATACTCACCAGTTAATAGGCCAAGAATTATACGAGTAAAAGTAGACTTAAATGTAGAAGGTGGTGCTTGACTTTCACACGTCTGCATTATGGGATCTTGCGTATAGGGTGATCCGAGAAAGGGGATGAAGATCGCAGATATATGTATTTAGTATCTATAAAAATATGTAAACAGGTAATTGTTATAGACACTACGTTAATCCATCAATAAGTGACAAAATGTAACTAAAGCAAGTATGTTGTTTTGCAGAATGGTACGAAGATTTTCGTGGTGCACGGCGGTGGCATTGGTGGTGCTGCTTTTCGTCACAACCGATGGTCTTCGTGAGCATAGTACTCAGGTAAGTAAACGATTAACCAACTCCGCATAAAGATTACATTTAGATAGAAGCAAAAAGTTAATTACGTCTTAACGCATGATAAACGATTTCGACCGATTTAGTATTATAATTTTATACTCGTTAATGTTACTTTCAAAATGTAAAATGAAATCTCTAGAGTATGATTTATTATGCGACGACAAATATCGTTTAACGGCCATAGATCACTAGAATAAATATAAAGGGTGCTATGGAAGATTTTATAACAGAGTTCTTTTTTATCGAATGCGTTTATGAATGATTTGACTTTTCGTAACTGTTACTGGAACTATAAATTATACTGGAGAGTTTACGTCGAGATATAACTCTTTTAATACTACTTTGTAACCATTTTAATTATCTTACTGTTCAGCAACGCGTTAATTATTTGAAATTAATTATTCAGGACATGATATTTCTTTTATTCTCGATTTAGACCTGCTCTCTATTTCGATTAAAAAATTAACGATTATATTCTCTTTATACATTATTAAGCGTTTTATTTAAATTTCTCTAAATGGGTTCTTTACCTGAACATTTATCCCCAACAATTTTGTTTTATGTATTTTATGTATTTTTATATTTTAGTATTTTAATGATTCTTAAGTTTCCAACTTTCACCCAAGCGATATATACATGGGTCTTACGAATTTTTAATCAGCTATGTAGTTGTCCTTATATTTATTCGTGATACTTTTCAGTAATTTTTTTTCTTCAAAATACGGTCCAAGAGTATCTCTATCTCGATTTTATGTCAAGGATACTGTGTTGCCGATACCGTGTTTAGTATGGTGGCGGTGTTAATTTACTTTTTTCTTCTTTCCTTTTCCACGAAGGCTACCGCGCCAGTGGAACGAATTAATCCTTGTTATTTGAATACGTCTCGTAATTGAACCTGCGTACGGATAATTAGTAATCGAGGAAGCGAGTTATTTGTATGAATGGCCTGTACGACAACGGTGATTCGAAAAGGAAATCCTAGGCGGTTTTATCGCGGAGAACGCGACGCGTTCCTTCGCTTCCTGTCGTTAAGTCGCATCTTCATCGTGCTCGTTTCACTGTTTCCCGTTGGTCTTCGACGCGTGTAACGTTAACTTAATCGCGTCATGCGATTTAGGGAGGATATCAACGGAAAAGAATCTTTAATATCACGCGAATCCGCAGAAACGCTAGTTGCTAAGTTGGTAAACCACGATTGGATGTTAGCAGTTTACGCTATAGGTTCATGGGATTGGTAAGCGTTATTTCGAAACTGTTCCAACTTAAAAAATAATTAAACAAGATCGGTTGAAAAGAGGCAGAGACGAGAAAATTGTAATAGGAAAAGAAACTAATTACGTTACTTGGAAGATAGAAACGTGGCGTTCGTTTCTCGATAGAAAGTGTCCGGTACCGATGAATTCACTTTCCATAAAATGAGCGTTAATAGAGCCGCGACTTCTTTTTTCCTTTATTTTGTTTTCTCGATCGAAAGATGGATCCAGTTGCATCTCTTGGTCTTGTTTTCAATCAACGATTGAACCTAAATCGTGAATCTCTTTATTCTTAAACAAGTTAAGAGAACTTGATATTTTTCTCTCGCTAGATGATTTGAAAATTGTTCTTTAAAGTGTCTCGTAGTAAGACTATTCGAGGGATTAATAAACTTTACGTTTTATTCTAGCAGTTATGTCAGATCCATCCAATGGAAATTTTACTCGAAGCGTGTATTTCAAGCTTATAAAGGTAACGTAGAAAGTAATGGTATCCTGATTTACGAAGTGATTACGATACTCGATTAGAATTTACACGTAACTCGAGTTTACCGAGGTTTAATATCGAAATGAACGTTCGCAACATAATCGTAACGAGATTCTTCTGTTAACCCATTATTGTTATTTCAAATCATACACCTTATATAGGGAAGAGATAAAAATCAGAGTTGTCCGATCGTCGAATCGATTTCCCGATGCTATGCACTGTACGATCACGACGAAGATCATCTCGGACGTTCCTTCATCGCAAAGGTTATCGGAACGTGTTCGCCAGCTGCAAAAATGATCGTCGCGAATCCTTTCATCGTTCAACAAAGTTATAAGCATGGCCCCTAGTCACGTGTCCATGATTGGAAAGTTTTAATCGTAAGTAGAAGTAACGGGTATACGCTGTAACGTTGCGCCAAATGCATTTCAGTTGTTCGTTAAATCACTGGAAGAAGAAAAGACAAAGGGAAATATACATACCTATTACGCTACAGTTATTCAAACAATCGAGTTTTACGAGATGGTCAAATAACATTAGAGTTTCGAATTTTTCTCGTGAGATTTTTCTTCAATGGTCATCGATAATGTCAACGTTGAATCTCAATTACATTGATCGAACAACTTTGATAGTGTCACAGGGGGATCAGAATATAGCGATAGGATAACCACGTTTCATAAACATCCTGCGTGCCACAGCTATCGAAACCATAAAGAAATAGTTTTTCTTTTTTTAGATTAAGAATAAATTAAGAACAGAGGGACAAAACCTTACCATTCAAACCCTCCCAAATCAGCGCCCGACACACTTTAATTGCGATACTCTAACCTGTTATTCTGCCGGATTCATGTGCTAAAATAAATCAAATCTAAAAGTTCAAGTTTTTATTCACTTTGCTCACCGAAAATTCAAACGACGCGAATTTTCGTGTCTTCGACGTGACAATAGCACTCTTGCCTCGATATCATAGCATTGTCGAGCACGTACTGTTGTTAGGATAGTGTTTCGAATTAATAACATAAACGAATCCATCAATCAAAGTCCGTTCTAGTTGGAATTCGACAGTGATATCTCGTCCTTTCGTTCTCTGTCGTAATTACTTTCCTATACTCGCCTCTCTCGCGAAATCATAGCTGAAACGCTTCAGCTCACCCGTGTAAATACCGGAATAAATATCGTCACTGGCATACATTTTCATCTTATCACGATATTGGAGTTGAATCGCAGTTTAATCCTCATTAACAAGATAAAAAAAAAAAGAAGAAAATAGCAATCTTTACGTTACTTAGAAGAGAAAGCAAGTATCCGTTCGAATTTAAATTATTTAGTTGTATCCAGAAAAACGTACATTTGCGTAAACGTTCGCAGTACACTTGCTGCTTTGTTTAAAAACTGGCGAAACTGAACATCCAACGGACACTCGTGTTCATGGCTATCGATACACAGGACAGCTCGTGGCATTTAAAAAATTAGTTCCAAAATAAAAATGCTTGAGATCCGATATCTTGTGAAAGAGGAGTTCACCTTGTTAGCTACGAGTGAAACCGAAAATTGGAGGAACACCGGCGGGTTACATTGCGTGCTTACCTGGAACGAGCTCGCAAGTGTATCGTTGAAAAGCGGCTTGATAGCGGATAGTCGAGAGATACGGACAGAAATGAACGCGGAGGAAAGGAAAGGAAGGAAAGAGAACTGCAGGTTCGCGTGGACCACGCCTAGTCGTGCGCCGGTCTTTCGTAGCAAATAATACAACGGGTGCTCGTTAATTTTGTGCTTTTCCAGTTGCTCTAGATATTTTCGCACGACGAACCCTGTGGCAGCTGGCGTTCGCACAGTCTTGGCCTGTTCGATCGGTGGACGGTGGGCAGAACGAGGGTACGGTTCAACCGGACGTAATTATGCGTGTCATTGAACAGTGACATTGTTGCGAGCGTGATAGAAAATAGTTGTTCCAAGCTTTGCATTTATTTAGATGTAGAATTTAATGTCAGGTTCATTCGGTAAATGAAACGTGAATATTAATACGAAGCGATTAAAACTAGCGGTCTGCTATTTGAAATTCAGCACTCTGAGAAGGTCATATTACTTGTTTATGGGATTACATTCCTATCGGTCCTCCTATAGTTTAACAATTCCATTCTGCTATTTATAAGAGCAGAAATTTGATCAATTAAATATATAGACACCTTTGTACTAATCGACTAAAATTGGAATAATTTGGAAACAGTCAAACGTCCGTCATTTCTTAAATCACAGCGGATCCGTTGTTTTTCTAATAGTTTATAAGTTTTCTTAAAATTCCTTCGAATCACCGAGAAATCCGTTCTACCCACCCGTTATACAAGCTACTCGGATATCAGCTATTTATTAAATTTTATACGTTATAGCGAGCGCGCAGTTTGTAGGATTATCTGCTTTAGATTTCGATACGGTGTCACCTGAGCTCGTTAAATACGCCAGGATCGTGGAAACAGTCGACTAGCCGGCTTACAGCGATCAATTATTCTAGCGTAATTACCCTAGATGCGACTAATTAATTCGATACGTAGTTATTTTCGTTTACACGCGGCTCGAAAATTGACCGTTTTTATGCTTTTCTTAGTTCCGGGCAATTTCACGGTGGATATTCAGAGACAGATTTGAAATGAGAAATGATCTTTACATTAGGAAAAAGAAATGCAATTTCAGCGACGATACGCTCCTTTACATTGCACGTAAGCATTTAAACGTTGTAATTTTTCATCGTTTAAGTTTATTTTGACAATTTGCATTGTACACGTTGCGGAAGCTTCGCGTGGTATTTAAACGTTCGTACGATACGTTCCAAATGGCAATGCAATTAGCCAGAAATAATCCGCAGTCGACTCTCATGGTGGTAGGAGACACCTACGTCTCTCTAAAGGTAACTAACGTTTCGTTCATAGTCTAAAAATGTAAAAGTTTTATCTAGCACCAAGATCAGTTTCATTTGCAACTGATCGACGAAGAGGTTAAATAAATATCTGTTTGTTCCGCGATGTTTTCTTTCGTATTATAGAATGTAATATCGAGTAACGCAAAATTATTGGATCTTTGCTATTAATCCTAAATAGAGCAACAACGTGTCTCAAAATGTATTTTGCAACGTTGAATGAGTTCCGAGTCTTGAGTTTATTTCGATGATTTGATTTCACGAAGGATTAGCGCAACGTAAAAACTTGTTTGGAATTTCGTAAATATGTTGAGATTTGAGCGTATCTCGAATTAAAAAAAAAAAAAAAAAAAAGAAAAAATAGCACGGTCCCGGTGTTATCGAATAGCTTTTGTACAAATACGCAATCCGCCTGGAAATATTAATGGTTCCGTTGGCCGTTCGTTGATGAAGTTCGGAGGAGAAAAGGTCGGCCGATCTTACTGCAAGTTAATGCACATCATCCACGATCCTTAATCTAAATTACACATCTATTACAGGCGTTGCTTCCCGTGTTACGGCACAACGTATTCCTTGCTCGGTTTTGCGTAATCGAATCGCAATGCGAAAAAAGAAGCAGCAGGATGAGGTCAGCGGATTTCGTTTCGTCGACGAAGGGGCTGGTTACTTTAATAATGTAATATAGCGTGTCTTCGTTATAAAAGATCGACCTTATCGTTAGACAATAATGATTAAAAAAGACAGAGAAATATCTGTATTTGAAGGTTTCAATTATACGATAGAAATACGGAAAACGTGGATCTTTGTTATAACAATCAGGGCAACACGAGCGTGAAACCTTGAATAATGAAAGTCGAACAATTGTGGATACGCGCGTTATAACGATGATTCGCTCAAGCCGAATTAAAATTGCGCGTAGAATAACCTGTAACGAAAGTTGCCTATGTTCTGCAGTTTGATCGAATTTTGTATCGTCGTGTATGCATTTTATACCATCTATTTAAAAAGTTATCTGTGACCAAACTTACGAATGCCTAATTTTAGTTAATAACGTTTATCCGTTATGTTATAAATTACGATACGTTCCGTCAAGAGAATCGAAACATTCTGCAAATTTCGTCCGGTGATTTCTAACAAAGAAAAAAACAAAACAAAAGAAAAAATAAATCTGTAAACAAAGCGTAGAGAACGTGATAGAAAACTATAGTCGACGTAATTCGTCAAACGTGGAATAGGTCGGAACTCGATCGTTGTCGTTTGTTTCCCTGTCGATGAACGAGTACAAATTGATCTGTGATCTTTACTGTGGGCAAACATTATTCCCTTTCTCCGTACGTGCAAACATTATTTAAGATCGTCCAAGCGGACAAATATTGCGTATATTGAAAACTATCGTTTCTCCATATCTGTTACCTAAAACGCATTAAGAGCTCATCTCTCTCGTCCATCTAACGCGTAGACTGTATTATTCACCGATATGTCGTTGCACAAGTGAAATTTTTGTAAACCTTGGATATAGAAACGACAGAGCGATAGACATAAGGGAAAAATTGCGCAAAGAGAGACGTTTATTAATCTGGAACAGTTTTTATGAGGCTTGACGATGCTTTGCAATATCCCGTTATTATCCATCTCCCTGGTTGCATATAATTATGGATAATATTAACATTTCGAGCATCGATCCGTGGATCTATAGATCGTCTTGTAGAATAAGGTGCACGGTACAAGGTCGTCTACTCTTACCACTGGATTTCTAGTATCTTTATCAGTCTCATCGGAAGGATAGCAGGATCCTTGATCGATTAATGCTGGACGCGAAAAAATTAGAGCGTATCAGCTATTTCTGAATTCACTCAATATTGTTTCTTATTGGCCACAATTTAGACGGATAATATTATTTCGGTTTGTAGACAGGTTTTTGTAAACTGCGGTCATAACGCTGGATCGTGAAGACAGGTTTAACGAAGTTTATCTTTGCTAAATTAATTTCATTAAGCAGATTATTTAGATAAAATTTCAGATTGATCACGGCGCTGAAAATAAAATTTTTAAATTCAAGGCAGACAGAGCTGGAAACTCGATAGTTTTTACAGCGACATTGAAATTTTTCGATAACTTTTTGGACATTTTGTTGCTCGTAACAGTACGATGGATATATCTTGAATAAATTCTCTGAAGTGAAAGAGTTAAAGAGAAACCAAGAGAAACACGAGTGTTTTAGATTTAAATAAAACACAATAGACATAAAAATGTATTGCGTACTATTTGTTCTAATTTGCATCACAAATAAGAGTATTGTATTATAAATAAGATTGAATGGCATTCTTGTTCTTGAGACTGGAATCCCAAGAATATTAATCGTGGAATCTATTAAATAACATAGCAAAAGTAGCAATACTGAATTAAATCGTAAAGTAGTATCATAATGCGATATCCGAGGCACGATTCCCATAGATCTACTTTACTTGTTGCACACGTTACTTAGATACCTCACGAAAACAGCTGGTGTTGCTTCTTTCATAAATTTTTACTAGCACTTTACATCTTTAACTAATAGATTGTAAATCAATAGAACTGCAACAATTATATTGCACACTCATATATAGTAGATCTTTTTGTACAGCATTGTCATATTGTTTATAACTTATGATATTTAAATATTAATATTTCATTGTACAAACTTTGGTTGTCATAATGTTGTATTCTGATGTCATATAGCGGTACCTACAATAAACCTTAATCAACATTTACATATGGCGAAGTAGTGTTAAGTAATCGCTCTATGCGGGAACGCATAATGATAGAAATTAAGCGTGAAATAGTCAGAAACGCGTGAAAGGTAAAAGGCCTTTGATATCACTAAAAACATCTCTCAATTAATCAAAGATCATAAGTATTAAAAATAGAAGCATTTTATTGAGTTATCTATGTACTAATAGTTATTTATATACTATTAGAGTTAACTTATTATTCGATAAACCGAAACATCTGGCTTGTGTCATTGTTTTCTCGCGATCATTCATATTGGATAGAAAATTCTATTTAAATGACAAATTTTGATTTTTTAATTAATCATGTCCTTGAATATCGAGAAGAGATAAATATTCTATCATCTATCAATTTTCTTACTCGGATAGCGATGTTGATTTCTCAATTCAGAATCTTGGAATTCTTTCATCAACGATATCAAGTATAATAGTAATGACGGAAATGCCGATCCAAATGTTACGATATCTTCAAATAAAAATTTTTTCGTGGCTTGTTCACCATTGAGGGCGGTTAATGATGGAAACCAAGAGCAGATGCCTACTTATATTTCTTGCCTCTAATCCTGTTGCAGGTGTAGTTACGTTCAATATGTTCCATTACGCTAACCTATTACATTCCGTGTATTCTGTTGCATCACTGTTGAGGCGAGTTATTTTGTGGTTTGCCGGCGATAGTCGTTCTAATTATACTCAGGAGGAAATTATGAACGATTGCAATAAAAGTTGGCTTGGCCATGGTGTATATTAACGTATAATTCAATTTCATAAAGTAGCCTCAGTCGTTTTTTTCTTATACTCATTTTTCATTCCTCGAAAGCTAGTATTCGAATTTTCTAAATTTTCCTAGATACGTATATACTCAAACGCAAATTCATTTTCGATAATATACATGCTGTCATTCCTTCCAGAATACTTAAATTACTCGCAGACTCGCGTCTCCATCTTTCCACATATCGTATACCTAATTGTCGCAACGCAAACGACGCTCATTTGTCAGTAATAGCGCGATGCGTTTGTCGAACCTTTTCATTTCAGCAGGTGCACCCATCTGCACCGGTGCAAGTTTATTTGCCGTGTAAAGTCTTATACAAGTATATGTGTTCACCGATGTATACAGCACCTTGCACAAGCATACATAAGCCTAATCTAAATCAGGTTTTCCACCGGAGAAAGCGTCTCTTCTGCATCGTTTACTTTGACTGACTTCCTGAAAACGTTATTTATTTTTTATGTCTTTACCCACGTTACGTTTCGTGATATTTCTGCTGCTACCGCTGAGATAATTACTTATCAATAAGTGTTACACACGCTCCACCAGTCGTTGTGGTCTTTTTCGTTTCCATTTGTAGCTTGCTCAGTGTAGAAAACCCTTAACGTGGAATTATCTTTTTGCGTGTATCGAGTATAATATGTATTTTACTCGAAACATTAAGGACGTTTTTGCTCACCTTATGCCATTTCATTTATCTTGAGATATTCCATGTTATTCTATGCCATTCGTTTTATCTGTGATTTGTCACATTTTTAAGACCAATCGTTTTCGAATTCAACGAAGCAATAAGTACCAATATCGTTTGTTTAACGTATTTCGATGCATACGCCAAATGCTTATTTCGCGAATTGTCTTAATTCCTGCTTATTTAACAATAAATAGTACCCATTATAAAACATTACGTAACAAGTTAGTCTGTAATTTAGCATTATTTATTTCCCCTGAAGCAGACTCTGGAAGTTATTATCGCTGAAATTGTCGTACGTCTCGTTAAGTTATGACGATTTGACCGAAAGAAATGTTTGCATTTCAGAAGAGTTACACACCGGCATGTTTCCGCGTTCCTTTGTAACTTCACAGAAATCATGCAATCGAGAGCACCGCATAAAGGTGAAATAAAGAAACAACCGACGCAATTATTTCGCGTTTCGTACGGTCGGACAGACTTCTGTTTGATTTCTCCACAGTTGACCGATGTAAAAGCGATCCACGTCGATCCTCTGGCACTGTCTCTAATTTTCCGTATTCTTCTTTCACCATTGTCGACGGGCTCCCTTTTCTCACATTGTATGCAGGCTCGTGTGCGATTCTGCAGTTTTCGTGCTGAGTACACGCGTGTCGAGACCGCGGTATTTACCTTTAATTTCAGCTTCATTTTTTTCTTTCTTTTTTTTTTGTACAGAAACAAAGCTAATCGTTGATTCTCATCACGGATCCGCTCTGTTATTGCACACCGCTTCCTCGTGCGAATTCGTTTCCGGTTTCTCGATAGGCTTGGTATCTCGTACGATTAAAATTGTTTTATTCTTTGCAGAAATCTATCGCGTAGATCTTTTCGAGGATCGTGCGCAATAGAGAGAAATTCTCTGACGAAACGGATAGAAAAATGTCTTCTTCGATAGACGCAAAGTATTTAGATAACAGAGAGATAAGGAATTCGTTGAAATTTGTCATTTCTTGGGAAATTGTTTCTTACTATATCGCGTAATTAATTTGGTTCGTTTGGTTCGTGCGTAACTGATTTCTAGTTCTTATGCAATTACATGCCATTGTGCGTCGAGTGCTTTAAATCATATATATATATATATATATATATATATATATCATATATATAAATAAATATATATAATATATAAATATATATATATATATATATGATTTATATATTTATATATATTTAGATATATATATATATATATATACGTATACATATATCAAGTTTCAGTGATCTCATGTACGACGAAAGAATAAATAATAATTATAATAATTCGACCAATGTCAGCAATCAGTATGCTTTTTTCATTTTCTTGAAACGATGCACACTCTTACACTTGTAAGTAGATTAGTTGTCAATTTCAACGTAGAACGATTATGGATGTAATATCGAGTAATAGCGCGAGCTGAGAAATTATAGTATTAGCATATTGTGGTTTCATAATTCATAGGATCACGATAATCTGTAGTCCGATTTAGCGTGATTAGAAATTAGGTCTAACGTGTGAATCGCGAGCTCTGCATAATTCATGCTAACGCCGTGATTTCCATAATTCATAATGACCTCGCTGCTTTAGAACCGCAGTTTGTAGTACTCTTCGTTAAAGATCGTGAATCGGAAGACTACTCGTGAATTTTACGCTGAAAGCAGTTTAATGTTCATGCATCAAGAAACCTGCTTTGTAAAATAGCGTAACGTACTTAACACTTTACACGAGTCACGAATTTGTAAAATGTATAAGATTTAAAAGATCCAGATGGAAAGAGTTCATAGGACTTAAATTCTTAATTCCGTGATAATATTATTTACAAGAAAAGAGAAAAAAAGATATAAAAGATAATAACGTTTGATAAAATTCTTGGTTTTCGGCCAAGACTTGTGATATGCAAATATAGAAGAAAGGCGGAAGTTGCACGTCGGAAGTGATAGTTAAGTCGAAAGTGATCACATAATATGACGCGACAATCGATCTCTTCCACATTCATTTTCGAAACGCTATTCTTTGACAATTCTTACATTTGTGCAATATACAGACATCCTCTGAAACTAAAAACAAAATTTATCTCGAACGAATGCAAATATTGCTTTCTCACTTGATTTCTGCGGATGCTATTTTATATAGAACATACATGTAATTTTAAACACGCGCAACGATACAAACGCGAGATGACATAAAAGTAATAATAAATGTCAAGAAGACTTCTTTGAAAGATGCAAAAAGTGGGTTTAAATTTATGCAATGGTTTCAGTTCAATCATCTGGTTAAGCATAATTGCAGTATCAAGTACATAATTATTTATGTTCTTTCGTGTATAGTATACGTTCGGTGTAATAATCTCAATGTCGAAGAAAGAACTCGATTGAGACGCTTTGTTAAAGCACGTCAATTAACCTACTGCTCAGGTCTTGTTAAATTTCTTACACTGGAAATTCGCGTCCTTCAACGTGAATCTTGCTTAATGTTTCAATTGCACTTGTTGCGGTATCGATCGACTCCGTTAAGCGCAAAAACGACCAAATAATAGACGTATTACCTCTTGGTTGCATATTCTACTTAACTTATATTCAATTTCTTGTTCACTAGTTTCTGAACTAAGTTTTTTTCTAAATGAAAGTTAGTTTGTGTCTGTAAATTACAATAATGAGAGCAGTTAGTTTTGAACAGCCGATAAAATCGAGAGGATACTTGGATGTTCCATGTAGATGAGAAGTATTTCAGTTAATCAACAGTCCTGTTATATTAATTTTGTATTAAGCGTCTTGGTTCTCATAGTGCTGTCGAAAATATGTGGCGGCTTCGATCAACGCAGCGAAAAAACTATATAATAGGAGCGTTAGTGGGTTTACGATTCATAAATCGTGTGTGGAGGTAAATGATGAAGGGGACCTACGTTGCCTGCGGCTCCGTAGAAAGTTGATGCCGTTCTGGTTTGCGGTTTGAAATTGTGTTAAAGGTCGTTGTGATTTTGATAGAATGCAACTGAATGCAAAATTCGTTTAATCGAATCATCATCTTTTTTCACGTGTTCAGTTTCATTGTTATTTATCATTCTTAAAACAACCGTCTTTAAAAGATCTTACTTATTACAGCGAGATACCGGGAAACGAAATCATCTTTCGATCGAGGAACGGTTTAAATTCGAAACGGCTAGAACGAACGTAGAATAACATAATGTCCCAAGTGAATTGCTTAAGTTGTCAATTTCACGTTGCGTGTAGAACGCAGTGACTGTAGAGTCCATTTTATGACATTACGGAGCTCTGCTGTTGGATCATGCGCCAGAAGAATTCGAATTATATAAAAATCGTGGTATCTCGAGTTCACGGATCTAGTTTTTTTTAATACCACTATCAGAGAGAAATGCTTAATTCGCTTCCGTCAATTTCTCTTTCGTCTCTGAATACGCTTCTCTTATCCCCATTATACGAAGAAGAGAAACGAACTTTCCAATATCGTTTGACTTTTAATTAAAAATGTGCAAATTTTGAGATTGTCAGCTGAAGTTTCTACGTTTCTCTCAAGAATCAAGGATACCGTTCCTTTGGCGTTTTAGAATTTAAATGAACCTTTCATTCCACAATTTCTAAATTAGATACTATATTATCGACTAATACAGTCTAGAAAGTGGTATAAGACAAAATAAAATTTGAGAAACGTGGCACGTTTTACGAGAATGGGATAGAATTTTAAAACGATCGAAGCTGCTTTAACGCTTGTAAGTATCGCGTCACCATATTTTATCGCACGTAGCTAGTGATTACGAAAAATAAATAATCATTATAAATTCTTTCATTCGCACCTTTTTAATTAAAATATTTAACAAGACACTTTTGAACTGTACCGTGTGATACGGTATACGTATGTTATTTATTTATTATTTATTTATTTGTACCTAGTCCTTGCCTTTCGGCTTTGGACGGGCTTCTGGCTTTACAGTATATCGCATTTACAGTGTATTATCAGTCTTACGGTATACGTATGTATGGAACGAGAAATCGTCGAGGTTCCTTATAAAAGTCTGATAGTGAAAAAATCGCGTTTGAAAGGATCTCGTGGATCGTTTTACGGGGCCAACAGGAACCACACCCTGGTATTCGTGAACCAGTTTTTTCAGGTCGCTTCTGCATATTAACGTCTGCCACTCGTACAAATGATCTCAATGAAGAGGTTGGCATTTACATTTTCTTGCGCAATTCCGCCTACCTTTTCTTAAATGTATTTCGTTAAATCTATTAGGTCAGTGCGTTGCTTGATTTGTCTTTTAATCGTTACGAAACCCGGTTGTGGATTTTGTCCAAGTTTTTCTTTCTTAACTATCGTCGTTCCATTTACTCCGACTCGATTGCAGTCACATGTACATGTTGTCAGACACAAGAAAGATATTTAAATCCGGATGAGGTTCTTTTTTTTCGCAACGGTTTCTATTGATCAATAGTATCAATCTGAATAATAGTTTCGGCACTAGCATTTAAATATCGATCGCTTCGATTCAATCCCGTAGAAACGATTGATTAATAATAATTCATTTTCAATGTTTATCCGTAAGATAGTATCTAGTTGTCAGGATAGTATCTATTTGGGATCTAGCTAGAAATTGAATGAACGGTTATGAAGACTTCGCAAGACTGTTCTCCATTATTTTCTGGTTACAGTGAGAAGTGCTGATTAGGTGAAATCGCGTCCATGTCTCGGATCATGGAGTCAAGCGACGTGGAAAATATCTAATAATTCCATGAATAATTCACCGTTCTTGCCGGAGCTTTCTTGTTGGTTAAATCGAGACGGTTGAACCGGTGATAATCGTCCTCTGGCTTTAGGAGTCTGTCGGTTTCGTAGTCTCAACCGCTAGATAATCAGCTGTCTTTTACGGATTCACCGATGTCGGAAGTCTAGACGGTGAAAGTACACCTTCGATCGAAATTGAGATGCAAACTGGCAGATCGGAGCCCTGTCGAAATCCAAGGACAATACGCTCAAGTATCGATCGTTGACGACGAACATTTTTCTTCATTTTCATTTATATCGTTCAACGGTTAAATGTATTAAATTATACGTAGCCTTTCCTTCACGATTGCGAGAGACAACAAAAAATCGAAAATTGTTAGAATAGTAGGTAGGTTTTGTTCTTATGGATCCTGAATACTTCAAATAAAATAGGCATTAGTCGGTTATATCAGTTTTGGAAAAAAAAAATGATTCTAACGAAGTAATAGGTACATTCGTCGTTTATTCGATTAACCTTAAGACGCTCAAGATTGTAGAATATTTATCAACGTTTCGAATTCGGTGGGTACTTTTTGACCCTCTATTAAGCCCAGAATGAAGTATATATTTATTTTACCGACGAAAGTAGATTGAAATGGAATAACAATTTGCACTCGTCAACTAGTAACTTTCCACCCGTTTAAACTAAATTAAATAATAGAAAGAAAAAAAAAGGAAAATACGTATAAGTGTCTCAGATTGAAAATGCTTGGTGACATGTTTTCAAGGAGAACAAAATTGATTCTGGACACTCGGGTAGTGTGTCCTTCGCGAGTTGGTTCGACACTGGCGAAGCAGTCTACCTTCGAGGATATGAATCGGCCTCTCACCGTTGTCAGCGTAATACACTTTTCCAATAATTTGCAGCGCGCGATATTACATACGATTGCGCTGCTATATCGACGACACGTACGTAACAACATTGGGAATGATAACAGGAAAGTTCGGCTTCAAATAAATGATTACAGACCGCGTGGATTATTTCCATCTTCATTCGGTCATATCGTCGATGGTGCAGATAATTACAAATAAGATTTATGCAATATCTACGTTATGTAACCTTCGACATGGCACGGTAGGCAGATTCTTCTTGTTATCTACGAAAATTTTGAGAAAAGATGTGGGAAGTATATGATACTGATGTCGTGACGCAATTATTCTAAAAGTAATTTGACTATGACCGAAGTTCAAGTTTGTTCGCAGGCGTAGACAAAGATTAGAACCGTTTACTTTTGTTCTGTTAGATGTTCAATTAATTAGGTAAGGTTACAGTCAATTTTAAATATTTCAATTTGAAACATTTTAACATAAAATTCAACAATTCGTTTGTACCAGTTACGCGTAATAAAATTTTACTTTTCAGTGCAATGTTTCGTGTAATAAAAATATAAAAACATCTTTAATAGAAACTGAATTATAGAGAATGCAATATTTTGATTTACTTTATCTTTTGCGCACGAAGCCTGTTAATTGTTCCGTGCAACATATTATCGAATCTACTATTTTTCTTTTAACGGGAATAAATTATATCTGGCCTATTAATCGCGCAACAATGTTGCTTCATCGCGTAAGGATTACACATACGAATCGAGCCAATCTTTCACATCAGAACTATAGTTACATTTTTTTCTAATCAATGGAACATCGTGCAAGCCCAATTATGTTTGCCATTTCCCGTTACAGGACTGTTACATATTGTATTGCATGTTCATAATCGCCAGAGATGTATTTGAAATTACCAATGGCGAGAGCTCGGCCGAAGATTCCCTTAACTAGCAAGAATCTCGTTTCGTGTCTTCCAATTACGCAAATAAACAGGCAATTTGTAATTACATAGGGGTTAGGTATTCGTGTTGCAAGGATCTTCATTGTTACGTACAACCGTTCTAATGGAAAAATTCAAGATTACCTCTTGCTGATTTTTTTTTATCTCGTCGGAAAAAATAACCGAATATCACACGTTTGTTAGAAACGGGAGAAACTGCACTTTGATTTCAGCTTTTTAAAGGATCAGTTTATTGGTTCGTAGGAAAGCTCTTAGGAAATCGTTTTGAACGTTAACAGCGATTACAAAAGCGTAAAAAAGTGTGTAACAATAGAGATTCGTCTAATTTTATTCTACTTGTGCGAAATCGAAATACAAAATTAGAGTTTTCCTATTTAAGAATAGGAATTAGCAAATTATGTTATGTACATTTCAATATACTGAAATTGAGCAGACACGAAAATATCCGAGATACAAGCTCGTTCTTGTATTAGGTTATCCGAAAAGTTTCTTTCGTTTTATAAGGAAATAATAGATGCACAAACGTTTTTCGTTTTCTATTATTTTCTCGAATTATGTATGATTCATTTCGTAATAATGTAATAACAAAATAGATCATACACAATTCGATAAAATAATATAAAACAAAAAATGTTGCGCATCCAGTATTTCCTTATAAAATGAAAGAAATTTTTAGGACAACCTGATAAATTAAATATCGTAAAAGGATTTAGCTTTAGATAATTTATAAAATTATTGCGATAAATCGCATACTTGATAGAGTTCGAAGGATTCGGAAATAACACTACCATCTTCACAGTATTTCTCACACGTTTCTCCCGTTAATTGGATACACCATCGTCGCTAGCCAGATATAGTTTTACGCGAATATCCATACCACCGTTATGTAGATCCGATCTGACCACGATTTTGACTGGTTTGTGGCAAATAAAGAGAACTGTTGCTTTGAAAGCGAGCGCGGACGTAATTGCGACGTAGGACGGAATGGCAATGTCCTGGTATTATTCATAGCGTTAATTTTCCTACGCGCTTTGTGATTTTTCAACTTCATTTGCGCGCTCGTTGTGCAATTTCAAATGTCTTTACTCGGAGTTTCAGAGGATTCTAGGGTACACCTGGTTTTGCTCGAGGGTGATACGTCGGGATCTCCGTTATTGATGGCAGATTGTGAAAATATAATTAATGGTTTCCCAGAATTCGTAGAGTACATAGAGTATAATTTAGCGATTTATATTCCACAAGTTGAAAATGAATTGATTCAGTCGTACAAAATGATACCGAGGGAAAATGGCGATTCTTCTGCAAATCTTCAGCTTCGACACTCGATTTGCATCTCGCGAAGAAAGTTGACTCGATGAATTTCGTTGACAGATGATTATCGTGCTCGTCAGACGTCGTTCATTCGGTATACGGTATTAAAATCGAGGTCACTGCAGAGTAAAATTTCTCTTTTTATGTTAAACAAGTAAAAAAAAAAGCTTGATCGATGAATTTTGATTAGCGGTTGCAGCGAAAGAAGATCTTTAGTAGGACATATATGGAAAGTAGTATTCTAGAATATATGAACCGAACCAGTTAGAAACTAATATTAAAACTAGTTTCAGTCCACGAAGTCGTAATTGCGAAACGCGTAACATCACTTTAGGTATGCCTAAAATTCAATAAAAAACGCGTACTAGATTTCAGGCCAGATAAAACATAATCAACTATCGTCCATAATGCATTCTACCATACGCGATATAAACGACAAAGTTTCTCAACTCTGGAATTAATATCGCGCGCCAAATGAGGAACAACGAATGTAACTCGCGTAGCAATTTATCATTTTATTTGCAGTAATCTATATTAATTCTTTGATTCTCAGTTTTAACAAGTAACTATGCTCGCTTGAATCATAGCCAAGTTAATTGAGCGAGAATAGGAAGGCTTCGGCGTTACGAGTCTCATCCAGCGAAAGTGCGTTCACTTCTATCGAATTTCGTCTTTCCTTTTATCAGAACTTGAGAACACACCTTTCACAATCGAGAAGATCGATCGACAGGTCCTCTTACCGCTCTTTTCGAGCGTCTTCCTCGTCGATACCTGTCCTTTCGCTCTTTTGTTTAAAGAGGAGGAAAAGCGTATCTATCTATCTGAAACAGTTTGTTTTCGAATCGTTCTAGCTGATTTCAACTGGTCTGACAAAAATGTCGCGAGAAAAAAAAGTGATTCGTGCTTGGGAAACCCAGCAGAGACGTTATTTTCCAGGTCTATTTACAGTAGTTAGTCGCGCATTCAGCCAGCCGTGTTTAAGGCTGTTCCCGAGTTCGGCTGCATGCTTGACTAGGTAACGTGACGTGAAACACCGACTTTTACTTTCAGTGTCGATTCCACGCTACGTGTGCCTTATGGGCAGATAAGGATAAACGAAACTGGAACGCCAAGCCACGTTCCAAGTAGCACTGTCTTTGTATTATAATGCTTAAAAAATTCTTAGGTAAATACAGCCACTTGACCCGTGGTTGTGGAGGTTATTCACATTGCAGGAACGGTAGAACTATCTTTTTCTTTTTTTTTTTATCGTCAATGCGTCATTATTGCGCGACGAAGCGATATTTGTTTCAGATTTTATTGCAAGGAAAAGAATGTTAATTTTAATTGCTTTAATTGCTTTAAGTATCAGCGATGTTAGATTTTAAGCTCAGTTTCTATTGGAAATGATTTAGGAAGGATCTATATGGAATAATATCGACATATGGTAATGTTTATCCTGAATCGTCGTTAACGTTATCACAATATTGCGTTAGTAGTTTTACTTTTAATCGTGATGTCTCACGTGTACAAAGAACCAAGGAACGACTCATTCTTGGAAGAATAAGTTATCTATTGAACTCTAATTATGAAAATTGTATCGTTTAAAAGTCAAATTTATTAATTATCTATCTATCGTACTATCGTCGAGAGATTTCAACAAGTCGCATTGCTTTGTTATTGCAACCGAAAGAGTGTAACTAATAGACAGAGTTCCTGGTAACATAGCCAACACAACGGAAAATTATAGTAAGTGCTGCTATTTGGGATGTTATGTTTAACTGCTCGAAAAGAAAATAACAGTCGAGCAACGGGTACTACTTTCAGAATTCTATTTCATGATATCTTTTTTGTCAATCGATTTCTTGCACAGTTCAATATGGAAAGATTAAATTTACAAAAATTGTGGGCTCTCTAGGAATTGGGAATCAAAATGCGAGTCTCTTTTTGGCAAATTAATTTCGTGACCGAAGGTACGATTAGTAGTGACTGAAGTGAATGATTAGTAAACGAAATCACGAATCTAGTTATAACGTCGTTTATTGTCGTTAGACATGGAAGAATTGTAATTGAAGATGAATATCGGTTATCTGTTTAAACGATGAAACGTCAACTTGTTAATTTTTTTTTAACTATTCTCCGCGAATATCTGATTATTATTTAATGAATGTTCTTTTACGATTTGATAGAGTGCAACAGCTCCATGACTAATTTAATATCGATATAATTCAGTTCCTGCTATTTCTACTATTCGATTAACTATAATCAGAATAATATCAGTTCGTGCGAGGTTAAATAGTCTAAATTTCCATTCATCCATCTGTAATTTCAATAATTATACAGTTTCAGTAGAAATAGTTCATAGTACGGAAATGTCGTAGACTTTTTAACAGCTTGGCTAATGCACCTTTAATATTTTCGAAGATGTACATACACTTATATGCACGGGGCTAATGGTTCTCTATGATGCTCTACTACGTGCACTGTAATTATTTATTATTTACAGTGCATGTAGTAGAGCATTAAGAGAACCATTAACTCCGTTTACTATTTCACAATCTAATCCGCAACCTTCCCAAGAACATCGTTAATCTGTTCTAAAGAATCAAAGCAGTTGCAAATATTCCTGCATTTTGCTCAAGCACGATGCTTTCACCTTAACTTTATCTCACGAACCTGTTCTCCCTTCCTGATGTAGTAATAATCCATCAGTAGTTTGTTTCTTTCTCCTTCCTGCTTTTTCTTCGCCACATGTTTTCCCAAACTAAAAATACCAATATTTATACTCGCACCTTTCATTGACAGTGTCGGCATATACATATATTTATTATAATATCTTCTTCTTACTTTTACTCTCTAATACAGCAAACAACTCTAGTGCCCACTGTGAAGAAGAATTTAAGGCACTCTGTGTATCGATATACATATGTACTTGCTATAATTAATACATCCTATTACACGCGCGTGTTATAATTATCTGTTAGCCTATTAAGGATATTAACTTTGTTTCATCGACGTCAGGATCGTCAAAGCGAATGTCACCTATTACGATAAAGTTCTTCCACGACGATCTTGTATTAGGTTGTCTGAAAAGTTTCTTTCGTTTTTTTAAGGAAATAATGGACGCATCACAGTCTCCGTTTTATATTATTTTTGTCGAATCACACGTATGATCGTAATAATAGAAATAGAACAAAATGGATCGTATATGATTCAATAAAATATAAAATTTATTAAAATTATTCAATAATATAAAACGAAAAGAGGTCGTGCATCTATTATTTGCTTACAAAAGGAAAGGAACCTAATATATCTACTTTACTTGGAAATATATATAATATCGACTATCTTCATAACAGGATTTACAAAAGAATCATCGATCGCGATCGAACCGCTGATGAAATATCCTTTACACGAGAAATCGTCGCGTTATCGTCGCATTATGGAAATAGATAATGAGATTCGTCGCATTCTGATGCATTATAAATTGTGCTCCGCAAATCGATCGCCCTAGAATTTCAAAAACCGGTAGTTAACAGCGAAATATCCGATTAAACGACAATTTTCACTAACCAGGATCTAATGAACGTCGATCTAATAAACGCTGAAATCAACGATTTATTCTTGCCTGTCGCCGCGACGATTATTATGAAGTTTAACCACGAAGATGGAGATCGTGTAACGCATACATTTGAATAAATTTGAATGTTTGAAATAAGTCGAAAGCAGTCTGGGTTTGATCGTGAATGAGTCTCTTTGTGTGCAGTTAATTTATTTAAAACACCGGCTTAAACACGGTATGCAGACACGTAGAGTTAACGGTCATTGTTCGAACAGGTAATTTAACCAATTAAATCGCCATGACGTATCGGTGTTATATCATTAGAATGCATCCGAGTAACTTGAACGTGACGAGGGAAAATTGTTTTAGGCAAATCGAGCAAACCTTTTAGCATCTGCGAATAATTTAATATCGATACTTTAAAAATACCATTATATTAAAAATTAGTAACAGTATAAGATAATAAATTTAAAAATGGTCATAATTTGTTCAGATCGATGATCATAAAGCTACAAATCGTGGCACTTTGAGATTCAATTCCAAATCACTGGATGAAGCAACCACGGTATCATCTTCGCCGCTATCGAGATCCAAAGCGAATTGGGACAGATCAGCGCGATCGAAAACGCTCTCGAATTTCGAAGGAACGATCCAAGCCTCCGTGATCAATTCAGACACAAAGTTTGACTCGAGCGAACGTTCGACCGTTAGAACGATCAGAACGACCGAAAGGGGCAGTGTTTCAACAGCAACAGATGTCACGAGCGAGTCAAGAAGAACTTCAGGCAGAAGATTCGTGGAAACTAAAACGGTAGAGCCAACGACTAACAGACGAGACGGCAAAAGATATTCTTCCGAAGGCAACGAAGGAACAAAGTTAAAGAGCAATGAAGAAAAATTCGAAACGTCCAAAGGGATTTCTCGAAGAACGTCCAACGGAAGGGCGAGTAATTCAGCAGCTGTAACCGAGAGATTGGACAACAAAGGACCATCCGTGTTCCTGGCAACCACGGAGTCTTCCAGGTCTAGAACCGGAAGAAAGATTCAAACGACTTATTCGATGAAAGACCTAAAGACACAAATTCCTACGTCCAGAAGGTACAACAATAAGAAATTTAGAGACGTTGAAACCACTACAGCTTCGTTTAGAAGAGAGAGCAGAGGTAGATCGACTACAGAGAAGATCGAAAGGAGTACCAGATCTGGTAGATCGAAGGTGAACAATGCGGAGAGTAATTCTATTGCTCGAAGAGGCCCAGATCCTCTTTTGTCAGAATCCGAAAGTGTAAGAGTCGACATTCCCCTCGCCGTGGGTGGAACAGGAAATCCAGCTTCGGATGTAACCACTGGATTTGACGTAATTCAGCGAAGATCGGACACCAAAGAATCATCCAGATCCGGTCGGACAGGATTCGAAAGATCGAAAAGTCGTGGACGGTCGAACGACTCCGAGGCTTCTGGATCATCCAGATCTGCTTCTCCAAGAGGATCTTCAAAGTTCAGCGATTCTACGACGACGGAGGCTAACGAACAGATTGTTAGTTCGAGAAGGAATACGGTTTCCAGAGATCGTTCGAGAGGCGCCGAGATCAAGAAGAACTCTGTGAACGAGTCCAGATCAAGGTCTAGAGGTAGAAATTTGGAAAATAGTACGAAACCTATTTCGAGCGGTGCTTTAGAAAGGAGTGTGAAGCGGAAGGTGGCTGGGGAGAGAAACTCTTCGGATAGAGGACCGAGAATTCCTGATGTTACTCCAAGAGTTATCGAAAATCGTAGACAGGATACTCAGGATGCGCGTGGAAGATCGAGAAGCAAGTCGAGATCGGATGTTACCACGCCTATCGCTATGGGTGAGATAATTAGTTGATCGTTAAATAATTTAAGTATAATCTTGCTGTTAAAAGAATATTTGATGATCTGATTGTAAATTGAATTTTACTGCAATAATTTTGACGAAACATAAAAAGGTTCGTGTGGTTAAAACATCCAGTTTTATACGTAACAGTTAATTAAGCAATTACAATTAGCTATAAAGAATGAAATTATATTGTAAAATATTAAATTTTATTTATATGAAGAATAAATTATATAATTAATAGAAATAAAAATTATAGAAATATAATTTATAATAAAAGATATATAGACGAATATAATAAAATAGAATTTTGTAATAGAAATTATATAAATAACGATTCCTTAAACAGATGTTACCACAACTGTTGCGCCAGATACAACAGTTTCTACCGACGTAACAGCTACCGATTCTGAGATAACAAGTACGACCATAAGATCAACGACTACTCCAAGTCCAAGAGCAACATCAAGACCATTATCGACCTCTGCATCAACTCTCGAAGCATCAGGACGAGGTAGAGGAAGAGGCAGAGGCGGAAGTCACGGTAGAAAACAGAAAGAGGATTTCTTCAATCACGGACTAGGGTTCAGAGGTCGAAAACCCTCGCCGGAAGGATCCGCAAACGTGACGGAGTCTAGAAAAACTGTCTCGTGGAAAAACGATTCCCAGTCGCATGGAAATCCAGGCTGGACGCTCAGGAGGCGACCAGCTAATTTTAACTCTGAAAATCTTTCGAAGACGATCGTGCCTTCGCCAAGGGATCAAACGAACGAAGTGGTGCCATCGAACGAACAGTCGACCAGCACCGAAGCTATAATGACTATCGAAAGTTCCACGTTTGGCACGAAAAGAGGCCCCAAGAAGCTGCAAACGACGGACGAGAGTACCACGGTGGCTGGAACCACGACCAAGAGCTACAGAAGAGGCAACAAAACCTTTGGAAACGACAAGGTGACCGCGGCGCTTGAAGAGAGTGATAATTATCCGCCTGAGTTTAAGGCGAGGTTAACGCAGTTGGTGAGTTCTATTTCTTAATTGGATTTGCGATGGAATTAAACTTACGTTTCATTAGCGAAATTTCCTATAAGTTTGTAGTTTTATCGGACAGGAAGAAATATAATTTATAATATAAGAAATATTTATCGGATAGATAGATTTATAGAGAGAGATACGTGTACTCGAACATTATTATCGAATTACAAGGGGAGCGATAACACTATGAATAGCACTTGTAATGAAACTGCATCGATCGAAGAGTAGAGAACTTAAAGCAGGAAACTGTACGCTTTCAGTTTTACAGAATGTTTAAGTGTTGTCACTCTCGTTGCGAACGAGCGATTTCTCAACTGTCTCATTGCCTCAATTAATTTCATTGTGTAATAAGTAATAAGTCTTACACGCGAACGACTAGTCATAATACATGTAACACTTTACTTTTTTTGTAAACACGTTTCACATATAGTTTCTTTCATGTCTTGCGAAATATTTAAAATTATCTTCGAATCAATATACATTATACGATATATGCAATATATAGCAAGGACTTAACGCGCGTATAAAGATTAGCGTTAGAAATCTGATCGATAGAATTCTAGAAAGAATATGGTATGTCCTAATCGAAAAGTATGATTTCAGAAGAATAACAACACGAAAATACCAGACCCAAAAACCATCTCTAGAACGCCATTGGAGGTAAGAGTTCAGAGTGCCCTTCATATCAGCTTACAGCATCTAAATAAAGTCTCTCCTGTTTTTTTAATGAATAAAATGTAACATACATTTCTATGCTTCTATTCTAGTTCAACAGTCTACAGCTTTCGTTACAACAGTACCTTATTACGTAGACGTTGTAACCGTTGACACTGACTGATACTATTGCGTTGTTGTAAAATAATGGTACGGTAAACCACTAAACAACTAAACAAAAAGATCGAAAAGGGACAAGTGACCGCGACGAAATGGGACGATGTATTATTTATTTTCTAACACTACACAACTTAATCAGCATGCACGTAACAAACCACACAATTACCACTTTACCGTTCTTATCTTTGGAAGCGAATTTTTTTTGCAATGGCTCCATAAAATAGACACTGGCGCTATTCCTATCGTAATAGTCAAGGAATCGGTAATTTGCATTTTGAAGTCGAAACAATTCGCGTAGGAACAAGAGAGGATTATCTATGGTCGACGCTCGAGGAACGATTCGATGGCGTTCGAGTCTGACGACCTCGAAACCGCAGCTTCAGCAAATGTTTTGATGGATGAAACTTTAGTCGTGAATCCCTTAACGTTGATAAATGGCACAGGATTGCGACGCGTAAGACTACAGACAAATCATTGTATTACGTGATCGCTTGTGCTCTATGTATCCACCTTCTCCTCGATGTGTTCGTAGAGCTTCTCCTGCATTTTTAGGAGAAACCGACAGCAAACGTTTCTAATGCGTCTCGTTTCTAACGGTCAGCGGCTTTTAATTATCGTTTTGTCGATCATCTTTCGATAGAAGTGCTTGGTCTATATCTATGTCGATGTCATTAGTATCTGAAAACTCTTAAATACGTTGTCTCGTTCTATTTTGCTTTGGCCATTGTGAATACACGTCCATTTTCATGTATTTAGCTATTACTTTGTCATACAAAACGCTGCAGTTTAGGAAAACGTCATATGCGTGTAAATGTAGTACGATTGATTTATATAATTATTTCTCAAACTATCGTAAACGTAAGAGAGATTGCTCGCTTAAAAGTGTTTTGCAAAGGAACAGTAAATACGTATATGTCGACTGTATCTTTAATAGTTTAAGAAATAATTCTTCTGTTGTATACTCGCAGAAAGCTGTATCGATCATCTGAGATACTTCTTCTTTCACTATTTTCGCAATGTTTAAAAAGCTTCGAAACAACTTACGTACGAACGTGCGTACTAAAGTTTCGCCTTGGAATCAACGCTAATTTGTTGGTGAGGTAAAAGGCTACGAACTATGTAATCGTTTGCTCGTAACATCATTGACGACCAACTGAGACTGGACAATGATGCGCGATTAACAAAGGGAAAGAAACGCCAATTGAAAGACAAGCTTTCCTCTGGTGGTTGGTGGAAAATCTGCATCGTTCCCACGATTTTGGGTAAATCAGATGCTTTTGAGATCTTGGGATACATCATCGTAACCAACTGCTTCGATTATATCGTTCACCTCCAAACGTGACTGGATCGAACGATACCTTTTAACACGAGGGACGACGAATCCTCGACGTGGAGTTCTCTCAAGGTCCAAACGAATATAAAACTTCGATCGATCGAACGTTCTTCAGAAGCGGAGTTCTATCTTTGTATTCGTTTATTGTGGAAATATGCTTACTTATCGAGTCCGACTTATTCAGGACTCACGTGCATTGCGCAGTTTACAAACTGGTTTTTGGTTTTCGTTTAGTTGCTTTTGTATTGGGTTCTCGATGGAGAAAGTGAAGGTTCATTTGACTTACCTGAACATAACGCGTCCCGATTTATTCCCAGCGAGGTAACTTCGATAGGTAAAGTTTGGAGCTACGACTTCTATTGGAAGAGGTTTTCTACAGAAGATATCTATCTTATTAGACGCTTAGACTTCTAAATTTCTTGTTCGTTACAGACGCGAGGAATGGTTAATGACAGGGATGAAGCAACGAAAAGAAATTATTCTATGTGAAAATAATGAATCGTGAATGTAGAGTAAAATTTGTTCTTGTGAAAATGATCTTAAGCATTTGCCGAGCGTATATATATCCCACGATGTCTTAACCTCGTGACTTTCACTTTAAATCGTTGCTACAGTTGTCGCTTATATTTGTTCTTATATTTATCGCGTGCGATAATAAACGGAAACAGGAATAAATGGTTTATAAATTTTTTAAATCGGGAAAATTTTCTAGGTAGCACGTTAGAATAATAAAATCAGATTTACACGAACGTCGTTCTTTACGTAAAATGATAATTTTCTTAATTGCATCATCGGTTTCTAGACAACCAGAAGTCGTTGGTTTCTCTTCAAAGGAATTCCTTTTCGGCATTTTCTATTATTTGTAATCCCAATGGTATTATCGGAGGCTCAGCAGTAAATTTTTTAGAACGAAAGGCAGAAGAAGAATTAAGGACGGTAGAAAGTAAACGTAAGAGAAGAGAAACGCAATTTGTTACAGAGTCGATAAATTTTTTATTCTGTGGGATCATAGGTTCTACCTCTGTTCGAAAGCATGAACAAACGAACGACTTTCAGTCTCGTAATTACATCGAAATTGAGTTTGTGGTAAAGATCCTTTGTCTTCGAGTAGAAACTGTATTTAAAGATACCAAAGAAAATGAACAATAATAGATGGTCTGAATGTAGAGCAACTCCATAAGTAGAACAATTATTTCATTTCATTAAATCGATTAATTTAACTGATTTTCTCGAACATGCATGATCTCATTCTACGTCGTCGATAAAGAAACCCGCGTTTCGAAGAGAAAATATAAAGTTAGAAACTGTTTCTAAGATCGATGCCCAAAATTCCCAATTATTCGTTGATATAACAAGCAACGAAAGATCTGTGAACTAAAAGCTAGTTTCCTTTTGTTCTGCAATCGACTCGCTATAATTTACACCGAACCGGACTAAAGTATAAAAAGAGCACAGAAGAACTCTCATGACTGTACGGGAAACTGAATTATGTCACCTGCTCACCGCAGCTAATCGCTTGATCGACGCTTTTAAGAACCATCCTCGATTAATCGTTAGACGATACATGATTTTTTTTTCCTCACTGGAACGATAGATAATTTCACATTAGTACGATGTTAACCATTCATTTTTACAACGTACGATTAATGGAAATAAGAAAAGCTTCATTGGAGCCAGGCTTGCGTTACTTTGCGTTACATCGATTAGTTTGTCACCGCGTATTGTCACCGTCTCTATGGATCGTTCACAAAATGGTCGTTTTCACACTTCGCTCTCCTTCTTTCGCACTCAATGAAATGTATCCTCGAGTCGCGTGTGCTGATAACATTGATTGAACTTTCCAGTTGTTGTCCAGTACAGTGAAATCGTGGCTCGAGCTCGTTACGAGTCAAATGGCGGCCTGGATCGTCTCGTTTCTACGCTTCCTCAAGCTCCTATTCTTCATGTAGGAAAATATCGGCCGCGCGCTATGTCGTCTTCCCCTAATCGAACCGGTACCGTCCTTCGTTTCCCGACCTGTTGTGAGTGTATGCTTTCCGAGCGACCTTGAGAACGTCTCCTGTCGATGGAGAGCTCGTCGAGACCGTGGCACACTAACAGAGTTCCCGCTCGAGCTTCCGGAGCCGGCTTCAGTCTCGACAGAGGTTTTCCACTATCTTAAAACGGAGCTGTTTGAACGACACTTTCAGGTGAAAAAATCGTCAGCCGCTCTGTTCGCTGAAAGATCGAGGATGAAACTGGAGCTGGCTAGGAGGTTAGTGAAGCCAGAGTTGAACATCGAGGAGAATGATCTCGACGCAACCACGGCCTCCTCTTTCAGCAAACGGAAACCAACCGGCGTGCCGGTGGTCGATGAGACGAGCAAGGTCGCCAAATACTCTAATCCCGCTGGCGCAGCACCGGCACGCAACAGGCCCTCCACTTCCGTAGAAAGCACTCAGGAAGAGGTCAGCGTAAAATCCTTGAAACTTCCTAGTTCGAGGAAAGGTCACGATGATTCTTCAAAGGTCACCGGTAGACCGTATAGTTTAAAGAAAGGGCGGGTCATTGCGGAGCGAATGGTCACATCGATCTCGATCGAAGAGAGAGCCGTTGCCGAGGAAACGACCAGACCGTACGTGCTGACCACGATCCCGTCCGTGATCAGCTCCGCTGAACAGGGATCGGCGACAACCATCGACTCGACGAGGATTCGTTTAACCAGCGATCGTGGAGGAAAGAAGTCGAAGGAAGAGGATTCGACGCCGACCAAGAACACGAAGGTCTCGCTTTACTCTACTCAACGCGTCGAGATTACCGATCCCGTTACCACTATCAAACCGAAGAAATCCTATAGCTATCAATCACGTAATAAATTACGAGAGCAGTCTGCAACGATCGAACAGAGTTTCACGACGTCGACACCTAAGAAATCCTACTCCTCCACGCACAGCAAATCGCAAACGTCCCAGGAAGAGGGCATTACCAAAAAATCGAAGTTTGCCACCGGCGCTACCAAACCCATTTTCAGACCTCGTTACAGCAAACGGACCAATGAGAAATCTTTCGACAAAAAGACGACGACGGACGATCAAGCTATCTTTATCACGAAACCACCCGTAGCTACCAGCAGATATTCGAAGAAGAAGTCTTCGGTAAAATCTGTCGATGATAAATCGGCGACAACGGAGGGGTTATCCGCACAGACGAGGAAGATCGAGTTTCGTCCTAGAACCGCGACCTATCGAAGACATTCGGAAATTCCAACGACTTTGAGTGAATCCAGTACGAAGGTCGACGGTGTAGGAATCGCCATTACACCCAGGTCGACAAAATACCACGCCACTTTAAAGACCCCGACGGCATCTGCTCGATCGGTAGCGCAGGGACCACAGGTAAATCTGAAGATCGCGAACGAGACGGCGCAGGAGACGCCAGGAATTACCGGCAGCAGCAACGGCGACAGCGGTAACTCGAATGTCTTCAATCCGACCAGAAGCACGTTTCTCAGCGGAAATAGCACGCTGCTGGAGCAACTGAGAAGCACGGTGGCACCGCTGCTGAGTTCCCTTGGTAACAAGACGCCTGTGTTTTCCGGATCTTACAGTAACGTTAACAACGTGGTAAATATTAATCTTGATTATTTGGCGAGTAAAATGTCGATCGTCTTTCGTTTTGTTAATAATTCGAAACTTTCTTTGAAAAAAGAATTTCCATTTAGGTCGATAAAATATTTATTTACTCGAGATAATCGATCCTGTCGTTTGTGAACAGAATTCACCACCCAGAGTTACCCCCAGTGGACAACCACCCCGTTTTAGCGCGAGATACAAAGGAGCGGAATTATTCGTCAGAAAACAAAATAATATTTATCAGCCCACCGTGCCATCGATTACTAGTTCGTCGACTACACCAATTACACCCGTAGAGGTAAGATCGTTAAGATATTAAATGTTTAAAAAGATATCGACTGCGTTCAGAAAGTATTAACGAAAGATTAAACGTCGTTATAAACATTGTAAAGTTTCCTACGTTCTTCAAATTCATTTTCTAACTGCTAGATACTCTTTAGTCTCACGATGTCTCGTTGCATCGAAAATTTCTTAATTTTCACAATAAGTTCATTCGATATTATTGAGAAAATTTCAGAATATTATGTTCGTTCTCGATAAAAGAAAGCTATAAAGTAGCGTTAAAAAAATTATGGAAGGTCGTATATATGTGAAAGAAATGGATCGTGACGATGATTACCGAGGTAAGATTACGTGACAGAAGAAGAAAGTTATAGGTGGTTAACAGTGAGTCAGTGTGGTCGTTTTTTCTGTGCTTAAAAGGTTTTCACCACGAAGGTAGCCGAGAAGATCGGAGCAGTCGCACCACCATCGTGGACCAATCACATTGGTGTCACCACAACTCCGTCTGGAAGTCTCGATTCTAATGACATCGATACGAATAAACTGCGTTGATTTAATCGTTCGGATTGTACTTAGTCAGACGCGCTACTAATAATTATTAATCATCTTTTCTTTCCATTAATATTATAACGATTCATCGTTCGCAAAGGATTATCATACTTACCGAGCTTTCTTTAAAATATTACCAATAATGTTTAAAGACGTTTCTTTTTATCTCTTCTTATCCATTTCATACAGCTAGTACAACTTTGTATCGTCGATATAGATACGAGTATCGCACAATAAGTTCCAAAACAATTCTCGTTTAAAAGACGCAACCTTTTCTATGGTTAAACTATAAAAAAAGATTATAAGTAACACAAGAAAACGAATAAAAAGTACATAACCATTTGTGTGATTAACGTTTATTTTTAGTTTTGTGATTCATGCTACTTGTTATCATGGGTTTCCATTTACTAATATGTACAGGTACTTACGTTGTTTTACTTACACCATAATGCATATATTGTGTTATACAAGATTATACACATACATATATATATATATATCTTTGGTAATAAATGTTCTGGTTTTTGGATCGCACGCGGCATGCAGTTGTTCGTTCTTATTTAATCGCGTCCATAAATTATTCTTTCGAATCGTATCAAAATTACTATTAGAATTATTAAAGGTAGATAGAGAAATGCCATAATTGAGGAGAAGCATTAACCAATGCAGAAGTACACTCTTCTGTTGATCTCTAAACTATAAATCTAGAAGATCATAATGAAAGAATATCGTTGTACTGACCACGATGTATATATCCACGAATTTATGAAAATTGGATAAACGTAACGTGACTGTACTCCCAACGACCCAACGTTTTGTTGAAATTCGACGTAACGGGACTTGACTTTCTAATACGAGCGCATTCCGATTACATAGGCAAATTTTCGTGATCCGCGTTTCACAGCGTTCGAAGCGCTAACGAGTGAAAGTAAATGAATGCTGCGTCATGTGTTTGTATTAAAAGTGTCTCAACGCGGATGGTATTTGGGACATGTGGGTGGATCGAAGTCATTATGAACGAAAAAAAAAGGATACGCGACTTAAGGTCACAAGTTTACTTCTCCTTCATGCAGCCTCCATCTCGGTTTTCTGTAACAAGTTCTCCGAATTCAGGTTTTAAATTAGTTTCATACTGCTTAATGCATTTGTCCACTGACACGTGAAAATCTGCAATTACCGTATGATGTATGTTATTTCCGAATCGGTTTGATCGTTGTTATCTTTAACCTGTTCTTTATCGGTTCTTAGCAATTTCTAAAAATATTAAAAATCTCTGTTAAATGGAATCACGTTTCAACGTTGTACGAAGACACCGTTGTTAAAGACGTATCACTGGAGACCTCTGTGAGAGAGGATTAACAGCTATGATAAAGAGGAAAAAATCAAAGTGAGCGGGCAACCAGTCTCTATTGCCTGTATAAACGATCCTTCGCTCGGGGAACGAGTTTCTAGCTCACCGTTCCTTTGCTAATAGCTGTGTTTTCTTGATGCATTAGGGCAACCTCGGTTTCTCCTCTTCCTTAGCTAGTTCGTATTTCTACCAAGAGATGGTGTATGCTCACTCAATTATGAGATCAATTAATCTGCGAAATGACCGATGTACTTTCACAATCCCTCGTTTTACATCGATTCATCTTTCAACTGTCGATCTTAATGAACGAACAACGCGTACTTTGGATCCCACTGTAAATACACCGATCGACGCAACGTAGAAACTGTACATAAAAGGAAGTCACCAGTTCCGACCCAGCACCGAATTTGATGTATAGCACCCCATGCACGCACGTAATTTCTGTTTCTAGAACTCTGGTTCGGCCCCACCAATCGATGTCTCGAGTCCTGGCGAGCCGAGATTCTTGACCCTTTATCAGGCATTGGAGTCAGCCAGCATCAGGAACGAACAGTTACAGGGAAACGCGATTGCACAGCTGCAAACACAACGAGCTGGCAGTGTTTCCCAGGTAGACTTTAACGCCACCGTCGTTAACGATATCGGCGATAACGCTAACAATGACACCACAAGCCCCACTGTAGCAACCATCAGCCCACAGACATCAGACACCACCGCGAACACTATTCAGGATAGCACACAGACCCCGAGATTACCCGAGGATCCGGAGAACTCCACCCCCGCGGTTACCACAGGAGCCCCTGAAACCCCTTCAACGACCGAACCGGTTTTCACAAGCACAGAATCGTCCTCTAGTACCGAGCAAGCCTCCACCAGCGCAGAATCGCCCTCCAGTACCGAACAAATTTTCACCAGTACAGAATCGGTTTCCAATACCGAACGAGTTTCCATCGGTACAGATTCATCATCCACTACGGAACAGACTTCCACCAACATCGATTCCATGTCTGTCACTGAGTCAACCAGCACAGAGTCGCTTCCGCAGTCTACAGATGCAACGACGATGAACGTCGAAGGTGCGGGAGATGTTCAGACTTCCATGTCGGCAGATAACAATTCGACCAATCAGGAACTCGTGAGTTCTACCACGGATGCTTCTACGACCATGAGCTCTACGTCCGAAGGTGGTAGTACCGAGCTCGAGGGTGATACGAGTTCCACCACTGTTAGTACGGCAACGCAGAGCACGATAGAGACGACTACCTTTTCGACAACTGTCACCAACACGGCGACAGCGTCTGAAAATCCCGAGACTAATACCATACCGCTGTCTGATACTACTGCTACTCAGGCAGCCGATATTAGCTCGACCGATGCTACAACGACCGAAGCAGACTCGAGTAATATGATCGATACAGAGACAACTACGGCGATACCTACGTCCACTATTCGAACCAGGCTGATAGATTTCGCGCAAGATATACTGTTTCGATTGCAAGCGACTATGTCGACGACCACGGTACCGAGTCAAGATTCAACGACGATATTGTCTCCTACAACGGAAACATCGAACGTGATACCAGATTCGAGTAGCAATCGTAGTTTGGAGTCCCTGTCGCAATTGAGGGATGAAACGACGATCGATCAAGGAGAATCGGGAACGACTATTCCGTCGTTGGTCACGACGGAGCAGTCGAGTTTAAGAACGATCGAAGAACTAACTACCCAAAGCGCAGATTCAATCGCTGCTTCGTCACCCACAATGGTATTTACTCAGGAAGCCAACACGCAGGACGATATAAATGCAATCACAACCACAACACCAGCAACAATAACATCTACAACAATCACACAAGACTTTCAGACAGTATCGAACACAGATTCGACCACTATAAGCGATTCGACTTCCCCGTTAAGCGTTGATGTAACTACTGTGTCGACGATCACTTCCACCGACGACACTTTACTAACAGAGTTAATGTCCATTGCCAAAACACTCTTTTCGGATGAGATAAACGATAACCAGGAAGAGATAGCCGGGCAAAATTCAAACGTCACGTCTAGATTAGAGAACTTAATGGAAAACGAGATATACCGACCGAGCTTGTCCAACGACGAACTCAGCACTACCCAAGTTGCGGAAACATCGTCTTTTCCCCCAGATGCCGTGTCGGAAAATGTAGAGTCTTCTACTATCCCGGTTGATCCCTCCCAGAATGAGGCAGACCTTGCCACAACCGTATCTTCTGAAAATCTGACAGATACACTGACAACAACCCTTCGGAGTAACATGCCCGATGATGAAGTAGAGAGCGTACAGACCGAAACCACACCAATAGCGTTAGGACCCCTTGCCGAGATCGTAGAGTCGACGACCCCCTCGTTTACGACAGAAATTGAGCCACGAGTCACACTGTCGCTTAACGGATCGTTCAATCCTGACACTGGCCTCGATACCACGACTCAGACACAGACAACCACCAGCACACAAAGTTCAGAAACGACAACCACATTCGCCATGAATTTCGAGCTAACCACTGGCACGTTCGATTTGTTTTCGTCTAATTTGATCACGACAAGCAACCCTCAAACAGTTTTCGAACGGGTTACAGAAAGTGTCACTGAACCTACAGGAGTCACCGTGCCATTAACCAGTCTCACAACCGTAACATCACGGCTTATGACAGACATTGGCACTACTACTCAATCCGAAGTAACTACTGTAACTCCCGAAACTACCCCTTCCTTTATAAATACGATCACTACGACACCATCAATATCCTTTGAACAGACCACATTGGCACCTACCGTAGAGTTGGTTCAACGTGTAAATGATGTAGAAGTGGAAACTAACCAAACAACAGAGTCCACGACTCAGTTGGCACCTTTGACCACCGAAAGCGCTGATAACGAAACCCTCGAAACCACCGCGTCATCGATTACAACCACTGCGCAGCTGGATGTTAACTCTATTGACGATACGGGAGTCACTACTAACCAGTTCTCGCTAACATCGAGTACAATTCCCGTCATCGAAACCACTACTAATGCACCCAGCGAAAACGTCCCCCAAACGACCCCAAATCTTGAGAACAAAACTCCAACTATTGTTGCCCGTTTCCAGGATACGACATCAGCAACCGCCCAAGCGACGGCAGGTTCGGGAATCGGCCAAACGACCGAGATCACAACTCCTACGATCCCAGATTCTACGATCATCTCATCATCGTCCTCAGAATTTCCCACTTCATCGTATCCCGACGTTCCCCTCGTTACAACCACTTCATCTTCGGTCGAAATGACGACGACGACGATCACGACTGAGACAGCGACGCCGACGAGTACGGGACGCGTTCCTGACGGGGGGACATCGACACCACAAACGACGAGAATGGACGTCGTCACCGTCACCCCTGTGACGCAAACTACTACGGTCAATATAGAAGAGAATCTCGTGTCTACCGAAGTTGGAACATCGACGACAACTGCTTCGTCGGAAAGTACGACCACAATGCCAGCAGGTGCTACGAACGACTCCACGAGTACAACTCCTGCTTCTACCGAAGCAACAACAACCGTGTCCATGCAAGCTACAACTGGAACGACCATGCCGACAGCTACTAGCCTTCCACCTAGGCCAGCTTCTCAGACTTCCACAACGCCTTATTTAGGTCGCTTCGGTGGCAGCAGATTGACACCTGCCCCACGTTTCAGTCTGAGCTCGACTACCAGAGCTCCTCTACGAGACTACCTAGTGTACGGAATCTACCCGAACAAAACGATCGTGAGAAAACGGCCAGAGGACAACCTGATCGATGCTAGAAACGTGGACAGCCCGTACGTGATATTCGGTATCTTCCCGGACGGCAGGCTGGTTCGAAAATTCCCGAATGGAACGATAATACCGGATCCACCTAGGAACCCGGTCGAGGTTGTGTTCTCACTTAGCACTTCCACTACCACTAACAGGCCACCACCCAGACCGTATTATAACCAGGCTAACCAAGGCACTTACAATCAATATCGAGGCCCGGTGTACAATAGTAACGATAGACCTGTCGCTGAACCGATGAGAAACGTCCAAAGTCCCAGCACCGTTGATCTTGGCCTTACTGGTAACGCGATCGTCGGCCCCAGTGGAGGTGGACCCGATAATACGGGGCCACTTGGTACCCCTGCTAGTCTCCCGAGCACCAACGAAATGGTATCTCTTATTCCACCTGTTCATCATCATCGATCGTTAGCCGTTCGTGCGTCGCTCGAACTCGTGCGAATATACGGTTTACTCCAAGCGAACCAGTCGTCTCTTTCTCATTTCACTGTGTTACTTTCGCCTCTTTATCAAAAATTATTGTGTCATTGTTGCGTAGAACGTAAAAGTGAACTTTTTTTTTTTTTGATAAATCTGACGTTTGAGTGTACGGATCAGGATGTAAATATTCGTAATAGTTTAGATATTTGGGGTTTTCTGTAAATATTTGAGATTCCATTTGTTGATTTATTTTATTTTTCACTCATATATATTTTTTCTTCATTCTCCATTTCTTGTATTTATATACACACGTCTATGTAAATTTTTTGTGACATTTATTTCGTTACTTATAATTAATGTCGTAATTTCTTTATGGTAACAATGGCACAGAATACTTGCTTCTTGTTTAACGCTTTGGTTTTGTTAAAGTAGATTCTTTGGTAGTACTAATTTTCCAATTTCGTGCGGATTAATTATAACTATTATCTCTCTTTTAAATTCTTTACGTTTCTTACTTCACGTTGTTTTAATTCGTTCTTTCGATTCGGTATCGCCGTAAAAAGAATTTATCCAATGCCTACCTCAGCGTGTTTTTTTATTCCACATAAAACTTTTTAATTTGTACAATGGGGAGTTGTATATAATTTCACTGTAAATTTGTGAATAATTATTTATATGTGTCGCATGTGTGTTATTTTTATGCACCGCGCACTTTGAAACGCACTTAATGTTTAGTAAAGTTGAAGGTGCACTTTACATTATCGATTACTTGAGTTCAGAAAATTCTAATATTTCAAGTTGAAACTCTCCATCCGAAATATGCTAGAGTAGGGAAAGAAAAAAAAATGAGAAGAATGTAGAAAGTAATGAATAATTTTATGGTATTCGATAAACTCTTCGGAACAGGATTTGAAAAATATTTCGCTTTCATTCATCGTTCATTCCCACCGATTACTTAGCAAGGCCCGTCCGATATAGCGAAATATTAATCGATCGTTTTTATTTATCATTATCGTGTTACTAAATAAGGAGAACCAGTGTATTTCTATTATACGGATTTCTTCACCTTCGATAAAAAAAAAAAAAGAAAAAGAAAACAAAGTTCTACTATGATTACAATTTTTCCTATTCACGAAATCGGAACGATCGATCGAAGTTTCGCTATTACAAGTTTCTCATGTATGGTTTTTGAGATGTGAGTTTGTTTTGAAAGGTTTAAAGAACGTGTACGGTTTCGCATTGTTTAGAGCAATGCCCTGCTGAATACGCAAATGAGGACAGCGTCGGTGACGCCGATAGTAAGTACCGGTCGACCGCCGACCGATTCGCAGGGCGGTCGTATCGTCCAGGATCGAGAGAGGGACGAGGCCACCAGGACGAAGGAGGCCGGAGGTCAACGCAGCTCCGTGTACATCGGACAGGTAAGAAAGCAAGAGAGACAGAACATGATTTACAACGATGCTGCGGCTGATTCTTTCAGCGCTGCAACATATCTCTGCAGCGAAAAAAAAGAGCAACGTCGAATGTTTCAGGACAAGTTCGTCAATTATTGGACCGATGGGGCTTCCACCTCTAACCCGCGCGTTCTCAGTGTGAATATAAATTCAGTAGCTGTAAGTTAAAGAAATAAGAGGAATTCGACGGCTTCTTATCTTCTTCTTGGATATTTTATCGAAATATTATTCTTCGGGTGGTTTTGATTCGTTTGTAAAATATTAAAAATTTGCAAACCAAAGTTCATTTTAAATTCGTTATGTGAAATAATAATTTTGAATTTCTAAATTATATACATATCTACCTTTATTATTTTCTTTAGACCGCTGCAAACGAAGGACCATCACCTTCTGTACCATCGTTTGAGAATCTCCTGAACAATCAACCAGGAGGTCGAGTCACAGCTCCGCCTGGATTCCCATGGAGGGATCCTTTGGACCAAATCTTTGGTATTACTACCTCTTCGCCGGTAATAACAGCTTCAGTGGCATCAAACAGACTGGTTCGTATTCATTAAATCCTACCTTCGAATCACTGTTTTTCAAAATCAACTTACGATTACGCACTTCCTTGAAGAGGCATTATTTTTTCTATACTTCATTTATTTCGTACTACTTATTATAGATATATTCCGTCCAAATTATATAAATGGCTCTCTTTCTCAGGACGATTTGTCAGAACCAAATGGACCAGCCTTAGCTCGCCCGATCAATCCATTTGTCGAAGTCTTTACTCCGTTTTCTAACGCGATTGGAGTTCCAAGAGGTAACATAGGATCCATTCCTCCTCCACCACCACCAACAACGCCTGTTGCATTTACAACTACACCTACTCCTGCACCTACTACTACTACTACCACCACCACTATTACTACAATGGTACCAACGACAACTACTACTACCACTACCACTACAGTGGCACCAACAACTACTACTACGATGGCACCAACAACGACTACTACCACGATGGCACCAACAACTACTACTACCACGATGGCACCAACAACTACTACTACCACGATGGCACCAACAACTACTACTACCACGATGGCACCAACAACGACTACTACCACGATGGCACCAACAACGACTACTACCACGATGGCACCAACAACTACTACTACGATGGCACCAACAACTACAACTACAACGGCACCGACTACCACTACAAGTACAACAACGACCCCAACAACGATGGCTACAATGACGTCAACAGCGCCTACTATCACTTCAGAGCCTCCAACAACTGTTCAAAGGGCGATGATTGCGTCACAGGCAAGAGCTACTTCTGAAGCAACAACTTCTTCAAATTCATTTAATTTACCAAAGAATTTGTTGAATACGCGACAGCAGAATGCTTTCGGTACTACGTTCGATGATTTGGCCTTCCTGAATTCGTTGGTAAGTAGATAAATGTTTATGCGTATGCCTAATAACTTCGCGAATTTCTGTCAAATATTATGTATATATGTCTTTTATTCTTATATAGTTACAGAGTAATTCACGGAGTACCAATCAGAAGACACTCACACAAGTGGAGCAACTCTTGGCAAATAAGGCAAGTAATATGTACGATAAACTACATGGTGCATAAAATATGAAAACAAAGTATTCAGTATATCCCAATAAATAAATCTCAATCGAAATAATATTACCGTATCTCGACCTCGATCAAATATGATACTGCTGTATTTTATACACATAAATGAATAAATTGTTGCGACCGAAATACGTTATACTACATAGGATATCGCGTTTCTCTAAAAATATTGAGTAGAAGAAATTTAAAAAATAAGATTCTTAGCGAACTTGTCATCTTCCTTGAAGACAAAATGCGATTATCGTTCGAGGGGAAAACTAAGGAAGAAGCAGCATCGCGAAAGTTAAACGATTCTTTCACTCCTTTGTACGACCGTGCGACGAATTGTATTCTGTTTCTACAATAATACGATCGAGCTGCAGCTTCTAAGCTACATCGATTCTCTTTTTCCTTGCTTCTAGACTAAAACTCTTTTCTCGTGTTTCTGCACAGCGTACAAATAAAATTGCAACGATGCAAGTTATGCGAGATGAAAAATTCGGTAGATCGTAGATTATCTTTAGTCACGCCCTTCTCGGAAACGCATAATGACGGATCTGCGACGATCGCAATCATATGATCGACCAGTCACGGTGAATGGACTGAAACGTCCTTGCCAACGGCCTTCTCTATTCCTCGCAACAGTCGTTTGATATGTCATCTCTCGTTAACGTTGTCTGTCGACAGAACTTAATGCGTGCGTAGATGGCTCAATATAATAGCAATAAACACCCCCATTCGACGATAACGCTATTAGTACATACATCGTTATCGTATAATGAAATTAGTCCTCATTGTAGTGAGAAATAAAGAGAATATTTTTCCTGGAAATATTGGACTCGTAAAAGGAGTAGCCGTAATACGACCGTATTAATGTTCCAAATATTCCTATAGATTTACAGAGTACAAGAAAGCATATATTTCAGCAAATCAGTTTTATTTTTTCTAGCTTGATCGATAATAATGTGTTGTATAAACTTCACTTTTGTTCGTGGAATTTGCTTTCGTTGAATTGTGTTTTACGTTTTAATCAACGAATAACGTAAAACGTAAAGAGAAGCGTTATTAAATCTGCGCAGCGCAAGAACAGAATCGTCCTTTCCTAAATTTCTTTCTGTATTTTATTTTCAGATCTTGGAACTGGCGCTGAAAAATCCGGGCCCGACTCGATCACCAAAAGCTATCAGTATCGAGAATGCATCGCCAAATTCGATTCACCAGTCAGCAAGGTCATCTCTTTCTGAGCCGATAATAATCGATCTGTCTCCAGCGTCTACAGTTTCATCATCCACGCGGAAATCAGTAGAAACACAGCAACCAACCAGTCAAAGACCAGTAATTAGTAGTTTGACACCCGTGCAAGTGACTTGGAAACCAGTCACAACCACCAGCACCAAAAGAAGCGTGGAAATAAGCACGGCTTCTCCTTCGACTACGGCTAAAACGACTTTCATAAGCACCACTAAAGCTCCTGTAACGGTTAAAGCTAAACTAGCGACCACTCCTCGACCTAGAACCACCACACAGGCCCCATTAGGCTTTGGTGGTCTTCTGTGGCAGGCTCTCCTCGGCGGAAGTTTATTCGGATCATCGACAACTCAGAAGCCCGTGAAGGCTAAACCGGTGCCAAAAACCACGCAAAAGTCGGTTAATATTATGCCGAAGCCGATCCAAACCACGCAAAAGTTAGAAACGACAACAATCGCTTCCAGCGCGACTCTGAAAGCTGTGGACATTTCGAAAATTGAAGTAAACAGTCCAAATTCAATTATAAAGGGAAAGCAAGTGACCACGCCGTTTTCAATCCCCACCACCGATCAACCATTGATTAATAATCCAAATCCGAGGTTGCCTAATGTGGTGACGTCCACCTATTCTCCCGAAGAAGACGCAAAGTTCATAGTTGAGCTTCTGCGAGCTGTTGAACAGGGTAAGTTGTAGAAGGATATTTGTAGGTAGGCTATACTACATAAAAATGATTGAAATTCTATAGTATTGCGATCACGGAAGCGATTGGTATCAAATGTGACGTTACGTTTGTTACAGATAATAAAACTAGTTCCGCGAAGAAATTATCAGGATTAACTCAGGACGATGAATCCTTTCTAAGAGCGATTTTAAGCGGTCGAGCTTTAAAAACAACGACTCCGTCACCGACGGTAGAAGTCAGTAACGCCGCTTTGTTGGCGGCATTGTTGAAAGCTCAAGGTATAGAACCACCAACCCCGGCCAATAATATTAGAGAGCAACTCCAGTTAGCCGTAAGTGTTGTCAATTAAATAGTCTGTAACGTAGTCTTAGCGAAGTCTTAGCAACAATGTACTCGACACACGTTGCAAATACACGACTCGCGGAATTTAGCTATCGATTTCGGATAACATTACTTCGATCGATCGCGATACTCTATGCATCAGTTTACTTGGAGCGACCAAGTTCACCCAATTAAATAACCCGAAGATAAAGAATCTTTGAAACAACTAAACCTGGAAAACTTTGGCGCGTTTAAACGTCAATTTTCGTGACTAAATCACATCATTCAAATTGTTCTCGTTTCTTACACAAAAAGTAAGCAGGTATCCGGATAATCCGGAACGATATTCCTTCCAATCTTCTAATTGCCATAAAGTGTAATAACGGAAAGTTTAACGACACCAAACAATTTCATGTAATTCTTACAAATTGGTCCAGTTGGACGCGAGCTCAGCGATAGTTAATCGAATGACAAGGACGAAGCGCGAGGCAGCAAAGAGCGGGGCGCGATGAAAGAAAATAATTGCTGGTCTTGTAACAGAGTCTCGGCCAGAGCGTCACCTCTGCTCCGACCGCGTCCCCTGCTAGCGAGTCTTCGACAATTACGACAAGGCCGGCATCGACTGCTGCAACCCGACCAAGGGATACCACGAAAAAGACGGCGACACCGAGACCAACCTCAGGACCAAGGATACGCACTACAACGTGGTCACCAAGCTCTACGTATCCACCACCTCTCTTCAGCTCTTTCTCCAATTACGGCACGCCGGCACAGTCAGCCGGTGATAATTCTGGAAATAGCGCGTTGTTTGGTGCTACCAGAGCATTCAGTCAATTTCTCGGTGCTGCGATAAGCGTAAGTTGTTCTCTTATTATCGTTATTCATCAACTTGCCTACGAACCAACCTAACCCAAGTCTGTTGATCGGCGTACATAATTTGGAAAGATGAATTTGTTATTTATTACGGGGTTTTTTCAGTAATTTTTTTTAGTAATACTCCTCGACTACAGAGCTCGATAATATCTCTATCGATTCTTTGTGTTTCAGGGAGCTGCGCAACAGTTGCAGTCACTGGTCAGAAATGGTACTAGAATCGTGTCCGAAGTGGTAGGATAAAGCTTAGAAAAGAGAAAGGAAATTTAATATAATCTATAAAATAAAATTAGTTCGCTCGTGTGATAATTTAGAACGATCTACTTTGAAATACTTTTGCTTCGAGGGATGCGGTGATAGCAATACCTCCGATAAGTATGTATTCACTGTCAATTCGTTTACACGTCCTTTTAAAACATATCATCGGTAGATTAAAGGTTTGCCCGATGTCGGGACGAAATTTGTCCAATTCTACTCTGTCATTTGTAATCGCATTGTTCGTAACAGTCGTAGGTTGATTACGTACTTTAATTTAATCGATCTAGCCAATAGCGAGCATGACATTTTAACTGTGACTCAATTCTTAAAACACGGAGGTCCCTTAACGACCGTTATCGAAATTGCTTGCTATATCGCGTGTCAAAATTCCTCTTATCCCGCATCGTTTCGTTTCTCGGAAATTTGCTTACACGCTACAATTTCAACGATATCTGTTCCGTGTTTTAAGCGTCAGAAGTAGCTCTCAGCAGAGAGGTCCGACATCGAAGACGAAATCAATACGAAGTCTCGAGCGATGTGAGTCGCGATGGGCTCGATCGGTTCCACGCCTTGCAAACGTTTCTCGGGGTAGGGCCGAACAACGCGACAGGGCCCTCCCTCCCTCTCTCTCTCTCTCTCGACGGACCCGTACCTCTTTGAAACATTTGTAACGTTCGTCGCAATTAAGGTAATTAATTGGAGGCGACGCGCCCCGTCACGATTCGCGAGACAGTGACGATTCGCGGCGTTCTACGTGTGAAACGCGGATCGATTTGCGGGGCCCACCCACAAAGATCGACTTAACCACGACCTTGTCGACGATGCTGCTTAAGAAGAAGGTGGTAACTTAAACGTATATCTCTGAATGAGAGCGAGCATGAGAAAGAGTGTGTGCACGTGTGTGTATGTACATATATAAAAGAAGCAAAATGTTAGAGAGAGAGAAAGAAAAAGAGAGTACAAGGGAGTAAGACAAGGGTACATAGAGAAGCGCGAAGGGAGCATTGTGTGTACGGTTGGCGAGCACCTTTCGCCGCTGGTGCGTCGCGTTCCTTTTCTCTTTTTTATATAATAAAGCTGGAAGCGTATGCACGGTGCACGATCCTTGGGTCTTGTTTGACTTTCGTTCGTACGTATGGTAGCTCGGTGATAATGGCAGCGCTGAGTAATAAGCTTGGTTACTTAACTACCGCGTTAAGGGTTGAAACGTTGACGGGTATTCTCCTGTTTGGACATTCAGCGGCATTGCGTATTCCACGTAGCCACGACGTTGTTATATCGATTTTTATCGCGCGATATTCCACCGATCGGCCGTAGCAGTTCGATGGAATTCCAATTTTCCTGAGATCCGTCTCATTTCTTTATTTTCCCGGCTTAGCTGTATTAGTTAATCGTAGGACTCACGAAGCGTTGTTTGTAAATGGATAATATAATAATAAAAATGTTTCGGGAAACACAGAACCGGGAAACGAACGTATCCTTTCATTCAGTCCACAATCGTACCCCTCTTCTCGATAATTTGCAAGCTTTAATTTGGAACGAAGAAGCCTTCGTTCTTTGCTTTGCGTACAGCGATATATAAAAGTTTCTAAGTATAGGTAGAAATTGTAGAGATGTGTATTATTTAACGGCGTAATGAAACGAACGAAAAACGTGGGAATTTGGAAAGAACGACTTGAGCGACGATCTTTTTTAGCAGATTTGTTGTATTTCCGATGGCAGATATAAAAGGAACGTACTTTCTGATTTTCCTAGTCAATAAATCTTGGCAATCGCGCCACGTATACGTTGTAAAAATGTACGTGAAATATGTAGCGATATACTATCTTTGACTGCTTGTTCGGGTATCTTTCTTACTAAACTAGTACAAGTTCCATATAAACGCACGATTGGGAACATAATCATTAAACAACTACGATATATATACACGCTACTGCTTTCATCCATAGAAGTTTATGACGCGCATTCGTCGCCATTTTTTCTTATCACGGTCGTTTTATTCGTGTCACCGTAGAACAGGACGGAAATTGTTATTCAGGGTAATTCCAGATACAACGTCCGTCATCGTAGCATAGTAATCAGAGTGTGAAGATAAACTTGTTTCACTAGCACGATTAGCATGGCACACGATTTCAACTATTGTCAACAACGATACAACCAGCTTCAAATTGGATTCAAGTAGTTTGGAGGATATCCCTTCTTTTTCTTTTATAAAGAAGAAAAAGGAAAGGAAAAAAGGACGAAAGTAAAGAAAAGACGAAAAAGACACGAAAACGAAAGGGACCGTGGCTTTTCTTTCTCTTTTTCCTACGCTTCGTATTCCCCTTCTTCGGCAAGAACAACGTCGAGGGTCGGTCTGGAATATTAATCACACGCTATGACGTATTTAACAGTCATTAGGGACAGCTGACTAGATAGGATGCAAAGTATGAAGAAGTAGAAAGTGACAGGAACCTTCCTCTTCTACTGACAGAAACAATAAATAATCCTTTCAGGTCATACAATATAATTACCAAGTATTTATAAGAACAGTACGTTTTATGCGGTTGCATATACGCCTCAGTCGGTGGTATACACCGTAACTATGTAAAATAAAGTAAATAGAGTAACGGATCGATCTTTTTATTTATAAAAATGGTTCATTTTACTCTGTTGCATGGCAGAGCACGAGGTAACGTAAATGGAATAAAGCAAGTGAAATAATGAATTAATTCGAGGCACGTTGTTTCTCTTTCTTCAAAAGATGAATCATAAGGGTCTTCGCGTATATTTTTCTTGTTTTTATTCTTCAACCTGTTTCGCTCGATCCATGTTGCATTCGTTATAATTTTACTATGAGCAGACATTCTTCGTCCATCGTCATCAATATATATATATACATACTCAGAAAGCAATTATCGAAATCGCTCGCTTATTTAATCGTTAGATCGATGAGCTAGATGGAAAAGTATTTTACTTTTTGTTTTCGACGACGATTCTCGTTGTTCCTGCAAATCGATCGCTTTCGAGCGATAATACGTCAAACTATTAGGTTGTCCCGAAAGTTTCTTTCCTTTTGTAAGCAAATAATAGACGCGCAATTTCTTTTCGTTTTATATTATTTTATCGAATCATGTACGATCGATTTTGTTCTATTTCTGGTATTGCGATCATACACGATTCGACAAAAATAATATAAAACAGAGAACGTGGTGCATCCATCATTTCCTTACAAAACGAAAGAAACTTTTCGGACAACCTAATATCATGACGATTTCAAAGAGATATCATTCAGTTTTATGAAGAAATTCCTTCGTATAGTAGTCACTTGCGATGATAATAATGATTCGAAAAAGCTGTGTTTTATAGAAGGATAAACTGTGGTTGTGTAGAAGAAGCGAATTGTTTTTATGCGTGTATCTGGAACGAAAGTGTAATTAGTTCTAAAGATATAGGGATTTAACTGTAATAATTAACAGACTTTAACTGCGGTGTATCCTTTCTTGCTTGTACCATTTGGCGTTCATAACGTACGATGTTGCATTCCAAGATAAATGTGGTATTCGCATAACGTTACTATCGTTATACAGTTAAGTTTAGCTCGTAAGTGCTTGATTGTTTCATGCGAATCGAATACTATATACTACATTTAACTACGTCAATGACTATTTACAAAGTATCAGATTTGAAAATCTGATTCCCTGTGGCACTATCGCTCCGTGTTTCATGGCACATTCCGCGATATTCTGTGACATAAGTTTCACCGAAATCGTTCGTTTCATTCCTTAAAAGTAAGGAAAATTTTACCGTAAAGGCCGTATTATAATTAGTTCTCCACAGAAACCACGCGAAGAACTCAAGCTAACGAAAGACCATTGTAGTTTAATTGAACGTGCATATTAAACACATAATCGACGATCATTTGATAGAACTACTATTGAAAATGCTTCGTAAACTATTCCAAGTTGAATAAAGAATAATTACCAGAGGAATATACTACCGAGGAGAATATTATCACAATAATGTATTACATCGTTAGTACGTGAAGAACGAACTACGATAATTATCGTATTTGAGCAGCGGAATAATCCATTCGTTAACAAAGAAACCTTTCATCCTATGCGTACGACGACGACGCCTCTCCCTTAAACGAAACTATAAATCAACGTAAATAAAAGTCCATTATTCACTACTTTTCATATCTTTCTCTCTTTCGAACGTTCCTAATGATCGAAACCAGAATGTGTCTACCACTTTCGATATCGAACTACTGTTTATACTTCACCATCACCATTACTATCCATGGCCCATGAGCAATAGCGTTCACCGTGGCGGCTTAATGGTGGAGGCGCGAACCATGCTCGAGGATAAAAGGAGGCAGGACGTGGTAAACGTATGCGCAGGTTTCACCGGCAGGCTTGCCACGAAAATCCCTGAAACGGAATTTCGCGCCGATAAATAACAAGAGAGCTCACCGACAATACCGGCTCGAATCGTTTGGTACCACATGCCACTTGGTACTCGGCAATTTAAATAAATTAACGGAGAGCAAGCGTATCCAGGCCCGGTTTGCCTATGTGGTGGAGGTGAAGCAACAGCAGTAACAACAGCAGAAGAAGAAGAAGAAGAAGAAAGCGAAGGAGAAGGAGGAGGAGGAGGAATATAAGAAGAAGAAGAAGAAGAATAAGAAGAAGAAGAGGTTGACGATGAAAGAGAAGGAAGCGTGTGCGTACGCATCGAACGATTGTAAGAGTGGAACACCCACGCGTGCTCGCGATGCCTTCGCGAATTCTTTTTTCTTTCTCTCGCGGATAATTACAGCTAATGGCAGTCATTGAGAATGCGAGATGCGTACCGATCTGCGTACGTGTACTGGTGGACGATGCTGCTCGAGAGCTGGACGATAACGTTTTAAGTTCCTCGCAGGCTCCTTCGATATTTAATTTATTGGTTGAATTGCTAAGTAGACGCGGCATTATCGAGGCTGGCTCACTTCCACGATCGACGACGGGCGAGATACGATCGATCGACGAGCGCGCCATACGAAAGATCCGCGGAAGATGAAGAGGTACGGCTCTGCACGGGAATTTTCCGACGTCTCGAGCAAAAAGATTTATTTTCATCGGGTTCCCTTTTCTCCTCTTCTCTTTACATTTGCCGCAGCTTGTTGTTGCCGCAGCGCGTGCGCTCCTACGCCGGTCGTTTTGTGTCGTACACGTTGCTCCTCGCGAACCGATAGCCGCACAGTTTGCTACGTATTTGTTCTCTTCGTTAAAGGGTGGATCGTAACAGGGTGCGCGAGTGGGGATAATTTATGGGAATATCGCGGTTCGAGCGATTCATTTGCGTTGGGAGAAAAGGCCGAATAGTAGATAAATATTAATCGGTTACTTAATAACGCTACAGTGGAATGTTATCGATTTGATGAAAGCTTCTCTCTTTCGGTCCGTTCAAAGTTTACTTCGAATTCCTCGCCAAAGTTCCTCTTTCTTTTTCCTCCTTTTGTCACCTATATTTATATAAACATCTACCATCTCTCTATGCTCCTGTAAGGTGACGCAATTTTACATCAACAGCGACCAGCCGTACCTTGTAACGAGGCATAGTATTTGCGTCAGCGGCTGCGAATGTGTTAAGTACTCTCGCGAACATTCGATATCTCGGCAAAGGAGATCATCCTTGTGCAAAGCACGCGCATCATGCTACAAACAACGACAGTCTAATTAAGCTGCCAAACATTAATTTTCGTCACCGTGAGCCGGCTACGAGCAGACACCCTGTCAAGGCTGAAAGTTTCACGGCTACTCGAACCTACGTATCATCGATCGAAAAACGATCTCGAGGGATAAAAGTAACAAACCGGAGCGACTGCCAATCGAGCCGCGAAGAGCAAAATCGTCCATCAACGGACAAGAACGATCTATCGTTTCATCGATCGGTGGGGAGATTTTCACGAAAGTTCGCGATCGGCGTAGCGTGTACGAGAGACGATCGAGCAGAGGCCGTGTAATTGCGATTCGATTCTCCATGTGTGCGCGATCGAGCCGCGCATTGTAGCGATTGCGACACCGATCTATCGTGGGAATGCGCGGGAATAGAGCGCGGCTATTTCTTTTTAACCAACGATTCCAAAGATGACAGGCTGTGACTCAGCTCTGCGTCGCTATTGCTACACATTTTCTATGATTCAGTACGAAAAGGATTCGGTGCGCACATCGAACCGCAAATTGGCTCGCCGATCTGTCCGATCGCCGGACAATTAAAGACGTCCTTGCCTGTATATATTCATCGTATCTCAGAGTCCAGATCGATCGCTGTAATTCTGTGCGAATAGAAATCGTTCGCGATCGCGAACGCAACGACAGAGGAGATCTGATCTCTGTCGTTTCAAAGTGCATTACCCTGCGTTTGACTTGAAATTATCACAACGAAATTATCTAACGAACGAAGCGACAATAATCGGAGTCTCGCGTTGCTGTTTTTTCCAAGCGCGCGAGTTTCGTGGAACCGCGATAGAAGCGGGCGAAAATCTCTTGGCTCGAGTCAGGCGTTGCAAAGAAACGGCCGTCAAACGGTAGACGAAGGAGGAAATTAGCATCGTGCGGGCATTTGGAAAACGAGTCAATCGAGGCAGCAGCGCGCATAACTCGGGGTCCGCAAGCTCGAAGCCAGCGGCATCGCATTCTCCCCTTGGTTCGTGTTTTACCGAAAGGCGAGAAAGAGGAGCAAAGAAGAGAGGGGCGAAGAAGGTGGCGAAGAAAGACGGCGGCGACGAGGGGAATGAGGGGGGAATCGCGGTGGGAGTAATGCAGGAGCAAAAGGCAGAAAACACCGGTAGGCAGTTTTGTAGCTGTTTTTATCAGCTTCTGGGCATCGGGGGTTCAGGCCCGACGATGCCAGGACGCATCTTGGGGGGTTCGTGTGGGAACGTACGTCTCTTTAGCGTACTACCTCTCCTCCTCCCTCCGAACTCTCTTCCCTTTTATCCTCGTTCGTTCTCGCGCGCTCCTTTTCTCGCACGGCTCGACGGGTCGAGCTTCCCTGCTTGGCTTTCCTTTTTCCTCTGTTCGCTAGCTCGGCGACTTGTTTCTCTCCCGTTCGTCTTGCCCACCCCCTCGACCGCCCTCCACCTCGTCCCGCTTCTTCAGCCTCCTCTTCATCGTACGGCTGCCTCGGGTACCAAGGGTTATCGAGGTCACCCTCCACGGTGCACTCGGCTACGTGGTGTGCCCTATATTTACGCACGGTAAGAGCACCCTGAAGAGGAGGTGGTCGCCCCTCTCTATCTTCTTTCTCTTTCGTTCAGCGTTTCCACTCCGCCTTCGTCTTCTTCGCCGTTTTCTTCTTCTTCTCGTTCTTCTTTTTCTCACGTTGCCGTTGCCTCTTTCTCTCTTTCTTCCTCTCCTGTCCTCTCTCTCCGCCAGTCCCTCCGTCTCTTCTGCTTCTTACAGTACTCCTCCTATCTTTTTTCTCCACCCCCTACTCAGGTTGCTCTTCAATAAGCGCCGATCGCTTTAAGATCGACTCACAACGATCATTCGAATGCTTCGTTCGAACGCTTGATCGAGTTCGACTCTGACGAAAGATTACGCGCGTGGATTATTATTAAAAGAGGACAGGCAGAACGATCGCGGTGTAATAGGATTGCGATGTTCGTAAGTGCATTACTGTCGCGTCAGCCTTTAGTCCGGGATTGCGTCACACGTAATGTTCGGCTTTCGTACGAATACGATAAATCACTGATAAATTCAATGTTAATGTAATAACGCGAAGATTAAGGCGCGCTGTTTCTTATGCCTCGCGCTCTAACACCGAATGCTCATTAAGAAACTTATAACTCGAGGAGTTATGCGCGAACACCGATGACTCACGCGCGGATAGACATGCCATAACACCCTGTGTCGTTACATTGCCAACGAATCGTGATGCAGTTCGTTGCTTAAATTACTAAGAGCCGTTCGCTAAAAACCAATGTCGCGTTTATTTCATTCGTTTACTCCCTTGTTAGAAAATTCGTTTAACTGCACGAGGATAATCGTTTTATTTCTATCGAGTTAAGCATTAATCGCCCGATCTGTTAAGATCGGGAGGTATCTCTTAAAAGCGGAATCGATTAATTCGGCTGGCAAATGGAAGAGCTGTCGTTAATGACTCAAGCACGCGGGATAAACCGTCGATAGATCTAAAAAGAAAAGGGACTCGTTGGCGTCAATGAGAATTCTTAGCAGCGTCTTCGTTGATAAAATAATCACGCCAGGTGGAACGTAAAATTAAAGCGCACCACTTTAGTGTAGACCACTTGCATCCAGGAAGGAACACAGTCACGGCCATCTTATAAATTAAGGTGATCGCTGAAAAGCCGTAGAGTATCGATCTGTATGATAAACCGTGCATCGATAGAAAGAACGCATATTCCGAAAGGTTGCAACAGTACCTTCGAAAGGTTACGATACGAATTGCAATGCCGCGTGTCGTAACCTTTCGCGAACCGCGTCGTACACCGCGAATATGCCAGATAATGGCTGGTATTATCTGTTGAGTTGTAATTACCTCGCCCTGGCTTTCACGCCCGTTCGATACACGATTTTTCGATCTGCGTCCTGTCGTTGGTGATTTTATCTAGCGAAAGCTGGCCGCGGCTCGTTTCGCCATGAATCTGCGTCATCGGGTGCAGGTGCGAAACTAATAACTTTCGATGGCGTTTGGCGTCATCGTGGCCACGTTTCACCTCATTCCATGGCGTGAAACACTTCCATGGAATGGTTTTTCGTTCCGTTCAAAGCGTACGCCGGGTTGCACACCTCGGTTAAGGAACGGTCGTGCTAGGAACACGTAAACGTCTAATGAACCACGCGAAACGCGAATCTGCTGGGCGTAACAAGCGACTGGTTTGTTAATTAGCTGCTTAAGAGAAACTAGACGCGGCGATCATTGCAATACTATCTAGATGAATGGTTGTTAAGCGCGCCGTCGGCTATTAACTCGCCTGAAAAAGAAGATATAACGCTTACTTAGTCCCGGTGAAAGGGAATGGTCTTTTCTGCGAGACGATTACAGGTGCTGGTAAAAACCCACGCGGTCGATTGTGCGATGGTTATTTTACAAAATCGTAATAGATCTTTTCTTCTTGATACTTGAAAAGTAAACATTTCAATTCTGTTAAATATTATACGGACTGTGTCCGTGTGACATGGAAGGTATCGCCCAAAACAAATAATTACAAAGATTTTAATATGTTGCGAGATCCGAATAGATCGGAAATATTCTCTATATTTACTATTAAACAATAGCCAGAATTGTCGAAGGTATCGCGGTATACGGGTGTGTACGGGGCCTAAAGATGCTACGGAGACCTCATGCAAGATACCACAGGGTGGTCGCAATACGCGAACGTTACGAAGATGCAGGACGATGAAAAATCTCTGGTATCTCAAGCCAAGATCCCTCGAACAATGGGATATCTTCGGGACCGACTCGGTTACGGTGGACAATTATTGCTCGATTGCCGGAAGATAATGTTTCATCGTGGATGAAATAATGATTTTCTTTCGGCCGGACGAAAACATGTGAAAATTCCACGATAATGGCGGCCGTAAATTATTTCTGTCCTCGGTTACCGATGGCATCACGATAATTGGATACCGAGATTCTAGCGGATGACCGGGGCACGATAAATTTTGAAGAAAGGAAAAGTGATCTGGTTCACTTTCCTCTCGAGCCTCGCCGCGCCTGAGATACGATAATGTCTCGCTGTTTTGTTTTATGGCTTGCTCCGAACTTTAATCGAATGGTTACAGGTTAATGTATCGGTAAGTTGGTTTAAACGGTTCCTTGATTATTAAGGTGTTTATCATTTTCGTTCAACGAAGCGTGAAGAGGCATAGGATTTATTCCTTTCAATTTTTTATTCCAGTCGTTTAAAACATACAGATTAACTGTCTATCTTCAAATATTTGTATCTTATTAGTTTCGTTTCGATCTTCGATCGGCGAAGATGTATATAACGACGAAACCAATTCCGTTCTTTCGATTTTTCTAAGTCTGTGCGCTTTCCAGCGTGATTCGTCCATTTCCAAAAAAGAGACGAAGAAATGTACTGAACGTCAGCCTATACCGCATATCCGCCACAAATGTCGCAGATTGCGAATAGGGCGTACGTGCCCTTGTACTTGAGCAGTCGCATACGAGCTGCACTTCTTTCCTTCCCGACATAAATCCTCTTCGTTTTTTCTTTTCTCGTGCTTTCTCACAGCTGAACGACGTTAACGCGGCGAACATCGACGTCACTGCCAGTCGACCGCTTTTATTTTCTACTCGCTTCTGCCATTCTCACACGATCCTCTCCTGCGAAACAGACTGCGCAAAACAGACCGCAAGACGACCGAGACTGTTTTCACTGAAGCAAGTTCCCCCGATTTCCGTCCCAATGACGCAATTCTGCTTATCCAATCAGATCGACGATAAAACGATCATAAGTAAGATGGTCTCCCGTTAAAGTCATTTAGCCTTTTTAATTTTGCTATTTTAACGTATTAAGCATCGACGGTTAATACTTTACCTTAACGCAACGTTTCGTTTGCAATTTTTTTTTCAAACGATCTACATTCTAGCATGATTCAAGTGTAGCGGGAAACAAAAAGCAATCCGTTAAATTGTACGAAATGCCCGAGAGAAAAGCGTATCTGCGCGCGATAATTTGCATCAATGAACGTAAATCGATTTTTTCAAATACAAACGAATTAATTTCCCAGCCGGATACAGACTTTCGCAATGGGGAAAGACTGATCCGAGCACAGTCACGTAAACTACGTACTTGAGTGGTAGAGCTGATCGTTAGCCCGTGAACGGTTCTACAATAACGCTCAAAGTGTTTTTATTGGGTAGTAAGAGCCATTGAAATCGATAGATCAATAGAGCAGTAAAATTTATCATCTCGCTTTGTACGTATCTCCTATATTTGCATAAGAATTGTTTGCCTGTTCAAAACGGAATCTCGTGAAACAGAAATTTGAATCAACGGCTACCACCCTATCCTCTTGTAATCGTTTAAAAATAATCATCTTCTTATAATCTATTTGCGTAATGTCGTAATTGGGTAGCTGGAATTTTATACATTTAATCGAAATAATGTTAATTAATCGAAATATTTTTTATAATCCAAGTGTATAAATCCGAGGAAACGATCCACATAATCTTAGACAAAATCGATTGTGACTCGTTGGATAAAACGTTAGAAAGTCACTGATGTAAAGACAAGACAGTGGAAAGGAAAGAATTTCATACATTTAATCAAATTAATATTAATTAATCGAAATATTTTTTATATTTATTTTATTTTATTTATTTATTTGTACTTAGTCCTTGCCTTTCGGCTTTGGACGGACTTCTGGCTTTACAGCATCTCGCATTTACAGTGTCTTATCAGTCTTATTATTCTATAAGAAATATTTTTTATAATCCAAGTGTACAAATCCAAGCAAACGATCCACATAATCTTAGATAAAATCGATTGTGACTCGTTGGATAAAACGTTAGAAAGTCACTGATGTAAAGACAAGACAGTGGAAAGGAAAGAATTTCATACATTTAATCAAATTAATATTAATTAATCGAAATATTTTTTATATTTATTTTATTTTATTTATTTATTTGTACTTAGTCCTTGTCNTTTCGGCTTTGGACGGACTTCTGGCTTTACAGCATCTCGCATTTACAGTGTCTTATCAGTCTTATTATTCTATAAGAAATATTTTTTATAATCCAAGTGTATAAATCCAAGCAAACGATCCACATATTCTTAAACAAAATCGATCGTGATTCGTTGGATAAAACGTTAGAAAATCACTGATGTAAAGATAAGACAGTCGAAAGGAAAGAATTAAGAGACGAAAAAGAGAGAAACGAATGCTACTTGCCTTTTTCGAAAGACACACGTAATCGTTCGATTTCACGCGCGAGCTTAGTTCGTTCGATGCTTTTTTAAAAGGAGAATTTAGGAACAGATTTACATATATGACGCACGTAGATACAAAAACAGATAGTGATCGTTGCTATATGATTGATCATTTCCTCTAATCAGAATTACATTATGAACGATATAATTAAAAGTTAATTTGTACCTTCAAAGTTAAGTTAATCATCTTTTTCTTCCTTCTTTTCTCGTGAATACAAGCGTAACGGTAATTTGCGATTTCCGTTACTTTTTTTTAATAAACCGATTTATCTCATTCTTACGTTCGCGCTAAAAGTTTTCTTCCGATCAGATTAGTCAACGATCGCATGATCTGTAATGCGCGCTGGCACGCGTCTTTGCTACCGTTGCCACTAAACATTCGAAGAATCCTGAGCATTTCGTCTTTTGTAGGATCGCACGCATTGTGGAATAGTAGAAACGACGTCATGATGCTTAAATATCTTGTAAAACCATTCTTCGCAAGATTCAACGCGTTTCAAATCGGTTCTCTCTTTTCCTTTCGATTTATCATACTCTTACGGCAACGATATTAAATTCCATAACATTTCATCTATTTTAAGCCAAAGCAACGGCAAACTTATTATGCTTGTACGAGAAAAATATACTAGTTACCTTTGATTGATCGCGCAATGAAAATTTTGTATCATAAAATGAATACGAGATCTCGTGAAGTATGGTATCGATGAACAAATTGTAATTCTCATCGAAGAATGTATCGCGAATAAAGAATACAGTTCTCTGAATGGAGTGATTTTCGTCGTAGAGTGGGAGTGCAACCGATTATCTCTACGCCTTTTTACCATTGTGTACTGCATATTTCTTAAATCTAACGTGGTCCTCGAATTAATTTCTTATCTCATCATAGATTATATTCCCATTTTCCAAATAATCTCTTTTCTTTCTTGTAATCGAATCACCATTTTCTCTCGAAAAAGATCTTCTCATTATCTTTAGCATATACATGATCGAGCATAAACAATTCGTAATTTCCGGCTTCTTATTGACAGTCTGATCTGCGCAAAGTTTTACAAACGTCTGGCCTGGAATCCGTTTCACAATCCTCCAGCGGCGCCATCGTCCTGCACCGCCATAAGTCAGAAAGGGCTATTGTGTCCACTTTTCCTCCATAAAGCGTGTCGCGGATCTAATCGCTGACTAATCGCCCACGCAAATACCTGCGTGCTCTCGCGCGAATCGTTAGAGTGCGTTTCCAAGGAGCCCGCTACGCGTGTACCGGGATATTTACTGTTGGATCAAGGCTGGTAGCGGATTCTACTCTAGCGTCCCGAAAAGAATGGCATAACAAAAGTTTTCATCGGTTATTTTTGCCCATCTCATATTTTGTCCATATCTCTCTTTTACTTCATGCGTCCTACGTTTTCCTATCGTAATGTCCACGTTAACACGTAATACGCCATAATATTTTGTTTCGATGCTTGTAATTGTCTAATTTCAAAGGTATTTAGCGTCGGATATACAGTAAAACTCCATTTAAACTCTCTATTTGTTGGAATGAATTCTTCTTAATGCTTATCTTAAAAAATGGAACTCTTTTTTTATTTCATAAATTATCACGATTAATAATTATAAATTGTTAAGAAATTGTTAACAAATTACGGTTGTAGAATCATCGGTAAAAACGGAGAGGATGCTGCGCATGCGCAGGAATCTTTAGTAGGTCGTGTCGACGGCTTGAACGAACTCGTCCCGCGCCGTTCGTTCAGACCAGTCATACCAAAGGTGACTCGAGATATGCCACGCGTATAAATCGCTATAATCGACTGAAGAAGTACCTTCACCTACCTCGAATTCGTGTAATTGTCGTATAACATAAGTGTAATTTGGAGAAATTGGAAAATCGAGTGATACGTGAGTTGACAGAACCTCAAAAACACGTGAATGTGTCAAGTGAATGTACCGTACTCGCTACTTTCTCGAGGTTATCGCGTTGAAATTGGCGGTTGGACGCCTTGAAGGAATGGGATATATATAAGGAAAGGAAGAGGAAACTTCTAAAGGTAATCGTTCAAATGATCCAGAGGAATAGATCGGTTGCGTAGAGGGTGCCAGTACGCAAGGATTGTCGGAAGTTTTGCGAGGAAGGCGCGCGAGAGAGGCGCGCGCACGATAGTAGGTCGAGTCGTGTTCGACGAAACTCGGCTACGCTCGGCTAAGTTCGATACGCTCGAATTCGAAGTTCGTTCGCGGCGACCGCGCGTTCGCTGTTCGGTCAGTCAGTCAGTCGCACGCGGCAAACGAAGTCCTCGAGAAGTCGAGGAGGTTAGTAAACGCGCGAGGAAGCATAGCGAACGAGACATAACAGAGAAAGAGACAGAGACTGAACAAGGTGAAGAGAAGAAACGATAAGTGACTTGAAGAAAACAAAACACTGGGTGAGAAGACGATACAGCAAATACTTACATAGCGCGTTACCTTCGCGTGAAGACTGGAGCCACTCTAGCGAGTGAGTCGATCTCTCTGTTCGATTCGAGAGATCGACTGCCACCCTTCGAGGCAGCGTCAATTGGCAGACGGAGAAGAAATCGTCAAAAGTGTAATAGCACAAAGAGAATCACCGACGAATACGACGATGGTATACAGTGGTGGCTTCGACATGGTGGAGACGGTGAGCTATTTGTTTTTGTTTACTTGCTGCGAGCTATAAAATGTGGATAGATGTATTCAATAACAGCTTGGGCGTGTGTGTATTGCGTTTAAATAACTATTTCAAATCGAATAAATATTAATTATATTTAATATAACAATTGCTTCCTGTTATTTATCTAACATTCTGAGGAATGTAGAATTGTATTTCATTTACAAGGTATTTCTTGACTTAGTAAAGGTTAGTAAATATCATATTGATTTCTCAAGAAAATCAAATTTTATTAGGTTATAATGTTACTCGGTCACAAAAAAATGCAAATATACCATCAAATTTTAAATAAAAGTATCGTAAATGTAAATCCTTTGCTAAAATAGATTGAAGAAATTGTATTGAATGCGAAGTAGTGTTTTGAATTAGATGTCGTGTTCTGAATACGTATGTAATAGTAGGGAGAGAATTCGCGCCAAAGCTGACACTGTTTAAACGTACAGTACCCTCGCCACGAATACAATTATAATTAAGCGCGAATTTTGTAACCGCCACTATACTACATTCTATTACTTTAACTGATACATTAACTTGATATTCACGATGTACAACGATATATTTTCATTATATAAAATAAAATGAGGTACAATAGGATAGAATAAAAGATACTATTTCAATTGAAACATAATTATAAGCTACAAGTCTATCTTGTTATTTTAATTAATCTGGGATAATGAAACATCATTCAAAATTAATAAAACGTTACAAAATATCAGTTTACCGACTAATGGTTGCTCTAAAAAATTAGCTATTCTCCGAAGGCAATCGGATAACGGATTCACACGATTTTTAACAGTGAATTCTGACAAAACTCTCGAGGTTCTTTGAGGTAAAACTTATTTGCACGCAAGGCGTACGCACGGCAATTAGAATTAATTTAAGCGAGCCACTTTAAAGGCAACGGGTGTTTTATAAGTAAAATGCCATTCTAAGCCGGCTGGTTGACGATAATGAGCAAAAACGTCGTCGACCTGTCAACGAGGACCCGGATAATTTTTCCGCCAGGATTAAAGTTGTGTCCGTACGTAACATCTGTCCTTTCGTTAGTTGCCTCTAAAATTGCTGCTTCTCGAGATGTATTTGCAAATCAGCGAGATAAATTTATCTGACTGGAATATCTACGCCGATGGATAAAAGGCAGGATTCTAGGAAACACCTTGCATAATATTTTTGTTCCGTGACGAACGTTTTCGTGCTCATACAGGCATGTGTATTGTAAATAATATATAACAGAATATAAATTACAAACGCGTAATTTTTATCATTATTTGTTTCGCTATATGCGTTAGAAATTTCACGATTAACGTAGTATTTTCGTACGATTGCAGTTTCATTAGTCAAATCGAGTTTCCATTCCTTTTACTATTCTCTTTGAAGTATGTTCCTTTATTAGATGTGAACTTCTTCCTAAAGTAATAGCGCGCATATTTGATTCAATCGAGTTTCGTTTAAACGACTAATATAATTGATTAATCAATGCTGTTACGGATTGAAGATATTTGTAAATCTACTCCACTAAATATTAAGTAATTCGTATAAATTTTATCTTGGTAAAAGCTAGCCTTTCATTAATAAAAGCTACATGTAAATTCGTATTAATTATTTCGAAGAGTACGTCGCTCAAAGAACATCCAATGTCTTTTGAATTTTATGCAAACGAACGTCGATTCTTCTTTCATAATTTCCTACGAGTCAAAATAGGTGTTTTTGTTTTACGATTTAATCTAAACATTCTAAAGGTCGAGTACAATTGAAATTATTCAATACAACTATCTTTCGCGCGGATCGATGAAAATGTAGTTTCGCTGTTATGAACGTATTGTCCCAGTTTGTTTAACTAGATACGGCCCTGTCGTAGAAAGACACAAACAGTCAGAGACGGTCGCGCGGAAGGCTAACTTTCGAATCTACTACAACTAAACAGTCGGTAGTCAGGTACGAGAAATTCACTCAGCTGGTACGTAATGGAAAATTTTCCAGTAAAAACGAAGCGAAATGCGCTGTTTCTCTGTCTCGAAATTTCATTAGGAGATGCATTTTTTGTTTTACGACTGTGTCAATTACCGGTTATAATACAATCACTTAATTACATGGTTCTCGATCGACTAGGGTCAAGTTTTTGCTACTGTTGTACCTTTGTAATTGCAGTATTTATTTTGGTTAATTTGTTATTTCATTCGATCAGGATAAAGCGGTAAACAGATAATTCAGTTCGACAATGTATGTAATTATTAATTTAAAAGTTCCTCGAGATACTCGATATAAAAATTGCCACTTTCTTTCAGTTATAATATTCTGGTTGACACGACATTCGGATTATTTTCAAAGCATACAGAATTTTTATCTGGCTATGTATACACGAAAACGAGGCAAAGCGGTAGGTGAGAATTGATAGGAGAGAACGGTTAATTTATTCCTTTTTATCTGGTTCCCTTTATTCTCGATAACTTGACGATAAATTTGACGCGTAATGCAGTCGCTAAAATTATTTGTTGCCCGTCGGTGTTTTTAATTTGTTTCTTTCTAAATAGCAGATAATAGTATAGTATATATAGCAGATAATAATAAATAAGAAGCGGCAAAGAATTTCGCTTTCACAACTCATTTTTACTTTGCTCGTAATTGCAGTTCTTCTTTGAAGTTTCTTCCTCGAGCTGTGCGTAACTGTTCGACCTATTTCTGTTTTTTATGTCGCTCATAGGAAATTTGTATCGTTGTTCCGCTTTTATACCGCGGACAATTATTTCGCGTGTGGTCTCGCTTTATCTCGCCTCTCAAATCCTTTTTTTCTTTTTCTTTCTCCATTTCATCGAGTGGTTAATGCGTATATTCTGTAATAGAATTATGTATTCATGAAAGAGGCTCTGTAAAGCCCGACGACATGAATTTTACATTACCATATTCACGTATTAGATGTATCTAAAATTTCGCTACTCTGCATTACCACCTTCGTTCGTCAATTGCGCGCACGAAGTTTTCTTTTAAATCAGCCTAGTTGCACGTTATCGACGTTTTCAATCTTCTGAAAGTCATTTAACGGACTGTTGTTCCTATTAAAATATTCCCTCTATCTTGAACACGATACTTCATTCCGTATTCACTTCGACATTTGCACTCGATCAATCATTGGCAAAGTTAGCGCGGAAATTTTAAGAATAATAAAGTATCTACTCCGTTTGTGTTTATGTAATGGATTTATCGATTTGGTGTGTATCGAGTTTTGTCGTTCTCTTTTATGCGATATTTTACCATGGTAGTTATAATTACATTTGCGTTCATGCATTAATGTTTAATGTTACCACATTCAGTGATCTATTTTGCGCGTACGTCTAACGACGATGATTCCTATAGCGCACTGATCTTTTTCTAACTCTATTTTAGAGTTTTGGTAACGTTGCGTGATAGCATCGAAGCGTTTACGTTATAATAAGGAATGTTAAGCTTTCTCAATATCCACGATTATTATCATTCAATTCGATACGTGTCGCTTGTTATTTTATTTTTCAATTTATTATCATTTATTATTTTACGTGTTACCTTGTACAGCTTTAAATAAATATACAATTCTAACATCTTCACAATATCCGTACAGGTTTCTTTCGCTTATCTTTTTTGCCTATAATGAAGATTGTATCTTATTGTGCTCGTAAAATTACTCATAAAACAACGACGCAACACAGGTGCGTACGTTGTTCGCTACGATTTTTAAGAACTTAAATACTTTCCTGATTCATACGACCTTCGTTTGACGTATCTTTTATTTAAACACCGTATTTGTAAATAAGATCCTGAATTTGAAAAATCACTGAATATTTCCAAACTTCGCGTAATATACGTTTGCAACTTCATGAATGTCAATGGAATACGAAACGATCGAACACGATCATGGTTCATCGCAACCATTTGCAAAACCTTTGCTCACGCCTAAAGTATACGCCAAAAAGAAGCCCGTTTCATCATACCGTGATTCACCATATCCATACGCAATTTTTTCTACGTAACACGGATCTTTGGCTGAATTCCATGTTCACGAACAACCGCGAAACACCCGGATAATTGTCCGAGAAGCAGATCGTCTCGAAACTTAAGTTAAGCACGGTGAATAAGGTTGGTGTATCATAAATCGGTTTGTCGGAGAAGAGACGGTTAGAGTTGGCCAGACATACGAACAGGCAGTCAGACATACTCTCTCGCGGCTGACCACGTAAACAGGGTGTAATTAAAAAATCTCACTAGCCGGTCTTTGTGTCGGGTGTTGTATATAGTTGATGTCCTTGCCGAGGCAATTCGAAATCCTGTCCCGGTCTCGCATTAGCGAGGGCGTGGTTGGTCGTTCGTTCCTGGTCCGAGGATAGCAGGCCTCGTAGTAATTGCACCAGACTCGTTTCCATGACGCGACTTTTGCGGATTCGACTTGGCTTTTTTCTCTTCGTCGTTTATTTTTGATCGCGCTTTCACGCTGCGTACCGCGTCAACGCGAAACGCGAAGACCGCCATCCGCGTAGCTTGTTTTCGCGTATTGACCTTTGTCTAAGATTTTAGTCAGTGTCAAACAGACACACAGTACGTAATGGAGGAACAAAAGAGATACGCAACATCGAAACGTTAGACGCGTTTCTTATATAACTGGACTCGCGAGATTGTAATTACGATCTTGCGCGTCTCGGTGTAGAGGAGTACCGTTGTCGAGGCACGGGGAAAAGAAAATCGCGCTGTTTATTAATAGAGTTCTCTTAGACCGTATTGATAAACGATATAACCGGAGTCCTTGAATGAGTTGCACGTAGCTGAGCGTGACCGAATTCGAACGGCGATTCGAACGATTTGGATCCTGAGTAGACGATGCACGAGCTCGGGGAAAAGCAGTACAAACGAGAAATGTTCTGTTTTAGCACAGAAATCCGTATTTTCAGAAATGAGAGGGCTAGGGAAATTTCCATGAGAATAGCAAGTAGATTCATAACGATTTCGCTGATATTTAGAAAAATAATTTATATCTTATAGTCGGAAGGCAACGCTCGGTAATACGAGGAAGAACAGATAGAAGTGAGCGATGAAAGAAGCGGTGGATTTTCCATGGTATTCAGAGGACGCGACGCGAACTAGGTATTGTCAGACTGTGAAGACACGCAGCGCTATATAAACAAGAAAGACCAAGTAGGCGTTTTGAATAAGACGCTGGAGCCTAGTTGTTTCTCATCTCTAAATCAGAAGATGCTTCTTCGAATTAAGTGTTTTTGTTTAATGTATGTCATTTAAAATTCCTTTCGCCTCACGAAATACCAGTGATTTATCTAAATCCGGCGTTTATGCTGGTTTATACGCAAAAGACAATCACGCCTTGTAATAAAACGTTTTTCAGTCGAATTTTATAGAACTGAGAACAGATACGAAATCAGATTGAAAGACTTACGGATAATAGAAAACTTAATATCGAAATAAAAATATTAGGATAAAAATATCAAACTGTTTTGTTCTTTTTTCTTTCTTTTTTTTTTTTTTTTTTTTTTCTTGAAGGAATTGATACAGTTGCGCGATCGTTGCTTTTAGTTATTTTTAAACCAACTGTTCGAGTAAAGTAATGGTAAGAACGAAAGTTGGAGTGGATTCTTTCGGCGGATTCATTGTTTCATTGGTTTCTGGTAGCCGAGAAAGAGTTCGCGGTGACCTTCTCGACTTTCCTGGAACCGCATCGCGCCTGTCCCCTTTCGCCCTTTTGCTCGTTCTTCACCCTCCGTTCTTTGCGCTGCTTCGGGGCCAAGCGGACCAAAGAATTCGCCGGTATTATTCCAACGAAAAAATGTTTAAGTGCACCGACGGTACCGCGTTTCCCCGCGTGCTACTCAGGTGTCTACCCCCTTTGTTCTCCGGCGAACGTTGCGAACTTTTCAGTTGGGCTGCACGGATTTACACGCATACAGCACAATACAGCGATCACTGCGAACAATGCCGATTTACATACGCGAGATTTGTCGATTTTTCGTTCTACCAACGCTAGATTCATTGATATATGTATATACATCGATATAATAGAATGAAATATGTCTGAAATGCGCGTCTTGTTCTTTCGTTTTTAAATTGGGATAAAAGCCAAACTAAATAACTAATCGATACAATTTTGTTTTTTTACTAAATTAAAGCTAAGGAAGTCCAAGCAACGAGATAACAATATAGGTTAGGTGCTTTGAACACGTTGACGAAACAAAAGGATGTGTTAGGGCCACTTATTCACAAAATCCGCAATCACTTAGTTGCCAACCCAATACGTATACCGTTGATCAGGATATTTGCAAGAGTCGTTATATTCGCTTCGAATACGATCGTTAAAAGATACGAAACGATGCTGTTTCGCTTGATACTTTATGAGTAAACGAAAAAATTAGGGAACAGTCTTCAACGAATAGCACTCTTGCAATCTGGTAGTATTTTAAGATCTTTTTTAGCGCGTGTAGGATCTATGTAGGAAGTAAAGGAAACGTGTTCATAACGAATCGAGAACGTAGCACAGAATTGTTCGCTTTTTAACACTCTTTCTTCTGTATCTAATTTTGCTTGGAAACACGTATTTGGGAAATGAAGGTTCGCGAGAATCATTTCAGTAATTATCGTCATCGACGTAATCTAGTGTGTACCTTGGAATTATATGATTCTGATCCGAGAAAGTATAATATTCGAGGCTTTATTGTCGTTTGAGTTTTACACAAATATCGCCTTTGGATTTTCATAGTCAAAAGTCATTGATTTCTTAGACTTAGGTGAAATTGTTTTTATTGAAAGTAATGGAATTCGAAAAACATTTATTACTCATTATTCCATATGAAATTCGCCAATCATCGCTTCGATTTCAAGACAAAACGAAAAGTCGTATCGATTTACACGATATTAATAAATCCACTCGAATGCTGGCTGAGTTTGTGGTATTAACCACACCGAAGATCAATGGTATCTCTAGACACCAATAAGAAGGTCGTTTGACCAAGGTCTGAAAAGTGATCACGTGATATTTAGTACAGGCGTATTTTTCAAAATGTACAAATATCGCTTGTCACAATACTATAATACCTACTGACAGATTATGATAAAATATCATCGGAATATTATGATTTATTAAAGTATTGCTCGTTTTAATAGCCGTATTTTGGGTTTCTTTTTTTTTTTTTATAGAAATTTGTTAATTTGCGAGTTACTTTTGAAGAGCTTGTGTCTTTTCTCATTTTCAATTATGTCTGCTGACAAATTATCTCTTAGTCACAAAATAACGTTAAGAAAATCAACAAAACTGGATTTATCACACATTCATTTATATTTATTATGTTTGTCGTGTCATATTCCAACATAATTATCGGAGCCGATTAAAAAAATTCCCTGTTCCCTCGTCAAACGAAATGCGATAAGTGAGTTTGTCGTTATTCGTATAAATCGAATCGGCTAACGCTCGATTTTATTGCCGACTGACGAATATCAATGGCATCTTTAAATACCAATAGAAAGGCCGTTTCGCGGAGGCCTGAAAAGTGGTTGCGCGAGGCCTTGCACAACCGTTACGATCGAGCGGTACGTCGGTACGTGTAGCAAAAGTGACGCCGGCTCGCGTGTCGGCCCGCCGCGATCTACAACGATCTAGCAACGATCTGGAGCCCGAAATCGGAGGCATTAATCAGCGTTCGGTGCGTGCACGTGGGTGGTCAGCATTGACGCAAATAGTAGTAATGATCAATACGCAGGCGTTTTATATGCCGCGGAGTGGAGAGATAAATCGAGCGAGGTCGAGGCTTTGCCGAGGCTAGAGAGCGCCGATTTTCGAAAGGCAACTTTTCAAAGGTCGATCGCCCCTTGATATTTCTCCGGTTCGCATCGAGAAAGTTACGCGCGGCGGTCGGCTCGACCGAGAGAGGAGGAGGGAGGGAACGATAAAAAGAAAGAAAGCAGCAAGTAGCTTCTAAGGAACTTGAAAACACGCGAGTTCTCACGACTCTCCGCGTGTGAAATGATATTGAAACGCCAGTTGCATGAATACGAGCGATATATACCTGGATATTGGCTGCGAGGAAACCCTGATAAAGATACGATGAGATAGTTTGGCGAATCGAATGTGTGCTAGCAACGATTCGTTTATTTTTCACGTTAATTTACGATAAACGCAATTACGATTTCGATATTTAGCAATATTCTTGCGGACCATCTATATATTTTTCTTTTTATTGCAATTTAATTTCAATCTTATTCGTTAATTTGCTCATTTTATATATTCTAGTTCGCCCGTTTAAACTCGTATGATTGAATATTTCATATAACAAATTAAGTGTCGAGTAAAAAATCATTGAAATAATATTCACGCTGTTTTAATCGGTATTTTCGGATCTAAAGATATATTTTATTCGGGAATAAAATGATTTAAATGGGCAATTTATCAAGTTCCGGACACGGTCAGCCAAGGAACCATCAACCAAAATACCGTCAGTTTTAATTTCTCAAATAAATATGAAACATGGACCATCATAATGCTAATTTTCTATAATTGCATATAATTACGGTAATCAAGATTCCATTATTCAAAAGCTCGGTTGATCCGTTCATCACTTCCTCCCTATGTTAAATATACACGATATGTATGCAGATTGTTAACATACGTTCGCGCTAACATTAAACGTCGTTCGAAAAACTTCTCGCAAAATCCAATATCTTCGACGTGTATTATCGATACACGTCACAGACAAACCGCATTGCGTCCATATGACACTTGTTCGGCAAAAGCCGGCTCTCGAGGGTGTCCTTCGCCGTGGAACGCCTTCGGGGAATTATTTCCACTTGATCCTGTTATGGTGGTGGGAATTTTTTCCACCCAATCGCGTTCTCGTTCCACGAGAAAAACATTTTTCAATTTTATAGAAAACGAAACCTTTCTCGTCGTTTTATCCGTTAAATACCACTTCCGGTATAATAGATTACAATCTAGTACAATAGAAGGGATTGCGTTAACGATAACTTACTATTTCTCTGAAAAATACAGAATCCTTTAACAAAAAGAAAAAAAAAGAAAAAAACCAGGAACGACTAAAAATGATCCAAGGACATTGGTAGAGTTAACGAATCGAGATATGTCCTTGATGGTCGATAGATCTCGGCATAGAGTAGAGGTTACGCGAAGATGGTCCCGCGGTTCGCGTTTCTCACAATCTCTTCCCCACTGCATTGGGGCCGAACGCGTCCCTTTACGCGTTGTGTCGTCGTACGTGAACGTCCATCCGTCTGTCCGTCGGCCGGTGTATCGTTTCGGCCTCGGTAACGCGAAATTTACAGCGGCCATTACGAGCTGATATTCTTTGTCTTGTCGCTCAACCTCGTCCGTTCTTCTCCGCTCTGCTCGTGGTACCGCCTTTAAAATATACTTTGTTGCCGCGGCGAGCAGCGCACCAGCAACGCTCTTACCTCCCGGGGATTCCCGTCCTGCAGAACGATTTGCTCGCTTCGTGTGTGCACACGCTCTTAATACGCGATCCGCGAGAATGGACCGTTGTTCCACTTTATTTCCTGCGACGCTTGTGTCCTAAGCGACGATAAATCGCGATAGCTTCTTCGAGCTGCGTGGAATGTCTGTGTTCTAGTGGACGAGCATTTTTCGTTGACCCTTACTACTGGGAACCAATGGAGGTGGTAAAGTAGATAGTTAGGGACTTTGGGCGGACACGATGCAGTGTTCTAAATATTGATAGTTTGAATATTTGTCGATACCAAATATCGAGTATTGGAAACTAGTTGAAACATATGAAAAGTTTAATAACAATTTCGTATTATCAAAGGAGTATAAGGGGACACTCGTCAGGAGTCAAAATCGCTCATTCGGTAGAGTCGTGTCTGTCAGCATCGTACGCGAGCGAGATAGCGGAGTTATTAATCAAGAAATCGCAGGAATCAACGACGATAAGATACCATACCGTCTAATGCCGTGTCTGATCATTTACGAAACGTCGTTGTTCGTCGAATCGTGATACACTCAAGGTTTCGTTGTTTCGATCTAGACTACGTTGGCGCCCGTCTCTTACTTTCACCTCGTTTATTACACGTACACCTTTTCATCTTATACGATTACACGGAATTCTTGCCGACGATTGACCCCAGCAAAACGCTAGCGTACGCGTGGATGCATCTCATAAACGGATTTCAGCCGCTAATTCGATGTTAACAAATCCATTCCTAGTTACTTGGGAGCTAGCATCGTTGCTTTATCCCTTTCACGCGATCCTCGTATACCAGAATTAATGAATCGTTCGTATAAGTTTCAGTTTGTAAAATATGCCTCGTTGGTTAGTTATTTATTGCGCTGAAAATTTCCCCATCCTCGATGGGATACCATTATATGTAGTGTCATGCTTTTAGAAAACTACCAGTTGATTAAAATATCTTATAAACAAATACCGTGAACTTTGTTGCTTTAACGAAATTTTTAGATTGTAAAAGAGAATTACAAGAAATTCACTGAACAGTTAGTGCTTAACTTTCGTTTAATTTTGGCTTTATGATTTTCCGTGTTGTCTGTTAATTCAGAAAATTACTTAGAAACTACATGTTGCTTAACGAGAACGTGAAAAATATATTTTGATTCCTGTACCGGTTTCTACGTTGGAAAAGTTTTTTGATGGCTTTACGCATAATTTCGTACTTTTATAATGGCGAATTTCTCGATGGAGAAACTATATCTTATACATAACTGAATAATTTCTTTCCTAGCAACAGTTAGCTATTACTTAGTAAGTACATATAATTACGTGAAATGACTATTTACTTGCTATCTTAAGTACAGTTTTGCTTAATTTACTAGATATTCCATGTAACAATGCCTGCATCCGTTGCTACTAGTAGCAATTTATTGACTGGAAAGAAATATGAAGAAATATGTATAATACAAGATAACATTCGAAAATGTCGTGTTCAGATGCTGTAAAATTTTCGTTCGATATTTAATTATTATTTAATTATATTTAATTATTTAATAGGAATAACTTTCATTGCCAGCAAACAGAAGACGTTATCTTCTAAAATAACGTTTCTCTCTTCCAATTTAGATTGTATTTCCCTAAATACGCATGTATTTGATATCGAATAATTCCAACTTACATCATTGCAACTAAAATTTCATATATCCATTGCAATTACTGTTAGCTTGTGTGATTGTGCTACTAATTGTAGGATGCTTCGTCGAACCGAGTGAATTCTCTCACAGTTTAACCAAGCTAATTAAAATAGAAACAATGGCCGTAGCCTATTTTAACGAACCCTCCACATTCATTTTTCCAAACATAATTGCATCACATGGTCGTGTAATATTCTCAAGTTCCATTTCAAAACTCGAGCAATCGATTACCACAATCGCTTTAATCGCGAACCTTACCACTTCGCCACTGAAAATGAATTCACCTACCGATATGCATCGTTTGACCATCAAACGTAATTATATCACGTAAAAAAAAAGAAAAAAAATATATATACACATATATATATTCACAGAACACGTGAGCAAAATATACGAGATACACCAGCCGATCGAGGTTAATGAGCAGCCCTCGTACGTTGCGAGCGTCAGGAAAGGACCATTAATAACGTTGGAAAATCAATTAATTGATCGAATGAATAGTTTCGTGATGCAAGACGCGCGGCACGGCTCTCGCAGCCTGTATCATCTTTAGAAAGCATATAGGTAAATAGCCAGACCTCAAATATGCGCGTGCGAATAGGTCGGTGAGTAATACTTACGGTTAATGTTCTGTGACGTTCGAACGTAAGACGTCCAAGTGCGACCGGATTCCGCGATAGCAGCGACCGTTTCACGCACATCCGGATGAGGAAGATAGAAGGAGCAAAAGTGCATGCACCAACGAGGAACAATAAGCAGCTGTTACACCGTGTTACGCGGATGCATTTCAATTACCCAAGTCTGCCCTAACGTTATCCGTGACTACTCGCGCGTCATGCAAACATAATTAAGAATCGTCGCGGGACCGTTCGTCCATTCATACTTTTGTCCCGTACCTGCTACAAAGCTAACGTTCTTTTCTTTTTCCTTTTCTTTCTTCCCTCCGTATACCTTTCCCTCTTCTCCTTCTTTCTCCTCTTTCTCTTCTCTTCCGCTTTTTCTTTGCTTTTCTGATTTTGTTCTTACGTCTTCGTACACGAACTATGAGACGAAGGTTCAAGCCGTAACCTGAACGGAATAGTAATGGGCGGCGTTATTAGTTGAATTCCCGTACGTAATCGACGAACAACGTTTAGTTTGAAATTAGCGTACGTGAGTAGGAAGGACAAGGTTTATCTATTAACTCGTAGTTGGTAGGTGGACTACAGCGATTGTATGAAAGTCGACTTTCTAAATTTCGAAAAAACATCCAGCTTTTTTTGTGCGTACAGATCGTAGGGGGAAAGCAATTAATCTTAGTTGCGTCCTCCTTTTTTTCGATCTTGAAATTTCGTTCGATTTATTTTCTCAGTGAAATTGGACGACAAAGTGAACGATTAAAGGCAAATAGATATCGTTGTATTTGCTTGTCTTATCGTAACAGCCTTGATACAAAATAGTTACCACGGTGTATTGTGGTTTTACCATTTTATGACGACGCGCTATTTTCGTTGGAAAGGTTTTCTTCGCGCGAGTAGGTACCGTTTTCATGAAAGAAAGTTCAGCAAAATCTCCATGCTATGATGGAATGTCTTCACTCGTTGACGAATGTCACACATATTTCACCGTGTTTCGTCATTCTACTCGGCAACGTGTTTTCAGCATTTCGTCGATATCGCTTTTCCGTTGCATACATTTAAGAATTTTGATTTTGCTTCTAAAGTAATAGCCGCAAACGCCGAGAAGACAGAAACCTTCGAGTGGTTTAACAGCATTACTATCGAGAAAAATATACAACTACTCGACTCTGCATGTTGGTAAATTGTTTATTGCGGAAGAACAAAATTAATTACGTAAATACCGACAGTTTGGAAAATATCAAACTTTAATAGCATCGAATTAGCCGTATCTAAAGGTTAACGTCTTAAGCAAATTGTATAAATCTAAGGAGATACACGCAACGTGGTTGTTCAGAAAAATTAATTATCGCTCATGTCTTTTTAGGCGCGATAGAATATTCTCAGGGTTTGCAAATTCTTGGAAGAATCATCGTTTTATCGCGGTCTGAAGGTGTTCATTTAACGCTACCTATACCATAGAAATTATATTCTCTCTTACATCGTGAAACCTTCTAATGATAATCATAATCATAATCCCTTCTTTTCCACGTGCGATCGTGCGAAGCGTTTGACGCGCGCGTTCCACGTTGTCCATAAATCCTATTTTCGCGTACGACTCGATGGAAAGGCAAAGAATAATCGATGAAAAATTCGCCAACGTCTGTGGAAACTCGTAACCTTCGTTTACGATCGTCGCGAGCGTTACAGCCGTGTCACGTCCTCGATGGTTTCGTAATTACAAGGGTCTCTTTGGTTGAATGTTTCTCTTTCAGTATTAAACGCAACGGGTTTTGTGTCACGTGACAAGAGTAATTAATAAAGATTATGATAATCGGTCGTTAATTTTCTCTCGGTCGTTCTGTTTACTATGACTACACGATAAAATTGATTTTATCTATGACAATCTAGTAAGAATTTATTATTATAAAAATGAAATTTCATTTATGATTAATACGCGAGTTAAGTGTACTCGAACATATTGGTAGATTTCCTATTAAATGTTATATATTAGAATATAACTTTTACGTACGATTATTAACGATTGTACAAATTTTATATTAAAATTAGATTAAATCATATACTTTATTGCACAAGATGGAATTTTCTGTTCGTTTCTGCTAAAATCTAATTTTCCAAAACGTTTCGGCAGAGTTATTCCGTAAAAATGGTCGATACGTCGATCCTTGTTTCCAACTTTTATTACCTTGATTCCTGTTAATCAAATTCTATCGGGCGCGAATCTCGAATCCACCGATCAAATTGTTTGTTAACTTTCATGATAGTGCAACTAACGCAAGAAGGATGTTCACGCTTGTACGAATGAAACGCTTGCGGTAATTGGCTTTCCCCTCGTTCTACTTTTATAACCGCGAATGCATACGTTTTCGAGTTAGACGTGAAACTGCAAACATCAAGAGCTTGTTAATCACGTAACGCGTGCCAAGGATATCAATGTCGGCAATTTTTTCAAACGTTCGAGATTGCATTGTACCTATCGTTTCCTCTCTTGCGTACTCTCTGCTTTATACAGCGTAAAAATCGTGAAAATTACAATGGATGAATACGAGAACGCAGACAAAGAACAGTTTTATAAATTCTTGTTACGACATTTGCGATTATTATCCCGTTATTAATCAGAAAATTATCAGAAAACTCTTCTGTTGTCACGGAAGTTGGCGATGGAGCTTCTTTTTTTCATCTCTCTAAATTCTACATATTTTCTATAATATAAATATAAAAATATATATATATATATAATATAAATAATATAATACAAATATATATATATATATATATTTGTATTATATTATTTATTTTATTTATTTTATTTATTTTATTTATTTTATTTATTTTATTTATTTTATTTATTTTATTTATTTTATTTATTTTATTTATTTTATTTATTTTATTTATTTTATTTATTTTATTTATTTTATTTATTTTATTTATTTTATTTATTTTATTTATTTTATTTATTTTATTTATTTTATTTATTTTATTTATTTNTATATATTATATTTATTATATTTATTATATTTATATATTATTTATTATATTTATATATTTATTATATTTATATATATATATATATATATATATAATAAATATATATTCTTAACGTGTTCGCAGTGATGGAGATCGATGACGATATTACCTACACGGTACAGTGTTGAGTTTTTCAAGAATTATTTTTCTCGTCTTGAAAAATCGTACAGTTATTAAAATGTGATAATTAATTTTCTACCAAGCTGTTTAGTCGAGGGTAATAACGTTAATAATTACGTAGGTGTATGGCCAGTCTGAAGATTAGTTTCAGCGAATGAAAATTCGTCGAGTAGGTAAACTTTAATCAATGTACCGTGTACGATAAAAATACGAATACTTGACGACATAATGTGTCATCGGTGATCAAAAATCATAAAAACACTCTCTGTAAACAGCAACGTTTTACATTTCACATTTTACATTATAATATTACAAATTTCGCCGGAAACAAAGTAGGTCAACGCGCGAATCACATTGCAAGAATCTTACGAATTTCAAGAATTTCCCGATTAAAGAACAATCGAGGCGAGCTGCTGATGATAGCAATGTTAACTGGTGCGCATATATTTGTACGTATAAATGTCAATCTATAGTAATGCCTCCAGATTATTTTATGAAGATCGTAAAGTATATACGGTAGCCGGTCATTCGCGAAGATTTAACGTTCGTGCTAATTAGCTTTTTCTTTTTTTTTTTTTTTGTTTGGTTGAATTTTCTACGCGTAAGTGACCGTGCTCACGCACCCGAGCACGCACATTAATGCAAAGGTATATACGTAATACGTACGTGTCTCTGGTAAGTAAGTACGTAGGCAGTCGTGCAGCAACCGAGTTTCTTCGGTACATGGCTTTACCGTTAGGCCGCTTGATACTCTTGTCCGCGAGTCGCCTACATACGGGCCGGCCTTTACGTACGTTTAATGGACGGGTTCTCAAAGCTTTTTCTTCCTTCTTTTCGTTTTTCGTGCTCACGCTCCAGCGATCCGCCGGTGGTGGTAATTTGAATACGCGCGCGGAACGCGATTCCTCGATTTAAGACGATCGAAATCACGGACGCTTTTGGATTAGCTAGAAAGTCTTCCGTGGATGATTTCTCTCAGTCCTAGAATCGGCCTTTATTATACCGCCGCGTTTCTGCTCTCGTTTTTCTCTTATCGGTTCTAGTCGATCCTTCTCGTACTATGTAACCAGCATTTTCATCACACGAATGCTTCTAACGCCTTTTGTGCATACGTATGTCTTATGCTTTCTATGTCGTTTTTTATTATTCGTGCGATATCTAGAACTAGGATTATACGTGTATCTTGCAGAATATTCCTAAGGTAATTTTCATAAACAAAGAAGCTCGTACCGTTTTACAAAGATTTTCCTTAAACGTAAGAAACTTTTTAACGGTAGAAAAACACGAGAATATACCGAAGAACGTAACGAGGTCAACTAACAGGCGACACCGTAATGAATTATATATGATACATTAAAACTTGTTCATAGGTTATTTTGCTACGCGAACCATGAAAGGGTTACACGATTTCATTAGTAGCGTCCCAGCATAGTTTAGTCCTCTGCCTTTTAATGAAAACAAATGGCTTCAATTTAATCGCAAATTTAATCGGCCAGCTCGGAATATCAGATAAGTCCCTAATACTTTCGTTAACGCAGGAATTCCAAGTAAAACAAAATCCACGGATACATTGTACGAACAGAGAAAGAAATAACGGTAGGGGGGAGTAAAAGACGTTGCACAGAGGGAGAACACGAGTTTCATTTGAATAGAATAGGTCGATAGTGATTTACGATACCTGAGGCTCGTCCGCTCGTGACTGTTTTCCACTTCTTCTTTATTTTCTTTTTTCTTCGATGCTACACCTCTCGCCGCGACCTCTGTTTTTAATGACATTACAAAATTCGCGTGCTCCTGTATTCCCGCGCTTCATTCTCTGTCTCTCTTTATTCGCTCTGGGTCAGAACAAAAACTATGTCCTCCCATGATAGTCAACGTTAGATATCTACGAATGAGTCTGTTAGTTAACAGATCATAAATCTTTTAAAGATCTACAATATTTTTCGCGGGGTTCAAGATATTCAATAAAGAAAGGATTTTGCATCGTCGCAACATGTACTTTTTGCCTCTGAATTGCAGTGGTTACAGAGAGTATTGGCACGCCCTTGTTTTCCAATGGAGCGTTTTTTTTCTTTTTTTTAAATCAAGTATTGCATTATATATTCAGAACATCGCATTTTTGTAATGATACGAAAGTATCAAAGAAACGATAGGAAATTTAATATACTCCGATGTAATAAATTAATACGTAAATGCTATAATAGACAAAATGGAGTGTGTGTTGGTAGTACTCTTAGCGATCGTATCTAAAAACTTGATTCTCTTATTATTTTAAATAAATATCAACATTTTCTGCCAAGCATTTTTCCCAATTCAAACCCACCAATCTTGTCCATATTTTTGTAACGTTCCACGAATGATCCTTCTCGTAAACTTCTCGCGAACTCTCGCAAATCCGCAGAAACTCGAGCAATTCTGACTCGCATGATTCAGAATAATCCCGATCCCGACCAACCGCACGATCTCTTAACGCGATCGTTCTCCAGCAACCCTAATAAATTCCAGTGAAATTCATTTCCTTGATCCAGCAGCACCGCCAGTCCATCCGTTGAATCCCTCTGGTCTACGTCTTCCGCCTGGCAAGATTTAATGCATCCTGAAAGAGTTCACACCTGTAGCCTAGCACTGCGCGGGCTCCAACTCATATTTATCAAGGTTGAGTCAAACGGCGGGCCGACGCGTAAACGTCAGATACGTCGGTGGAAAAAGAAAAATCCGTCGAGGAGTTATAGTATCGAGTTTTAATTCTACACGTTCGCGTACACGGCGTCGCGGCCAGAATTTACAGCACCACGCTCTCCCTCTCACCTTTTCGTTCATGAATGCAAGTTTATAAGTTATGATGCCGAGATAGAGACCGATGCAGCGTATCAGAAGCGAGAAGGGCACGCGAGCCGCGCTACATGAACGGCTTCTGAGAATCAAGGCCCACCATTGCCGCAGTCACCCACTGATATCTCAATAAGGATCCGCGATTTCGATCTAGTCTAATCCTGGATTCCGCGCGACATCTATGAAACGCGAGACTGTAGGAACGTAGCGTCGGCTGTAGATCTTTCCTGCCATTTTTCTTCAGTTTTGTAAAATGTGATTAATGTTTATCGCCTCGGTAACAGATAGAAATTTAGCAAACATAGCATCGTCTGTTTTTAATTGTTCGAACACACGATCCGGATACCTTGCGAACGAAAATTGTGTTGCAAGAGCATAGGGAAATTTAACTGCGAGTTGCCCGATTAATACTGCAGAAACATTGATATAGATCATTAAACGTGGCAAGAATAAAGTTCATGTAAGTTGGAGGTGATCTCGGAATGATTCGATTATAACGTTCCGCGGCGTTTCCCATAAACGACATCGAAATCCGTTTTACGTCGTTAGAAAGGAAAAGAGGGGGTGAAATCTGAGATTACAGCTACACGGTTACATATATAGATAGTTATACCCCACATTGCACATGCAGAAAGAGAGAGTACCGTGCATATCCTATCTGCTCTGGATACACAGGAGGCGGGTTCTTAGAACAGGAGGCCATTACCGGTGCCCGGCCACATACTGATATCTCAATACAAACCCTTAGTTTGAATCCATTATAATGCCGGACTACGCGAGCACAATCGTCGCGTCGTGTACTCGTCTACGTATGCGGCTATACAGTATTATCTTGCGAGGATGCCATCCATACCACGTTCCAGGAACGCCTGCTGGAACCCTTTCTCTTTCCTAGACATGAATTCTCTCGTGTTTGCCTTTTCGTTTCTTTCATGCATGGCTCGCTTTCGTTACGTTGACACTCGATTAATTAAACTTTACAGCCAATAGAAATATATCGATCCTCCGTATATTAGATGTTTTAGATATTATATTAGATCGTTGATGTTTCAGCGTTGTCTGAAATATCAGGGAGTGCCCAGGATGTTTCGATACAGACGGATAAATCGATGGATGGAAAAAATATTCAGGGGAAATTAGCGGATGTGAATTATCTTCTCTAGGAATTCGTGTAATTTTTAATACACAGATATTCGTATCTTACCGATGCTTTTACGTTTTTAATTCGTTGAACCTTTCTCCCTATTCGAAAACCTCGTACACGTCAGCTTTTACACAGCTCCTTTTTCCTTCGTATCTTTCCGTACATCTTTTATCGCGTGTTAGTATTATTTAAATGTAAATGTTAAACGTATTAGATAACGAAAGTATACGAATAAACGCGGGAAATGTAAAATACATATCGTTTATATCACTTGCCGATTATACCACATCTGGTCCAATAGTTTCGCTCCAATTTTTACATTTATTTCTTCTTTCTGCTGCTCCCCGTCTATTTATAGCGCACGACAGTACCAAAGTATGTAATGTTATGGCATTCGATTATTTTCGAACGGTATACGGAAAATATCGAGTTGCCGGAGGAGTTTTTATTTTTACTTCTTTCGATTCTCCGGTACAATTTTTCGCATTGACCTTTCGCGAAACCTTTCTCTCCTTCGACCTGTACTTTACGCAGAGAATAGAAACCGCAAATATCCAATTCAAAGATATATCATTAGCCTATCATATTTCAGGAACACCTTTCCTCGCCTTTATTGTTTCTTCACGCTCTTATCGCGTATCGTTTATTTTCTTTGCCTTTCCCTGCTACTTTGTTGCCAGTCTACATCTCGTTTGAATCGTGAAGAACCACGCCAATTAATATTACTTTCCAATGTGAGCTAGAAATATCATATTTCAAGAGAGTTCCGGAGAACGTTGCATCGTGCTACCGATTCTAAAGACGTTCTTGCCGGCCATTTTCGTCGAATATTCTATAGGCTTGCAAGTTTCCTTTGTCCGTCTAGCTCTTAACGCGCCATTACCAATTACGAATAATCTCTTCTAGTAAAATCTATCCACGATGGAATGTTGGCGGTACATGGACAACGCCTTTTATCCAACTTTTGTAACTCAAAGGTTAAGTCTTCGCGAGAGTCCTTCGACAAAGCGAACGAGATCCAGTTATAAACGCGAGTCAAAATACTAACTCGAACCGAACGTACGATTCTTTTACGTATTGTCTTCATAATTCTCGGCCGATACCTCGTTTGACCTTTCGATCACGAATCCAAAGATCAAGTCATTCTCAACCTCCGAGGAATCGCAGGCGCGTGCACAAAATCCAGGCTTAAACGAGTGTGAAATTTTGCGAAGGTGCGCGCACACACGCAACAACAACTTTGCCATGGATTGTTCGATGTTCGTAAAAACCGTATCAGCACGGTGAATAAGGCCGCGCCTGTCGCGCGAGCATATTCTTGCGAACAAACTGCGAATAATACGTTCGCGCGGCTACGTACGCCCTTACCCAGCGAATTATCGTCGCGGCCAGGTATCGTAAACATGAGAACGTTATGTCTTTAGCAGCCTCGCAGGAAACATCGATCGGTGCCCTCGATTGCATCGTTGTCGGTGGAACGATAGTCCAGTCGCGGAGACATTCGCCTCCGCAATGTCGATGCAATCGTAGAGCGGAGCTCTTGTTCTGCTCTAAGTATCGCGGCTGTTTCGAACGAGACCGTTCTTGCGACAGTGTTCGCCGCGATTTTACGATAGAAAATACGACGGTGAACGTCTCTTCGGGCCGTATTCGATGCATATACGCGCGTACTTTCGTAAGACGGTACAACGAGCACCCGGTGGAAAAAATATCAAACGAGAACGACGGTCCTCGTAGAAACCCTCTTGCTGATTTTATCGCTCGAAACATTCTTTTATATTTCTCTCGGATGATGTCGAGATTTTATATTTCACTTTAGGCATGCTTCTCTTTCTCCGTGGGAGATTAGGACGATTCGAGGTTGGATTAGCGTTCTGCTTTTACTCTTTCATGGTAGAATAATCGGATTGGTTATTAGCATAGATTAGCTAGTTGCATTTGCAAACCGTGATTTCTGCAGGTAGTTTTCGGATAGGAATTGTTGCCGACCGAGACTCGTGCATATGTCGGAAATAAAATATCGCGGAATCGATTATGATTCGAGCGTAATTGCAGCAACAAAACGTCTCAATTATCGGCGTGTAAATGGACGACAACGCGAAGGAAGAAGTAATAACGTAACGCGGATAAGATTATTCGCGCAAAGATTAGGTTTCACGGGTTTTACAAATCGTATACTTGTCGATGATTACAAAAGTGACTTATCGAGAATCCGAAGAAACGCGGATTTAACGCCTACTTTGCGTCGCGTCTGTTTGTAAATAATAATCTGGAACTATTTTTTGCGAAGCAATGGAAATTGAACCGCTGCAGTTTGTTGTTCGAATTCGGTTCATGCGTGAACGCAAAACCGTAAATATCTCGAAACGAAAAATATATGGCTCGGGCCACTTTTACAATCACCTACACGTACAATACTAGTTATCGATATAAGACCACACCGGCCCGTTATCTTATTGATTGCCTTTGCACAGATAGCGCACTCTACATTTCCAGAACTCGTATACGATGTAATAAAACGAGTATGTACGTAAAATATTGGTGACAAGTTTCAGAAAAACCAATACGGATTATCAAATAAATCGCTACGTCGATCAATCGCAAGTGTTCGAAAGTCGTCCGAGATATCCGAGGAAATAAATGATCGTGCCGCGGCGCGCCGATCTACCGCAATATCTCGAAAAGCCTCGCGCGTCTGTGGCACCTATCCGACCAATTATAATTTCCACGACATCCATTCCTCGGCTCGACAATACCGTCCCGCGGTAAGATGGATCTCGATCCGAAGGAAACAGTGCCGCAGAGTCGCACGAAGTACCGTCGCGCGGCGTCATCGATTCATCATCCGGACTTTTCGAGCGAACGTCGCTATATCATCCGAGCATGAATTCACGCTACGACAACACATCGTGTGTCCCGCGAGCGTGTAACGTGCGCTATATTTAAAGCAGCACGCACCGGACGATATAGTAAATACTACAGTCCACCCACCGGTGTTTCGTGAAGCGCGGGTGTGACGACAGTCGGCGAAACGTGGGACGAACAGAAGAAAATTGCGACCAGAGAGCCTCCTACGCCAGCTGGCAATTTTCTGCCACAGCCAGACGTTTCCGAGAGCGTATCTTGTCATCCCCTTTTCCTGCGAATCGCTCTTTCTCAGCGGTCGACTCTTTATCGAGCGCGAGAGCGTTGGTCGGCCGCAAATATGGCAAATACGCCGAGCTGCTCCGATAAAAACCACATAAACCGAGAGTCGCGAATGTTTCGTGCATTTTAGCTGTCGATTCGCTGACCGATCGTTTAGGCCAAGTGGCTCGGCATGGGTCAAGCGCCTTGAAACATCGCTGAAAACTGTTCCTTCGCGTACGCTTATTTATCTTTCGACGTTCCTCGGAATCTCACTGCCAGCGGAAAGACACGAGAGATATCTCGCGAAAGGATTAATCTCAGTCACTCCCCTTGAAATCAATTAGGAGCAGATCGCGCGTAACACAAGTAACGTTTTCATCCATCCAGAGTCTTTCCTCCATCGGAAATTTGGTCTACGGATTCTTCGCCTAATCCGAACGTAGAAAAAAAGAGATACACGGGGGTAGGTGAGAGAAGTGAGAGGGGCGAGAAGACGAAAGGCGATCGCGCATCGAAATGCTCGAGGCGTGGAGCGGGTCGACATGGAAGGCGCGCTCGGATGTTAGCGAAAATAAATTATTGCCGCGTTTTCAATTTTTAACCCGTTCCGGCCGTTCTTTTTTCACGACGTTTGCTCCCTCGACCCGGCCAATCTACGCTCAATCTTCCCGCATTCGCCGATCCTCTCTCTGTCCGTATGCGAGCTACGGAGCCACGGTGTTCCGCTGAATTAAACATAAGTCAGCGAGTATAAAATATGCCGCGAACGTTACCGGCAGATATAAAACGCGACTCGTTGGTAGGTGTACGTGCCACGTGCACCGCCGGAATGCGCGGGATACCACCTTTTCTCCCCTAGCTCGGGAAAAACTTTACGTTCCACCGAAAACCGATCGATCGATCGATCCGTCCAAAGTCGTAAACAATGTCGCGATGAAAATCCCACATCTTCCGCGGTCTAGCGTGCAATATGTCGATTGTTATCAACTGGAAACCTAGTGGACACGCTTTCGAGAAAACGCTGATCGAAAGCGTCACGATTTCGTGGTTTATCAGCGAAGAGATTGAAGAGATTGTTTGGCACAATACGTTCACCCGTGCGTGTATTGACCTACGATGTATCTACGATACTCTAAATGCAATCTTCCTTTATGCGTAATTTATCGATAGTTAACGTGGTGTTTCTACGTATATTATGAAAAAATATACTTGAGAGTTTCCAGTAAAGTAATATCACGATGTCAGGATGATAAGTGTACGTAGTAAATTAACGCCAACGAAGGATTCCGATAGTAGCCTGATAAGTAGTTGAAAAAATGAAATTTGTTTTATTCACGATGACAGGTTTGCAATTTTTTCGTTATTAAGGGTGATAGGTATCGTAGTAAAAGATTATAAAATACATGCTAAATTTGTAGAGTGTAACCATGGAAACACGTTCCCCGAATAAAAATATGTAAAACAGTTGCCAGTTTGCATAAGCGTATACTTCAAGCTTCTTTATTACCATGATATTAAACGCTATACATGGTATGAACCTCGCCGCCACAAATTGAACTCATATCTGCACAAACAGAATGAATAAAAGACCTATCGGCGGACACGATGATGATAGCGTCAGTTTATATCGACTAGTTGTTACTCTATAAGATATTCCATTATTTCGGCGGACAAATATTTTCCAGAAATTTAATCGTCGAAATATTTTTAAGAGCGAGTATTCAAATAAGAAATTTTAAACGTATGCGCATATATAAGTACTGATTTACATGAAGCTTGTGTTTTACCTGTAAGCAAAGTAAAAGCTAATGAAACGGATAAACGCTACTATGAAGTTGACACCGTTAGCGGATAAGAAATTCTACGTTTCCCTAGAATTCAATACTAACCTAAAATTCCTTCCTACACTTAGGAAGCTCTCAGATTAATTTTCAGGATATATATATATATATATATATATATATATATATATATCCTGAAAATTAATAATTATATTATTAAAAAATTATATATATATAACGTTATAGTATGTATAATTTAAGCACAGGAAATACGCTTTTCCTTTTTGATCTTTGACGCGCAAAACACAAATCCCTCGAATTATTCTATCGCACGTTGTATTTAAGGCGCTGCTTCTTTGCATTTGATTCACAGATTTTTTCGTTTCATAAATTTCACGTGTCGTGACATCTTCGATCCTCGGTCTGTAGGATTGTAGCGATAAACTCGCAAAAAAAAACAAAAAAATAAACAAAAAAGTCTACATGGTTCGTACCGAGGGGGAAAAGAAACAGTCCTCGAAATAGGAGATAGAAAATATATTTGCGGCAATATCTTAATCGGAAGATAAGAAAAAAATGCCGAAGTAGTCAGAAGGCTGACGCTTAAGTGTGAAACGTGCATAGAAAATAACCGAATCGGAAGTACCATCAATCAGCTGGATCGAGCACGGACTGACGATCGTCGGTCGAAACGTATGTATAACCTAATTACGTATGTTCGGTCGAAGAAGGAGCGGATCGTCCGAATGCACGACGAATACCGAGTGTTGCTTCGCATGCAAAAAGTTCGGCATTCATTGAACGGCAGCGTTTCGAGATCAGGCCGGCTATACCTGTTTCTTTCGTTGGTTACACCGTTGCTCGCGGCATCCTCAATTAAACGAGCGACTTAACAACGCGACTTAACAACGCGACTTATCAACGCGACTTATCAACGCGACTCAACGGCGCGGCTCGTTGTTAATGCACGGCGTGTAACGCGCGTCAACGTTCCCCGGCGTTTTCCCCGAGTTTTCCCTCGCCTTTCGTTCATGGCGAATCGTCGGCCGTTGCGACCAGCTTATTAACGAATAAATTATGTCATAACGGTCTGATCGGTACCCGTTGCGTAAATGGTAATAGATGGGGGGCCTTTGTGAACACTCTCGGCGTGTTACGTGCCGCTGCACGATGTGCGGTTATGTTAATTAGATACGGGAAACGTAGCGATAACACGACAGGCAATCCGTCCAGCAATTATATCTGGTTCTTAGTCGTTTTCTTTTCAGTGTTTTTCTAATTAATTTGTCTGGGAAAAAAGGTGATTAAACACGGAAGAGAATAAATCATTTAGTATGTATTAATAAATTGGTTTTCGTCGTATCTCTTTAATCACGCAAAGAAAGGTGTTAACGCGTAGTGGAACAAATAGTTCATTGATCCTCCCTACTATCTAGAATGATTGCAAACACTATTGACACATGCCTTTACTTTCCAATGCAGTCATATCAGCTTCTACGTTTCATTTTCATACTATCAAAGTTTGCTATTCGTATGAAAGTATCGTAGTGCTAAATGATATCTTGCAATTTTTTTAATATCAATTCGCGTTCTCCCTAGTTAATACGTTAACAGAGAGAGAGAGAGAGAGAGAGAGAGAGAAGAATCTTCCGTTCGAATGCATTCCTTCGTCGAACGAACTCCTCTATATCACGATACGCATTTCACGTATCAGCCGGTGCTCGGACATTTTTAACGCGCAGCCCAGCGTAAAATCACGTAATTCGCGCGGCTTGTTAAGTAGAAGCGTCCGTACGCTACTTACTCGCCCTCTTGCACGCATACGTGTCCATGTGCACCCACCCAAATCTACTTGCCTACATTCGAGGCCGGCGCTGCGCGACGAAGCACGAAGCGAAGCTTTGTAAGAAAAGTCTCTCTCGTCCTGTTCGCAATGCGCGATCCCGTTCTTAATTAACCATATTTCCAGCACGATGCGTCGGTCGTGTGCGAGAGTAGTGAACCTCGATTTGACAAATGCGCTCTGATACGCGTGTTTCATCGTGTTGTGCCAGCGTCGTGCTGCTTGAGCACAATGCGCGTAAACGAGCACAATTTAAGAAACGTAAAAGCAATGAATTTCATACGGCTAATAGAGTAGAGCGGCCGCGATCCTTTAATTAAATCCATTTACGAGCCGTACTAATCGAAGGCGGCCCTGACTCAATGTCGGAGCAACGAGTCGCTCATAATTCATATGTCAGATCCGCGGACGAAGCTACGCGTTGTAACGCGCAAAGGCGGATTTACACGTTCGCCATTCAACAATAAATAAACAACGAATATTCGTATATTCGTGGAGGGACCATGTGCGTCGAACGTCATGTTCTCGATCGAGCCTGGATTGACGCAGTAGCTGGTACAGATGTGAAAAGGGCCAAGAGTAAGCCTGAATCCACGATAGAGTTAAGATTGCGTTACAATTTTTGTATCCTTGCGAGTAGATCTAGGAAGTTTGTACATTTGTGAAAAGTTTAAACGAACGAGAACGAACGTAATATGTAAATATGTCCAAGCAAGTTACTCGTTATGACATTTACAGTCTGCGAAACAAGTCTCCATTTATATTGCATTATATTAGCAGCCTACTTAAGACTGATAATATACTGTAAATGCGATATACTGTAAAGCCAGAAGTCCGTGCAAAGCCAAAAGTCAAGGACTAAGTACAAATAAATAATAAATAAAAAATTAGCAGCCTACTTACGGAGGGAAAACAATACCAACCTAAATACTAATTGTCGTTCGTCGAATGTCATTTGTCGAATAAACGCTATACACGTACATACATACGCTACATGCCAGTGCACCGACGAACAGTTCTCCGAATCCAGAATGTATGAAACTGGCTTTATACCAACTTACTTGTTAGCCGTGATATCGAATTATTCGGTTTCTCGTGAACCAAATCTCGCTGACCTTAATTAGTCCTACTGTTTTAGTTTGAACTTGGTTCGAGTTAATTATCATTGTTATTATAGTTGCGAACGCGAGGTGAGTCTGACAGTGATTGATTTGCGAGCAGACGATAGCTTTTTCCTGTTACACGCATTGAATTTAATCTAATTAAGGATCGTTTGTTTCTGTTTAAAGTGCGAATAAACATGTTAAAATACGATGTTTCGTCGGTATTTTTTTTTCCATTATAAGATATTCGGTTTCAAAGAATTAAACGGAAATGTAAACTCGACGTGTAACAACGAAACGTAATAACGAAAAATGAAATTGCCAAGATCTCTTATTGCTGTTAAACTTCACGAAAACCATTAAAGGATTGAGCAACGTGTATTTTCTTGCGGTGTACACGCGCAATTGCTCGATGCTACGATTTATCGTGCCACTCTGAAAACTGGCGCGAAACGAGTCGGCACGATCAACACATCGCGTAAAATAGTGTTCTCAAGTGAAATATGTATCCTCGGGTGATTGCGCCTCCGACAGTTTATTCTCGCTTCAATAATAACAGCGAAGCATAAAATAGCGATGCGATTTACGCGCATGCACGATGTACTTATAGATTCTCGAAATGACCACGAAGAAGCTTAACTCTTACGTGTAAATGTTTATTTCGATTTAATCCTAAAATAATTACCTTGAAATGCGTTGCTTAAAATATACTTTTTCGTAATACGTGTCTTCGGAATCTTTAATGTTCGACCAAATAACAACGCGCATTTTATGTTCTTCGAATCTGCGACCTATCGTTGAATGTTGATCAATCGAAAATCGAGAAACAAAGAAAGACTTCGTATTGGTGTTTTACCATGATTTTTTACCAGTTCCATAGCGGTGGATCGACGACAACGATCGGTTCGCTTAATTTTCGGATAAATATTCTCGAGCCGTTCGATTCTTTCACATTTCTAAATGTTTCGGATCGCCGTCGTTAAATCTACAGAGTGATTAAATTGGAAAGTGCGAAACTTTGACCATTTAAACCGAGTCGAAAGGCTCGAAGAGAAAGTCGCGTGTTGGATAAATATTTCAATCGGTCAAGCCGCTTGGAAATTAACGCAAATGATGCATTTTAATCTTGCGGAGGAGCGAAGCAGCGCGGATGTAACGCGTACTCTAGCCCAACTATGGATAATTAATGAGCGTATCTTCTAGACGTTTATTAGGAAAACGATAAAAACGCGTGAAACAATTTACGCGACGATTCAACGCTTTGCCACGTTGCTTAACGATCGTTTATCGCAGTGCGATTTTTTCATTTCACTTCCGATGGTTTACACTTGGCGACCATTAACTGTTTGTCATCCGCAAAATGAGTTAAAACTCCGGCGGAAAAATTGTTGATTATTTGGACTGCCGGTGGCTGGGTCGAACGTGAAGTTTTTCAATCGGGACCAACCAGATACGGTTCACGGGGCGAAATAAATTATTCAAGTATGTAGTTCGACATTTACCTGCTTAGCAAATCCTATTAAACCTTTTTCTCAACGATACGTGAAGCATCGACTGGCTTTTGTTGTCTGGAAATGGAACGGTTGCGCAAAGAGAAAGGCGCCGCACGATGCCTCCTTGAATAAAGGAAAAGAAACTACTCTGTCTAATCTTTTATACAGGTTCTGCCGGCCGGTTAACTGCCTTTGGAATTATTTTAGACAGTCGTGCTCGTTCGCGATTGGAAATTGAAACGTTCCACGTTTTCCGAAACGATAACGAAATCTTCATTGCCTGAAGATTCGCCTAAACCTTATTTACTCTGATTAGAATTTTAATCGTGGATCGTGTGGTGACGATTCTTCGTACAGCTAATGACGGAACGATAGATTCTTTGCTTGGTATCACGCGCGATTCAAGACATATTTTTAGAATTGTCGAGTATAGAAGATAGCACTCTTTGCGAGACAACTATGGCTTACCAAACCATGGTTCGAGTGGAAACATATTACGAAGCAGAAATTTTCAAGTTAAAGACCTAACTGATTCGTCGCGTTGAGCTATCGGCATATTAGAGGTTGTACGTATCTTGTTCGTGGAATACAAAGAAATTTCGACGCGAATAAGAGGTCTCCATCCCCTCCTCGCCACTTTCACCCTGTCAACGTTTCAATCGGTTCGTATATTGCGCAAGCCACAGCGCGAAGAACCGTAACTCATAACATTCTTCGCTGCGTATAGCGCTGGAAATAGTGGAACGACTTGGTCGTTGAAAGCCGTTTTCAATGAGCCGGAAGAACGGTCCAAGAAAGTAATGGATCAAAATACCCGCTCCTGATGCTCGCTGTACGGCTTAGAAAAGAACTGAGAGGAACAAACGAGGAACAAACAGGCAACACGAATGTGTACAAGTTGGCGGGACAGAGAAAAGAATATAAAAATGGTAGCGATATAGAGGAACGAAGATAGACGTCGTAGGATCAACTAGAAAAAAAAAGAAAACGAGAAAAGAACGATCGAAGGAAGCATAAAGGCAAGGAAGAAGAATAAAGTGTAGAAAGATGAAAACGAAGACGGGCGATCGCACTGCAATAAAAAAGATCGAGAGAGAGGGACAGACTCCAAGACGATACTGTGGAATAGTGAGACAAGGAAACAAGCGAAGGGAAAGGAAAAAATAAGACAGCAAGAAAGAGCTAGAGAGAAGCTCGAGAAGAGGAAGAGAGAAAGGAGGTTGGAGATTGTCCTTCTCCCGCGTGGAGAACGGCCTGGCACCTCCAAGGTCGGCCACTTCGGGTTTTCCAAATCGCGGTCCCACATGACGAGACCGACTTCCTAACTCTGTCTCTCTTGCTCTCGCCGAAAGTGTCATCTAACGAGAACGAGATAGAATATCTCCGTATACTGAGAACAGGGTGCAAGAAAAAAAAAAGAAAAAACAGACGAAGGAGGAAACGAGCGAGTACGTGCGTGCCAACGTAACCGAACAAAAAAAAGAAAAAAAAAAAAAAGAAGCGCGTGCTTGATGTACAGGGTGAGTCAGAAAGAGTGACTAGCTCACCTGTGATTGCGATTTACGCGTGCACTTTTTTACCGCGAAAATGGAAGCGCGTGACGTTACGGTGGCACGAGTTAGCGATCTCGTAGCACGCGGGAATCGAGAAGTTGTGTGCGATCGAGACAGATGGTACGCTCGACTGGCGTGGATTGATGGGAGCATAAAATTGAAACCGTCCGCCAACGTGCATTTTAATGAAAATACGACGCGCTGTGACGGACGCCGATACGAACATTAAATGAAAAATGCGATAGTTCTGAATCGACGGAATATATAATGTTCCCGGGACTCCGATCGTATCGGGATTGAGTGACGAATGTGAATTTAGTCATCGTGTTTTATGGGTGTTAATATTAATGTTTAGCAAGGGATCGGAGTTGGGTGGCGAGCGTGTTATCTCAACACGGTATCGTGGTTAGATAGACGAGAATGTCGCGTGGTAAAAAATTCAATTCGATTTCGTGGACATTCAATTTTTCTTTGGCTTGATTTCGATAAGGTGGATTACTCGACGATTTCAATTGCTGAATTAAAGTTAGTGGACGAATTAAAATTTTAGCTCGCGTGGCGGACGAGGCAACGACAAAACAAACCTTGAACTACGAAACAAGTTGAAACGGTGGTCCCTCTGCGTTAATATTTTTCCATCTGTAGAAACACGATACAACCAAGCTACGGAAGATTAATATCGCTCTCCAGTAGAAATACGTCGCTAATAACATACTACTCGCCGAACTGGGAAAAAAAAAGAAAGGTCGTTGACTAGAAACAGTAGTCGTTTTTCGAATACCGGAACACCCATGGACTATTCTTCTTTTTTTTCCCCCCCCCTGGTCGAGAACCAATAATCGTTTAGTAAACGCGCTCGTTTGATCTGTATCGATCGTATCGATCGTTATACGTTCGGTTGCCCGTGTTTTTTTTTTCTACCGCGGACGTGGGTGATCGGCATTCTTCCGTGTAGTTAATTTAAAAGCGGAGCAAGGTTTTATCTTATCGTAAACAACGATTTGTGCTCCTATATCCGGAACTCGACGAGCATCGAAGCAACTCGTTTAAAATGTATACACGTTATTATGTATACACATCTTTTTCTTTCGCTCTCGAGTCTTGCTTCTTTTTTTTCTATCGGAGTTATAATCTGCTTCGAACGGCAGAAGATAGGATAGATAAAGAAGGTAAGAAACAAAGAGAAAAGGAGAACAAAGCAAAGTCGATCAGGCGGAACAATTTTCAAGAATTATATTTATATTTGTCCGCGTGGAAAAAAACCGCGTATCACGTTGGGGAATGCATAAAAACTCGTAGATTGTATCGACGTCGTGGCTCGTGATTCTTTAACAATAGATATACGACTCATGACTTCATGAGACGGTTTTTCCCGATACAAATCTTTATTCGCTGATTTTCTTATTTAACGATCGTTACGATCGATACGTATCGCAAACTTAGCCGCGATTTACAGTCGATCACGATCGACCAACTACGCGATACAAACTGCTGCTCCATTTAAGAAAATTAATGATCGTATTCGTTTATTTATATACGCGCGCGGACAAGAACAAGATTGCCGGACGATGTTTAAGTAGCTATTGTTCCATACGATTGGATGAAAATGAGAAGATTTATAGATAACGAAGGCAGAACTGCATCGTGGAAAATCGCAAAATCTCGCGGAATTGCACGTGGTAGATCGAGAGGTATCCACTGGGTTTAGGTAAGTTATCGTTGATTGCACAATTGTATCTTCTTCGTTTAAACATGGTAGGCTCGATCTCGTATTAATCTGCAAGAGCTAATTATCGAAAATACATTTGAACGAATGTTTCCCTCGTTTGACACGTTGCGAAGAAAGACATCAAATGTTTCTTCGTGTTTTTAGATTTAACGTTTTTCAATTGCGACGAAAAGGTATCTGCTAGAAGCTCTTTCGCGAATACCCACGCAGTTCTGTATACCTTCGAATCTAAATTACAAATATCTTAAAACATAAATTTACCAACAATACTTCCTCAATAAAACACGATACACTATGATGCCATTACGATGTACACATAACATCATGCTCGCAATAATCCACGGTATCTATGCGGAAGCTTGACTCGTTAAAACCATTCCTGTACGTTCAATTATCAAAACACAGCAATTTTCGACCCGTTACATTATTCTCACGATTGTTAATTCGAGTGGTGTCGTTGCCCAGTCCCCTTTCCTCTGATTTGTGGCATTCCTTGGCGATCGGTTCGATTGCCGAACGAGTCAAGAAGTAGAAAGAAAGGCCCGCGGCGCGGCCGATGAATACAGTCTGGATGGGAGGCCCCCGCACCGCATCGGTAGAATTGAATCGTTGGATTATGCGGAACGCGAGCTTTTCGCGCCTTTGTTGGACCGCTGTGTGCATCCTCGACGCTGGATCGTAATGTATGCACCGTGATCGCAGCGTTGCACACGTGTAACGCGCGGGACCCACTCGCAACAATGGCGATGCGTGGGCGGCTAAGTGTTATTAATAGCGAACACTGCCAATATCTCGGCTACAAGCGATGCGGCGCAACGGTGCGCAATAATGAGGCAATTATTAACGAGACTCGATTATGCGGTCGAGGTAGCGTGCGCAGAACCGCGTTTTAGCGGCAGAAAGCTTACGTTCGAGCTGATTCGCGTAAAGTAATAGCGGCACCGGTGCCGTTTAGTCTGTTCACGCGTCTTTCACCAAGATTTATCTCCCACCCTGTATCTCGTTCTTCCTCGTTTCTTTCGAACGACGAACGCGAAAAATAAAGTTTCTAAGAAATTAACAGAGTCGATGAAATTGATCGAAAGTAGGCGGTAGATTTTCCAGAAACGTAGAAAATCGAGCACGAAGAGAAAAGATTTATTTTCGTATTGAGAGAAAGTGTAATGGAAATTTTCTAGAAAGGTAGAAAATTGTATATAGCGTTTGAAAAATTCAGTGGAAAAAGTTTTCTATCTTGCCGGAATAGGATTTTATATTGGCTCGAATGAGTTTCTTTGGTTTTTCTCTTTCTCTCTTTCGCTTCATGACAATATACGCTTATCGTCTCGAATACGCTCGAGTTATCCGGGACGAGGTACTCGATCACCTTGAGTAGCTTCTAAATTATGTTGCTCTGTTTTTCTTTTTTTTTTTTTGTGAAATTTTACGATCGCTCGAGAGAAGCACTTTCTTACATTTGACTTTAAATGAAATCTGACTGGAGAGTGCGTTATTGCGAGTTTTACATATACCGTCTCTCGAATATGGTTTCAAATACTTTTCAGTTTCAACCGTTCCTATAAAATCTTGCAACGTATAGCGTGCTTGTACTCTCCTCGTTATACCGTCTTCAACCATATTGAAGAGAAACATGTTTCGTTTGAAAGAATTTAAGTGCCTCTAGAATTGTACAATTTTCTATTATCCTTTGTAAGACGTGTAATAGTAATTAATAATAGTAATTTTCTTTCTTAACCTGCAAAGTATTAATTAAATGTAAAAGATAACAGTTAAAATTGTGTTCGATACGTAAACGGAAGGAGCGTATCATTTCTTGGGCTTTGAAGTTTGGCCAGCATCCTGTTTCTTGAGAAAATATATACCTAATTCCGGTGTACGATAGGCAGTTCGTTTGCTTAAATTCTAATGCCAGGTATTCTCCATTCGGATAATTTATTTTTGTAGGTAGTATACGGTGCAGTAAATGTTTGAGTTTCCTTAAAGTTGTAATGTCTTATGACTCATTGTTTCGATGTGCAGTACATATGTGTATGTGGGAATGTTATTTTCGGACGTACATGCGGCGATCTTTCCTATCCACGCGTCAAAGTCTCCGCAAGCCAAGTATCACTCTGCAATCTCGGACAATCTTAATATCGCTAGACTATCGATTCAAACAATTTAAATTTGAACAGACGAAATAATTTCCATTAAAACAACACAGTTTATTTAACGTAGGTAAACTTCTAAAATATCATTTATAATTCTGCAATATTCAAATATAAATGAAAATATCTCTTCTATTTCTTCAAAACTTCTTTGTAATTACAACGCTGTGGCGAGTCACGCATAACAACGATAGAAACGCAAAATCATCATACAAACCAGGCATATTGTCGTTTTTCCATGGCAAAAACACGAGAGGATCGTTTGCGATATCGGGTTGAGCCGGTTAGTACGAGCGTCCAGGTGTTCGTACTGGCAACAGGTCGAATTTATAACATCCACGTAGCCGTTCTAGGACAAGGGCCTTGCGAAGATCTGACGAGCTCTATAAAACGCTTAATAACGCGGCCTTAAGGGCTGCTCATGGCGGACAAAGCCAGACCTGCCGTAACTTGTTCATGGTGATGCACCGACGGCATTACGAAGCTGCGTTATGCCCCCATTATGCGGTATTATGTTACTATTTACGCTATTACAACTCTCTATTTATTTGTCTTGTCTCGCCTTTCACGTTTGCCGCTTCATCTTCTTCCAGATTCCGCCATTTTTCGACGTGCCGCGCCGCCTAACTTGTACTTACAAATTACGGGTCAGGGTGCCCTTCTAACGGGATCGAACTTGTACAATAAAAAGGATTCTTCCTGGAACGAGCACATACTTTGAAATATTCGATCGTTGTTTTACAACCTTTTTCAACTATATTGTATTATATGTTCGTAACATGTACGATATGATCTGAAAGATCAAACGATGAAGCTTCACGAGTAGGAAAATCCGAGGATCATTGAATATTAAAAATGTCGTGTCTTTAGATGAGAAGTGAAACGACGTCAGGTGCAACATTGTTCAAGAAAGCGAATTCGCGTTGACTGTGAGATAGCGCTGAAACTGAAGAACATCTCGAATATCTTCTTGAATAACGCATACGACCGGTATACATATAAAATTATTTCTTTCGAGCGACGTTTATATCTACTTTCTGAGATATTATTATACCTTATTTTATGACCCCACGCTATTTTTTATATTATAAATTACAAACATCTCAACAATATGTTTTACATATCGGCAAGAATTTCTGTCCCACTATCTTGATCGCCTTGAAATTGTACGATCCTTTGGCTATTTTCTTCTATGCAACGAAGTAGCATTGTAATGAAGACTCGCTGGTGAACTCGACGAAAGACAAGCGTGAGAATAAGGAACTGCGATAGGCTCACAGTTACGTTCGGTCATTAATGTCTGCGACTACGTCGTTTAACTATTCGAACGCAGAGAACTCGAAAAGGTTTACGGTTCTTGGTGCGAACATCGCCTTGTTATTCCAATGTGTTTTTCAATCACCACGCGGACTTGTCGTTTTGTATTGTTACACGACTTTGTCTGTGCGATTCTTGTTCTGCTACATCGAACACGCGAAATCTGAATTCGTGTTTCTGGTATCATTATCCTGTTTCGAATCTTCAATTACTTATACGCTTATCGAGTTAACTATTTAATAACATTCGTCTGCTAAACTGACTTTAAATTATTCAGTTTTCCCAATTTTCTCACTGTCTCGTCCGAAAATTTTACTCGTTTTTGAACTGATCGAAAGCCTCATAAAAGCATCGTAGTCTTACCTTTACAAAAGAAGAATTCTTTCGTAAGAATCATAAAGTCAACCGTTAAGAATTGCCTGTACTAAGACCGTCTATACTGCGAATCTCGAAAGAGCATTGGTAGCCATCAGACGTGTAGGTGTGGATTCCTTCTCGAGCGAAGAAAGATGCAAGAATAAGGAGGCCCGTTCCCGCGACCGTGTTTAGTCAACGTTATTACCATTCGGAATCTTTAGTTAGTTTACCGTGGCGGCATTCCATATAGCAACGCCACGAAGGTGCAACGCTACGACGCGATGGTTCGCGCGGCATACTCGCATTATATGCGCATAAGTTATGCACATTATCGTTATGCGCCAGTTGGAGCATAATTTCACCTCTCAAGTGGTTCGTATACACGCACCAACTCGGTACAAGTTACTTAGGAACTGTGATTTCAGTTTCTGTTTCCTGGCTGTTTCTTCCCTCTAGCCCTCTTTCACCTGTTTCTCTTTATTCCTGTTTTATGCGTGTCGATCGACTTGTTTCGCCGTGTCTTTCCTTTGTACCCTATTTTTCTCGTCTACCTTCTTATTGCTCTTATTTATCGTATCCGTTGTACATACAGAACGAGATTTACTCATTTTGCTTCCTACAAACAACCTTTAAGAAGAAACGAGATGAAGTCTTGTGGATGTTGATAGTTTTGTGAATGATATCCATATGTGTATTAGTATATGTACAGAATTAGTAGCTTCGTTTGATAGAAAATTTGAAGTTGATTTAGTTGGGGAAAAGATAATTTTTTATTTCTAGAAAATAATATAACAAAGTAATAAGAATAGTTAGGTATAGTTGGATTATACGATTGAATTATAAATAAGCCACTCGTGTGCTATGTTTTTTACATTGACATTATTAAAGCCAGACATCCTGTTGATGCGATCTAGTTAGTGGTTCGATAAAAGTATCGTGAACGGCAGTTTTAGGAATCTGCAATTAAAAAGTGTCGAAGGTTTTGCCGTAAGGTCACCGAGGTTCGTACGTTATAGATTGCGGTGAATCGATAATCGAGACGTATCGAGGGTTTCGATCGTAATTGAGTTGGTACGGTATGCTGGCGGTAGTTGAAAATAACGAAGGCAACATCTATGTAATTCTCACAAAGCTCTTGCTAGAGAAAAGAATTTTTTCGTCTTTGTAATGGAGGAAGAGAAAAAAGATAGTTGCGAAGAATAGAAAACGAATGTGCGTTTCTTTTTTTGGGTGTGAAAGAATTCTAGTGCTTTTAGAAAAGCCTGGAAAGGTGAGCAAGAACATTGTAGAAGCGAACATGAAAATTGAAATAAACTTGGAACATTAATAGTCATTTATTGCAAATTCGAAGGAACGCGAATGAAAAATTTACACAAAAAGACTCTATGCAAATCCAACTTCAAAGAACGGTTTATTTGAAATTTATTCTTCGCTATCGTTCGCAACTTCCAGCCACGTTTTGTGTATAAATTACGCGCTTAAGTTCAAAGTAGATATAGATACTGGTAATATTCAAATAGATAAGGATTCATTGTAAAAATGAACAAACGCATCGTCTGTAATACAGAATCTAGGAATAAGTATCGTTTCTAAGAAAAGACGCGAGTGAAGTATAAAAAATATTTCTCGGAAATAGAAAATGAACGTACTTATGTATGTATATATGTAAATCGATGACTCGATAGGCTGGAGAAATATTGTTGTTTAAAATATTCATAAACTACAAAATGCTTGTCGAAATTCAATGTAGAAATTCAACGATTCGATGCAATAAAAATACTACCGTATAAATTAATTGTAAAAGAGACGAGGAAATTCTAAAAATCGATCGAGAGAAATGTATGTGGGAATTATTATTTTTCAGTCCCTTGCTTAAGTCGGGGACCAGTTCGTTCATAGGCGCGAAAAATTGTGCTCCTCCTCCTAAGAGAAATGGGAGGTGGGATGATCGTGAGGGACGATGATCTTAGATAGTACGCAACTGTCATGGATGGTACACGTGTTTCAGAGCGACGGTCGTTCACGTCCGTTTCAGGTACTCGACCGCCCGCGTAGTCACGTGAGATTTCTAAGACAATATTCAGTTCTCAAGGAGTGTTTTCGTCATTCGGCAATTCAGAAAGACATTGGCATTCACGATGCGGGTCAACCCTTTACGATAAATAACAATTCGATTCTTAAAATTCTAGTGAGTCTTGGAGTGATCTGTGGTTCAGTGATTTTTATAACGTGACGAACTAGTTTCGAAAGAACGCAAACTTTCGTTAAATTTGTCGTACAATGGAAATTGAATTCCCTCGATACGCTTCGTTCAACGAGATTATTTCAGTGATGTGAAATTGATGAAAAGTACGTTCTTCGATTATCTTATGGTTTCGAGTGGTTGATAGAAAATCGAAAGATATTCGTACGACAGTGTGTATAATTTATAAGATCTGGATAAAATCACGAATCCGTGTTTTTCCAAGTGGATTCTCAATGTCGATGATTTAATAACGTGTGAGAATCGACGCTGTGAGAATTTTTAAGAAACGGACTATGTGATTTAATATTATTATTATTTAAATCTACGATCGATCGTCAAGGCTGAAATAATTGAATCTCGCGTGTAACATTATTTCTTGATTCTCGCCGTGTCTACGGATAATCGATTTGATTCAAAGACATAATTCATTCTATCGGTTACGTGACTCCAGAAAAATATCTTTGTAATCGACGATTCCTCTTTACATTGTTTTCTATCATTTCTTCGTAGCAAGATTTACGTCAGCCTCTTTGACGTTCGTTTTATTTTCCATTAATTATCCGACTGCTAACATCACATTTCATACACGTCAGTGCATGCAGCTTCGGTGAAAAGTATACCGTGAAATTATTTTTAAAATTTCTCAAGTTGCTTGACAATGTTCTGAAGATTCACGAGGATACTGTTGTTGGTGCAATTCAATAAGTTTACGCAAACAATTGCAATTGTTCGATTCTGCCCACTAGTTTAATATCCATTGCATAATTGTTTTTATATCAAGCTGCTACGTTGTCTTTCATCGTGTTTTCAAAATTTAGATAGAAATGGTCAATTCTCGCGATCATCAGGAAACAGAAGTCTGGAGAAGCCGAGTCAAAAATACAGTGCGCAGATTACGACTCAACTTATTAATTCTGGCCTCTCGTTAAATCTAATTCCCCGGCCGATTGAAACCGCACAGCATTAATGTAAAAGTCGGCTTCCGTCATCGATTTCTCAAAAAAAAAAAGAAAACAAATCAACCGAATTCTTTAATTCCGATTATTCAGTTCTCTATTCATCGAATTCCACGTAATTCATCACTGTCCCGTAAATAAACTCCTGTTAATCGCGTTGCATAATAGAATACGCATAATTGCTCCGAAGAAAGATTACTCGATCGTTCTTCTATCTTTTTTTTTTCCTACTTTTTGCATCAAGTATCATACAATCTTCTGTGCTGTCGTCGTGATTGTCGACAACATTCGTTGCCACGAATTACAAACAACACGCCCGCAGATTAAACGTTCCAAATGAAAAACTATTTCTCTACCGTTATTCGATGGGCTATCGTTTCAGGAACAAAAACAAAGCAAAGGTTAATTGAGACTGGACCTTCTTTTTCTACATTGTCGATCGACCAAACGGTGTCGAATGAGATTCGATTGGCTTCGTTAAGTTGGCCCCGATGAGTTCTATGCTCGCGGCTCGTTCCACGTCGCCTCGGATGGTAATTATCTGAGCGAGAAGTATGCGGATCGGCGCAGAATGTCATGACAGGTAACGGTATAATCTTGTGACATTCGAGCGTATTAATATTGCCGCGCGTTTCGTTCGTTCATGGAAGTGTATCGAACTGGATTCCTGAATACGAAATCGTCTCTCTGCCGTTTCCACGTGGAGGGCGGTTACCGTTTAAAAAGAAACACGCGAAGGAAGTTGAAAGCAATTTCGATCCGAGTACCTATCGCATTTTCACAGAAACGAAGTTCGTTTGATACCACGAAACAGGGTGGGAATCATTAATGATTTTCAATAATGTTCTGTCAAAATTAAACAAATACACAGGTACTCTTAACACGATTAATCTTGGTTTTCATTGATATGGAAACATATTTAGATATATGCGTTTATTTCCATTATACAACGTTAATTATAATCGTCATACGCGCATTGCAAATTTACTAGTTCTTTTGAATCCAGTAATCAACCTTTTCGTCATAAGTTACGTCGTCCATGGATTCGATCTATATCCGCGAGAATAATACTTCCAATTGACAAACCATCAGGCAACGATCTGAAAATGATGACATTTCCGGAGTTATGTTCGATGATGTGATGCAGTCGAAGCATGATTTACGCATACACCATGGTAGCTGACAACGATCATCCGTGTGTAACATAAGTGGAATTAATTACACAGAATACCGGCGAACGGCACATACACGGCTGAATTGGCGAGAATAGAGAATCACGATCGACTCGTGTGTTGTCACAGCAACGATGATTCGCAAGGGAAATCCCTGGCATAAATATTCTCGAAAGATAAAACGATCGCGATCGAGACCCTGTCTCTGCAACTGTATTACGACAAAAAGTTACGATCACCGATTTTTTGCTCGTTCGTAACCTTGTACAGTGGCTTCCGATCGAATGAGTATAATCGAGAGAACCGTAATGGTCTAGAAGATTTTTACGATTTGAACGCTTTGCTACCTTTGATCGAATACTATTTCTTCGCTTAACATTTGCAAGTGAAATATAAACTTGATTTATAAATACCCGTCGCATAAAAATTCGATGCCAAACATTTTCGACACGGGAAATTGTCGATTTAAAATTTTTTATCGCAAGTATATGCATTCTGCATAGACACTACTAATACCAATTGGTGCACAAGAAACATTCGAAGCCATAAAATCGCGCGAAGATAAAATATAACAAGCCTATCATCGATGGAGCATAAAGCTAAGAAACGAGTAGTTCGCAACCAGATTCGTCGAGAAATGAAAAATTTTAAAGCCGAGAATCGTTTTATAATTACAACTTCAAAATGCATTCAACGAGTCCAGCCTATTAATGGCTGAAGGATTAAATCGTGCGAATAATGGTCATTTGTTTATTTATATCCGAGCTTGCCTCATTGAGACTTCTTTAGGAAAGAAAAAGATGCGCGAAGTTGGTTTTCCTTCGTGCTTGACTCAAGGCAAGTAACCAGACGAGAAGTATAGTTGTTTATAACTTCGCTTGACTGATTGTTTAAAGATAAAGCGACGATGGGGAGTTTGCAACTGACGCGCGTGAATGAGCGAATGAATGAAGTCGATGAAAACGGCGTGGGAAGTTCTCGCGATGGAATTCTTACCTATGGTTCCCTTCGTTCATTTTTCCTTGTTTCACGCATGGTATTGAAATTAATTGCACTGGTTTAAATAAAAAATAGAACGGCTTTGGTATTCAAAAGATACTTACAATGGAAAGACTTAACTTGAATGAAAATGTTGAACTGGCTATGAAACGATATCGTCATCGTTTTGTACTCGAGAAGACGATTTGCCAGTAGTTGATACTTTTATGTCAGTGTATAAAAAATAAGATTGTTAGAAAATCAGTAGATACTTTATATCAAGTGGAGTACATATTATAATAACCCGAGTGTAAGATAAATCAGAACATCTTTGTACGAGTATTCTGTTTCAATTAAATATTTCACAAAAGAAGATCGATATAATACGATATTTAAATTTCTTCATTCGCGAGATTTTTTACCATCGTTATTTTTAAACAGCGCGTAGATATTCTTCATCTTCGCGTAAGAACTTTTACCACACCTTAAAACTTTATGAATACAGATCTACTTTTATGGAGTCATCCATTCTCGGATATAGGCATTATCCTTCCTTTCTTCTGTCCGTCACTGTATAATACAGTGGATACGTGGACTGACAACAACCGTCAATGCCAACTACGAACGACTAAACGATTAATGAAAGATTAATGTACGCGCGTCTAGCAAGAAACGATTAGAATTTCAATGGAAACGATTACAAATACACCTCGAAAAAAAAAAAAAAAAAGAAAGAAACACGTGCATAATAAAAAGCACCGAAAGTATCATTATATCGTTATCTGTTGTATAACAGATGTCGTAATATCAAAAGAAATTGCTTTGATTCCTTTGAAAAAAAACGTGTTTGAGAAAGCGATCCAATTGAAACAATTGATTGTCAGACTAATTGAGCTACCGTATCGAGCGAATAAATGTAGAAAAAAGATTTATTGGAGCTTGGGTAAGGCACAATTTCGTCGTCGCCGTAGAATCGCCTAGAATCGCTTAGAAAAAGAAGTTGGAAAAGAATTATTGTTAAAGCGAGACGCTGACGTCATTCTCCTTTCTAATTCCGTTACGTGACGATGGATTAGAGATCATCCAAGGCGTATGATCCTATGAACCGTAAAATTATTGTCCTTGAACCTGGCTGTTGTTCTCTTGCCGGGTCAAGAACCCCCCTTGAATCCTATCTTGGAATTTTAGATACGATTCGGTCTCGGTTTAAAGTACAAGGATTAGATTGGTAGGCGAAAATAAAATGAAACGTTGTATAATGGTGATAATTTATTTACAAGTGTTGACGAAAAACTTGCAATAAAAACGAACGACTGATCAAGAGATATGAATTTCCGGCGTCAAAATAAATTCACCGCCGCGCGATTAACACAAATCCAAATGCGCATACGGAAATCAATTAAACGCCTCGCCGAGAGAGTTTAACGGAATACGACAAGAGACTTTCTTTCCTCCTATGAACGCTATCGAAGGTCAAGATTTTTTAACTGAGAATATTATCGATCACGCGCAAATGTTATTTGGCCCAGACGTTGATCGTTATGAAATCCCGACTGTGATAATTCCTTAGTTATCATAAAACGTTGGTAACTGGTATCCTCTGGAAACTATGTTTCTTCGAAGGTGAATATCGCCGTGAAACCGATAATTTCTTATCGATCTTCTTCAAATTCGTCACTGGACTTTGATATTTGCATTTTATCTACGTTTATTTCGGAGCTGGACTGGAAGTTTCCATATAAACAGCTGTTTAAGGGTAAAATTTAGTACGTCGTATGTAACATTTCTTTTTTATTTTTTATTTATCTATTAACGACATAATGCATCTTTTCTTTAACACGAACTTCTAGCTGACATTAAGAAGATTGATTATTTCGCAATGATTGCGAAACGCTAGAAATTTCAGGCTTTCTATTAAATGAATGATTCAGCGCGAAGCAATGAGTCACTGCCGTCTTATCAGAGCTGTCACGAGTTCTAAATATAAACGAATCACGAAAAAGTGTCGCAAAATTGTATCGCTTATGTAATACGAAATACAGATATGATACGAATATAACGAAGTCTTAACTTTAAGTTTGGCTAGAAAAGTAAATCGTCTTTCTATCAGGACGCAATAGAAGTCGTGAAGCGCATAGAAGCAATAGAATCATCGTGATCTATGAAAATAACATTGTCCCTCTAGAATTACGAATCGATATATTTTATTACGAAAAAAATAAAAATTGGATTTTTAAACATATTTAACAAAAATTATCAATTTCAAATCGTTACGTTTCCACCTATTATCAAAAGTAAAAAAAAACAAAATGACAATTAATATCGTATTCTCGGCTCTTTTTGCCCAATTATATCAAACGCTTCAACCAGCCCAATTAATATCCCCAGTGAGTGGTGCAAAAAACACAGCTACGAGCCGATTCATGGCCAAGCACGAGCCATTAAAATGACATTTTATCGTGGCTCTTTGCGGAGATACTCGTTTGTCCCGCAAAAAGTAGCCTTTTAAGCAAAATTAATTACGACGAGAAAACCGTACATCGATCTATCGAGCTCTTAAATCGCGGCTCATCGAAGGCGCTGGTTTTTCTGGCCAGAGCTAAAAGGTGTTAATTTCTTGAAAATGATGAGATCGGATCCGTAACTCGGCTGGAATCCCGCGTTTAATGCACGAAAGGAAAGATCGCAGTTGCACCGTTGGCCAGTGACGTCAATGACTGGTCCTTAGGAAAGGCCAAGGAGATAGCGGGAAACCGAGGAAGCCTCGAAAACTCGTCATTACGGAGAAGATTTTGTGCTGCCTAACCTGCTGTCACGCAGAAACGAGACTTTCGTTCGAACGGCTGTATGCCGCAACCCGTGTTGTCAGTTAATTAAACAGTTCAAACGATACCGTCTGTTTTTATGTCGTCTGACTTAAGCTCCTTAATTATAACGGACTTATATCGTGCGCAAAAAGGTATCGATGGATTTCAAGGAAGCGCGGATTGATCAGCGATCGATCGATGATCGCGTTAACGTTTAAAATCTGTCGAATAACGTCGGATTTGATTTTCGTAAACAAGATGTTATGCAAATGCAGTTGAAGTGCCAAACACCGGTCGTTCGTCCGAGATACTCTTAATTATCAAGCTGTTGTAATCTACGTCACAAAAGTGAAACTCAACGAGACATTTAAAATTCTATTCCAGCAAGTTGATCAGTTTGCGGAATACCAATCCCTCCGTGTACTGCTTGTACGGCAGAGGGGTTAAAGCAACCCGTTCTTTTGCGCAGGCGATTCAAGAAAGCTCGGCCGGGGATTCCATAGTCCCATAGATCCCATCAGCATAGATAAACATTCTCTTTCTTGCCGGGACCTTTCGCGGGAGGCTAGAGAGAAGTGGAGAAGTACGCGGTCCTCTTTTGTGGCTCGGCCTTCCCGTATCTCTTCTCCTAGAGCTGTCCTCTCCTTCTTCCCTCTACTCTTCTCTATCCTCGTTTCTCTAGCCATGACGGTATACGCGATGTTACACGGTACCAGATGGAGAAGGGATGGTATTGTGTCTCTACGTTGGTATATACACTGTAAGCGTGCAAATCCGCGGCCTCGTGTATGGGTATAATCGTTTATTTCGCGTCGACCTTTGCGGGGCACTACGTCAAAATGTCAGACGCGACCCCGCCTGAGCGTAGGGAAGATGCACTGGGAACGTTGTAATGGGCTTACAAAGCGTAACAAACTGATGCGAGGTCAAACACACGACGGGCAATAAACACACGGAAAGATAAATGGGCCCTTAAGGTGCACAGGCATACCACGTCGGGGAAAGTGTTTCGTTTCGTTTCGGCTCAAACCACTGGGACTTCCTTTACTCGCCCACTTTTACCCTTTGTTTTTTACCTTTCTTTCGACCCTAGACTCGAGATAATAGCGAGTCGTTAACGATTATTTACAAGGAAACCGAGGCAGATATTTATTATTGCAGCGAGGATCGCGAGACCAGATAGCAAAGCCGCGCTATTTTCACGCCACGATATCTCGCGACTGATCCTATCGAATCCTTTGATCCCGTGAACTCGTGCTCGATGGACCGACCGGCTGAAGTTTTAATTACCGCGTGCTCTTCCTTTCGCCGATGGTGAAGAGGAATTTTTATTGTACATTTCGTTGAATTAACGACGCTGTAAGTCGTGGCGTACGAAATTATAAATAATTAGAAGATATTTGCAAGATATTTATACGAAGTGTTTCGTATTATTTATGAAAATGATTTTTCCTGCATTCGCTGGTAGGTTAATTAATTTTAATGTTATCGTGCATTCTGCATCTATAACGATCGTTTTTATCGCAATGTACGTTCGACTTGATCTTATATAACTTCGTGTAACTTAGAAGCTATTCGTATATCTAGATTTCTTCAAATTTTATTCTACTTGTTATCGTTTTGCTGTATTTCAGTAGTACGTTCTTCGGTCTTGGCTCTTTCGATTCTAATTTTACTCGCTTATCACTGTGCTAGTTTATCGCGCCACTATACCTTCATACCGATACCAAACAGTCTATGTATATGTAGCGATTATCGATTCTTAATTCGCAGATGAAAATGAAACAATAGCCGATTATAATTTCTTGGTGAACAAATAAAATTCCGATTACACTTACATAGTGTAAAAATGTCTATTTATCAACATTCTGAAAGCAGTATGAACATTTCCAATGAAAGACGAGAGATAAAGTGCTTGTGAGCGCAATTACACGTTCATATCGAAATGATCATGACGTTAACGTTCGAATTAGACAGTTGACAGAACGATATCGCGACCTCGGCCGGTTCGCAAGTTTCAGAGATGAGTAGGAAGATCGCCTTAAGCCATAAGTGACTTACGAAGCGTAACAAACTGACACGAGTTTAAGTACGGGACGGGCAATAAACACGCGGAAAGATAAATGGACCCTTGGTCCGTCGTTGCACTCTCGAAGAAAGTGTAGCATTTCGACTAGATCTTTTTTCACTTGTACGCGCCGAAATAAATCGTGAGTCGTCGGGGGTGGAAAGTAAAAACATTATAACCTCGGTTGAGTTTCTGTACAGTTCGTTTTCTTCTCGTCAAATCGTTAAAGTTGTTGATCACTCGATATATAATATTGAATTATATTCTCCTGCCTTTCTTTTTTTTTTTTTTATTGCGTACGTGTATTATAATAATACGGGAATGCATAGGTATTGTTTTTTATTAATCTAATTTCAACTGCCACATTCGACAATATTCGAAGACACAGAAGCCATTTTGCAAAGACTACAGAAGATTCTTCGCAATAAATTCCTCTAAAGACGTAGAACTCGTAAAATCGATCATAAAATGTTTGTTTCAGATGCCACAGACAGTACCTACTGCAGCCGGCTATTCGCCGTCATTCGATTACAGCACATTCCAGTTCGATTTGTCCCTTCTGTCGGACGATTATGCCGCTACGAACACGCAGAACACGCTGAAAGCAACGCAAATCAAACAGGAAGCACAGTCGCCTCGCCCCGGTTCGCCGACCGCTTACTCGAGTTCACCTTACCCCGGTGCCGGTGGTGAACTATCCCCTAACTACTCGCACGAAGGTTCACCAGGATACCCGACGAGTCCCTACTACGTGCCTAGGAGTCCTCAGAGTGCTCAATTCTATCCGACCAGTCCAGAACCCTCCGCGAAGCAACCGGTTAAGAGAGAAAAGAGCCTCGATCTTCTCGCTATTTTGCAGGAGTCCAGGTAAATTATGTTCTACCTATTTTATTAGCTTCTTAAATTAAACGAATTTACGAAACTCTATTTTGATATTTTTTTGATAAAATATTAGCTTGTTTTGAAGTTGCATTTGCGAGTTGATTAATAGTTATATATATATTATATTAACAAACGCTCTCCACAACCCTAATTTCAGACTCTTAGCCGAGAGTCTGGGCTACAGGGAGGATTCGACCGATTGTACAGTGCCGTGCACACCGCCCAGGACAGAGGAGGATATTTACAACAGCCTTGACGCGGACTTCTTCGCGAAGAAAGAGGATACCGCAGTGCAAGGACACCCGTTGCTGAAGGAAATCCTGTTCAAGGAGGAGCCTCGATCCAGCTGTAGCAGCAGCAATAGCAGTACCAGTGGCAACACCAGCAATTCCTCCTCCTCGTTGTCGTCCTCCTCATCGAGCACTTCTTCCTCGCCAGATCCTGTGGAACTCGAGAACAGTTCTCCCCTGAGAAACTTGCTGTTTAAAGGTACCAGAAAGGATTTCGCGGACGCTGCGAGAACAAATGTTCTGAAACTTGAGAGAATACAGGACGAGGTCCGAAATCCTCTGCAAAAGGAGGAGGAGCTGTTCAAGGACGGACAAAAGAGCGATCATCAGTTGCTCAGAGAAGTTCTGAGGGATACCAGCTTTCAAAGAAAGTACAATTTGAGACCCGTGGATCTGGGTAGCGTCGGGACAGGGTTCGTGGAAGACATGGAAGCCGGCGAATGTGTCGGTGATCTGACCAGAGAACAGATCGAACCTGTCCTCAGTCTGGCCATCCAGCAGCTCCAGAAGGACTTCGACAATACCTGCGTGGCTCTTGGTATTCATCCCGGTGAGTGATTTCTTTGATTAATTGGTTAATATTCAAAAAATTCACTCGTCTGCATACGGTACACGATACTTCGTTATTGCATAATGATTCCTCACGTTCTTTGAAATAAAAATATAAAATATAAAACGCGTGACGATAGCTGACTCGGATTGTGGCTTCTGAACTAGCGTTTTTAATTCTTTACGACGTGCTTCTTCTTCGTATAATTAATTAAATCGCGCAAGACCTGTGCCTTATTAAATGGCGTCGTTAGAACATACTTCCGACAAAGCAGAGTCGAAACATTGTCATCGCCAACTAATGCAGCGTAATGGATAAGTATATCACGGATAGATGTAACCTCGATAAGCAATAAGAAGATGCGTGAGCGTCCATTAGACTCTTAGACCTTCTTGCTACCTTGCCGCGGGCAAACGTTCGACGTTATCTTCGTGGTCGTAGGAGCGACCGGTTCGACTATTAGTTGGTCGCATGATGTCATGCTCGGAATAAGTTACGGAGTAACATCGTGCTTTCACGGTTACGAAATTTTGAGGACTTCACTCAAGGTCATCTGCCGTTCTTCCGCAACTTCTCTAACATTTTCGATACCCGCGATCGCGTCATAATGGAATGACGCGATTTTAGCGCGAGTGACCGTAGTCTCGTTTGCGACCAACGAACAAGAGTTCGCGAGGTAGATCGGCGAAGTAGAATGAACGTCGCGATGGGACGTAGAAAGTTCGGCAGTGAAATCGAAAGTAACTGTACCGATCGCGTGTCGTGAAACTTCGATACGTGCGTTTCAAAGCTAAAAATTGTCTCCACTGTATGAGAAATGAGTGTACGCAATGGCATAAGCGTCGAATAGAAGTGACAACAGTATGACAAGAATAGAAGCGTCGTAAGTATGACAAAATTTTATTGTATCGAGTAGGGTAAATAAAGTCTGTGACAACGTTCCGGATAGTAAAACTACAACTTGCAATTGGTAGCTAGACAGAGCAGTAATACACGGAGAAGCCGTTATTGTTTGAAACTAATGAAAATGAGATTTATTTATTTTCCACTATTCGTATCACCCAAGCCCAGCGCCGTAGTTATTATGCTTCGTCAAATGTGTTTTCTTCGTCGCAAATGAATTAACAGCGTGACAAAGTAAAAAGTTCAATATCGAAATAATATCTAACAATGCATGTGCATCGATAATCATTGGAAACAATTGGAATAATTGCAGAGCCACGACGCTGGAGTGCTGCGGACGTAGCAGCCTGGATCCAATGGGCCAGAAGGCAGCTGCAATTGCCCTCGGTGCCACTGGAGAGCTTCAACGTGGACGGTGCTACGTTAGCTTCCCTGACGGAAGAGGAATTCTGTCAGCGTGCCCCTCAGGTGAGTCGAGAATAATCTTACGAAAGATTGATTACGGCTCTGCTGGTTCTGTCGTTCGCCGACTCGTCTGCTTTTAAATCGGCCAGCGCATAAGTCGCACTTTCAACGGGTACCGTTACGCAATGCCGTTCTTGAGACAGCGACCAACGATGATTATTCGCAGACCGTTTTAACGAAGCAATTAGTCGATGGAATTTCGTGGTGTTTCGATAAATTGCCGGTGCAAAATGTTTGGTTGAACGTCATCGTCGGTGATTGCCGACGACGATAAACGCGCGTCATCCTACCGGTGACGTTCAGGAGCTGAATAAGAGAGTCGTGCCGGGAGATGAGGAAGTTCCATCGTTGTTACCCACTGGTTACATATAATTGCATCAATTACTAGAATTGGTTATTAGCGACTCCTATGAAAGTATTAGTTTGAGTTTCGTTTTAAAAACAGTTCGTTCATCTGTCCCGAAGATATCGATCGATGTAATTGCAGATAGACGTTTGATTTGAAAGATTTTCTGGTGTTTCTTCGAAAGGAAATTATATTTATCAGGAGGAAGAATTTATTTCGATATAGAATAAAATTATGGTAAATCTAGCATCGAAGTATCTTCTGTTTCCTTGGAAATTGAACGAGCGATCGTTTTATCCGTAGTTACGTTGTAGTTGCACAAGGTACAAAGTAATAATAATGTAAGAAGTTTGAAACATGACGTAACATTTCAATTAATAAACCATTCGTTCTTTTAATCGTTTATGAATTCTTTTATCGGTTTACTGGAATGACTAAGGAACACTTGTTTATAATTAAAGAGAGAAACGCATAATCTCGATAGCGAAATGCTTCAATGAATTACGATTATTACGTATAGGCAATAATCTCGTTCGTCATCCGTCGACAATGTCGTCTCTGTCGATATTTTTAAAAAAAAGGTTATCTAGTGTCGGCCCAAGAATTTACAACGGATTTCGTTTCTGACGTTATCGCTGTTGGAATTTCTTTTTAACAGACAATGCACGCGGTTGCGTTATTTGAATACTACTAGTGCAACATCAACGTAGATATCAAATGCGACAAAGTGTTAGTTTAGTTGTACAGAAATTGTATTCGCTTTCGAAAACAATGCCGTTTAATCTCGCAGAAATTCCAATCGATCAAGGTAAAAATGCAAAAGTAGTTTCAAAAATTCGTCAAATCCATAACCAGGTAACTTTCCCGATCGATGTATAAAAAACTTTTTCAATTACATCGCTACAAAGAACGACTTCCATATGAATAAAACATTTCCAGTGTTCGACAGAAAGTCCCCAAAAATTCCGATACATACCTGTTGAGGCTAATACACGAGACTACGTTTTATCGAACACCATCTTGTACGCACGATATTGCGGTTTGGTGGTTTTCGTTGCGAAAAGCAGGAAAACGTAACGAAATAAAAAGTCTGACCTGACCACATTCGATGAAGAAACTAATGGCGCGAGTCACTCGAGAAACACTCATGGACAAGGTCCGGTGAAAGTGAATTTCCTGGGAATCGATGTGCGTCCACGTTTTTTCCTCGTAATCCATGCTGGACGGGCTAGAAGGAACGGCGCGACGCGACGGTATGAGTAAGCAACTGGCGTAATAATACGGTTTGTGCCGCTTAACGGAACCAGAATTCTCCAGATACACCTTTTGTACGTCGCTGGAATACGTGCTTTTAGCCTCGCACGGATTGCAGATTTCTGTACTCAGCTCTATAGACCGTTATTGAGTAGAGTCGACGAGCCTTAAAACGAGGATTCTCCGACTTGACGTACGAATCAAATAAAATAGTTGAGCTCTGTGATTTTTTGTCTAGGAGAGTGTTAGCAAAATCGACCACGAATCTAAAAGGTGTCTATCACGAAGAAATTTTTCAAAATAGGAGAAAGAAAATATATTGGTATTTTTGTAGCGTGTATGAAATTTGTGAGTGAGAAAATTCAATGCTTTATTTTCCTATCTCGACGAAGAATAATACGTGATCTCGTTTTCTTGTTTAGCCTGGTTCTATAGGTATACAGATGCGGATTTATGTCTGGTCAGTTTTCAACTAGCACCGCTTAAATAACCACGATGAAGACAAATTAACTCCTGTTAACATGAATGTAAAATGTCTTCGTCTTGATTTAGTAATTATTGCTTGAGTCGTCACGTTCACATGATATGTCCTTTCAGATAGTTTGTTACCATCTGGTAAAATTTTATGATTTCGAGGAGACAGAATACTCATTGGACGTGTACGTAGAACGTTCTGTAAATTATTGGATATGGATGATTTTAAAAAATGTCACGCCTCGCTAACGGTGTTCATAGGTAAACGAAAGGGGGCAATAACTCGCGGTTAACGTCTCGAACGAGTGTCCGAAGCTGAACTCGATGATGATCACGATCCGCGATGAGACGTAGCGTAATTTCGCAGAGTGAACGAGGGTTAACGTTCTGACTCGTAGCACGGAAACCGGTGATCTCGATACATCGGCGGCCCTCCTGTCTCTTAAAATCGTATCTCGAGAACGCAATGGAAATTAATAGCGGACAGACCGGGTATACCTGCATTAGCAGAGGGAGATAGAAGTGGTCATGCATAATGGATTCAGCTTTATATCTTGTAATTGGATAATTGTACCGTACGGCATCCACCGCTGACTTCTTAACATAGAATCATGATCGAACTCACGGTCATGTACTATTCCCAATTTCGTGAATTCTTTCGTCGGTCGCGTACCCTTTGGTCTCCATGTGAAAATCGTTATTAATCAGGAAATTTGTAATTTTTATCTGACATACGAAAGCCAATAATCTAATATTTTCATAGAATTAGTATCTACACTAATATACTGTCGAATATCGTGTGCACTCTTACGATCTTTCTTTCATCGTACAACTCTTCAACTCCTTTCGTACAAAAATGCTTTCTTATCCAGTCACGCACCGTTACAGGCACAAATTTCACACCCTGCTTCGATCAAAGTGTGCTCGCACGAATTCCTCGATAATGATCTTCACGCGGTAGCGTGGCCGCTTATTGTTCGTCCATTACGGTTCGCGATGCGGCTAGAGTAAGAAGATGGTGGGTTCGCGAGCAAACCGTTTTACCTTTGACCTGAAATTGAACGCGATTCCCGCGGGTTAAATAATTCATACGGCGCCGCAGCGAATCCTGAAGAAGTTATTAACGTGATATTCCGCATTCGTTATGGATATTCGTTCGGCGTGCGAGCCCAGCCTCGTACGTATAATCGACCGCTGAGAATTCGATTCTTCGAACGTTTCGTGGATCGAACATCGTGCCGGGTTCCCATTGCTCGCGTCGCGATCTCGCTGCTTGAAAATTACACGGAGCCAGCTCGCGTGCTCCATTCGAGCCTCTGGCCAGACCATGTAACATAGTTCTAACCGATTTAAAAATCTGCGACCACTCTATTACCGACGAGCATTTGCATTTAACGAATATGTAATTTATCCAGTTCCCTCTTTCTCTTTCTTAATGTTTCCTGCCTTTCTCTGACTAGCTCTGGTGTTCCAATGGATGAGTTCATCCGTAGCCTAGCGATCAGAAACGATCATGTGATATTGCTTTACCATTCTCGCGTCTCATGCACTTTTCAAACGAACGAAAGAAATGTGTCTGTCACCAGCACGAATTATTTTAGTGACTCCGAGCAGACATTTAAAAGTAGAAGGAAGTATGGATGCTTGATCGATGATAAAATCGCAATTTTGAAACCTTCCCAAACACGATACGGTACCATAAGAACATACAACCCCTCCCGATACCTGCACTGGCGCACTGTATTTTTAATTCTGATTCAAATTTCAACATTTTAAAAGATCCAAACAAAAACAACCCTAAACATATTCTAATTCCATATTCCATCTCACTATCTTAAGTACAACCGTTCCAACGCGTCATTACATTGCCCAAAGTGCAACGACTTCGACGCACGCAACCTATCGCCATCGCCATCTCTAGGTGGTAGAGGTCCGTTGACGTTGCGCATAGAATCCCTACAGTACGCGTGACACATAGTCACCGTATGCGCGGTCCTCGCAGCACATAAATGCATCCAGGTGCGTTGGATATCCCCGCGGCTCCCCTCATGGGATTCTGTGTTCCAGCTTCCAGCGAGTCAAGCAACAGGACTGGTAGTCGCGCGTGTACGTGCACAGGACGCGCTATTTGGTCAGCAGAAACGAACGAAAAGTGGGTCAACGGCTGGCTGAATGCCTGGCTCTTTTGCCTGGCTCGCTCGACTGCCTATTGCGTCTCAGCGGAGCCGCTTTCTCTTCTCTTGCGGCTCAACGACATCGTCGCGTCGCAGGAATTCTAACGCTTACGTATTCCAACCTCCCACTCCAAACTCTTCTTCTTCCTCTGCTTCTTCTTCTTCTTCTTCTTCTTCTTCTTCTTCTTTCTTGTCTTCTGTTATTTACGATTTCTTCGTTGTTAAAGTTCGTTGCTAGTTGATTGGCAGATAACTATTAGTTGGTTATCGCTCTTTCGAACGTACTACCTCGTTTTGGATGGTCTTGGGTTAGGTTGGTTAATTAAGAAAGGAATGCTGCTGCGTGGACGTGCAACTTTACGGAACGTTGCTGGTCGACCTTGATAAGGTAGCAGCGGGTTCAACAGCGCGTGCGTGAAGTTTAAGGTTTCCGGTGGAACCTTGAAACCGGGTCGAAGAGATACGTTACTGCTGTTTAATTAAATATCGAAACGCGTATCGAGTTCGTTTTATAGATCGCTTCGTACATACGCCAGGGATCGCGTTTGTGCAACTTCTTCTTTCGGTTTACTGTTACAGGTACAATTATTGTTTGAACGATATCGAACTTTTACAGAGTCGCCGAAGAGAAGAATCCCGCGTGTACTTAAAAATCTCTAACATGCTTGAACGTGATTAAAAGCAGAGAATAAAAAAATCATTCCGAATTTTAATTACCATAATCGGCATGTTATACGTTTCATTGATAAAGGAACTTCTTTCTTCTGCTGCTGTGTACGGCTGTTAGCGGTTCTGCTGTACATGGTAATCTCATAAATCCTTTTAATTACGATCTGTCGCATCTTCAAAAGTATTCACTCGTGAATTTACAGTTATCATCGGATACTCCAATTCTTTTTGGCAACTTTTGTCGACTGCCTTCAATTTGCATTTCTGTTCATCCGCCAGGTGCTTTAGTTGCACACGGTTACCGTGAAGCTTAATTGTTTTACATTACCATAGAATTTGCGCGAGCCGCTATTAATCTTCGGCTATGATAAATTTATCTACTCGGCTCTTCTTGACTTCTCCTCTTCCCATCGTTCCTTCTTTTTCTCTCTTTCGTTCCTGCCGTTGCCAAATGGCAACCGCTAAAAGTACATTCTTGGAACTCCTTACCGTACCGAGAGACAGGTATTCATGCAAATGGGCTCCATATGGAGCCATTAGAGATAACGCGATTTTTTTCAGAATGCGAGAGAAAACGACTCTCACGAGCGATTCGACGGGAAAATTCTCGGATGAGTTATAACGTTCGTAATGAAATTTCGATGAACAATTCGTTTTAAATGATGGAAAACGTGGTGTAATCTTTTTGTCGAACATTTACCTAAACCAATTTGTATCTGTGCTTTTACAATATAGTCTCAGAAAATTTCTCCTGTCAAACTGTAAGAATTTCTATTTGAGAAATATGATTGATTAGATCAGTAATGTATATCTCCTTCGTTGAATAATTATTTAACTCGTTTTATATAATCTTTTGGCTTTTTTTTTTGTTTCAGTGTGGAAGCATTCTTCATGCGCAACTAGAAATTTGGAAAGCAACGGTGGAAGAATCTCCACGTAACACACTGGCAGCTTCCTGGGTTCCCCCTGTTGTGCAAATATCCAACAGTAACAACAACACCTCACCTCCTATTGCAAATACAGCTCCAGCCAGTGTTAAGGGCTCCACTTGCAGCGGAGATTTCTCCGATGGTAAGTCAATCTTTAAACGTTGTATTTTATAACTGCTTTTAATATGTCAAGATTTCTTTAACCTCTTTTGTCTTGCAATGTCGCGTCGGTTCCAATTCAACGAAAAAGGATTTTATTTGCAGTAGGATTTAAATAATGATATTATGTAACAATCAAAAGAGAAATCGCAAGGTAAAGGGTTCAGATATCTCTAGAACTTATTTTCCATTCGCGCTAAAGATCTCATTTGCAAACACTCGACAACTATAGAACTTCTCAGACGATGGAATCGTCTCGCTGCTTAAACGTGCTTATTAAAGTTGTAATACTTACATATGATACTTTACGATTCTCTACATAATATACTCTACAATTTTCAACGTAAAAATTTCTAGCTTTATAGTTGTTCAGATTAATTAACTCCGCTAACGTTAAAAAAAGTGACGGCTATGGCAGTAAGCTAACTTTAATATTCTAAACATCTGAGCTTACTACAAGAAATCAGGATGTCTGATTATGATTAATTATATACACTCCATAATTATGCATTCTGTCATAATCATTTGTTAACTATACACCACAAACACAGCATATCAATACGTTAAATTACCATCACAGCAGAGGTAGCTTGCATCGATGTGACTAATAAATTACCTTAGACTGTAATAACCCGAGGAAATAGTTAGAATTCGAAGTAAACATTAATATGGTAATTGTAAAAGTAAATGGTTTCTATTCACCGACCGAACACTATAATCTTTTATCGCAACGAACTTTACACACCTATTAACCATATCATTGTAATGGATCAAGTATCCTTATCACTGTATCTTATCACCGAACCTCGTCCAGTTACGAGCTATAATTTTCCGTAAATATTAATATGCTAATCGGAAATAGCTTCGTCTTACATGTATATGTGTATATATACTAACTAACCATCAAATACCACTAACCAAATACCTAACGCATGAACTAAATAATTGCATCCATCTTTTTAGTCAACGAAGGAATTCACCTTTTGCGAATCAGATACTGCTAAAGCTTTCATTCCGGTTTTTAATCTACCAATAAATTATGTAAACAAGAACTTGGAAAGATGATTATAATGACAAACGCGCACGCCTAATATCTAGAATAGCGCTAAAAACGTGCATGCCCAAAGACACAACGGAAATGGTTGTCCTTCCACCATGTTTCCTCCTACATTACGCTACATTATGTAAAATATCGTGCATACAGTTTTAACGAACACTCGGTATACTTATCAATCAGCTAACAGCAAAAACGAGCTCAAAAGAACACACCCATAACTCATAACCGTGTACCTATCCAATAACCAAATAACAAAAAATAAAGCTGGTCAACCATCGACACCGATTGCCATGAACATCAAGCTACACATACTTAACCATCACGCTGGTCGGTAGAAGCACGCCAAAAGAAAATCCTCAAATTTTCAATCGCCAGGACACTATCACCGCACGAAGCACGTCCGGCAAAGTCCTAGATGATTGACGAAACCGAGGCGTTTTGGCTGGACGCCGTTTCTTTTTGCAGACGAGGACGAGGACTGCGGTTCGCAAGGTGGAACGGGCGGTGGCGGTGGCGGCGGTGGTAAAATGCGTAACGGTGGCTCGCACATTCACCTCTGGCAGTTCCTGAAGGAGCTGCTGCAAAGCCCTGGCATCCATGGTTCCTGTATACGTTGGCTAGACCGTGGCAAGGGCGTGTTTAAGATCGAGGACTCGGTCCGCGTGGCCAGACTCTGGGGCAAACGAAAGAATCGGCCGGCCATGAACTACGACAAGCTTAGCCGTAGCATCAGACAGTACTACAAGAAAGGGATCATGAAGAAGACGGAACGTAGCCAGAGGCTGGTCTATCAGTTCTGCCATCCTTACTGTCTGTAAATCCCGGTTCCGTTAAGCCTTTGCGCTCACGAACATCGAAGGTGTTACCTCGACGCCTTTCAAAAATATTTCATATTTATTCCCGGTGAATCACATGACGAGCGGACGAACAGCCGAGTCTCGATCTCGTTCGATCGCACGATTTATATTATTATTTATTGTAAATGCGATACGTGTCGGGGTAACATCGATGAATAGCGTCGCCTATCTTCGTCGACATTGTCGATGATCCAACTATTCTAGTTATCGATGGTTTATCGAACGAGCGCAAAGAGTTTAACACCTCCCCGCCGGTTCGAGATTCAAGGTCGTCCAGGCTGAATACCTCGAGACTGGCGTTCGTTTTCAAAGGGAGTTACGACGAAGGGCTTCCGACTCTTTCTGCGTGCAATCTTTCCTCACAGGACTCGTCGCGAAGACGAACGATGGTGTGCGTGCCTGTTTCACTAGTTGCGTGCGTGTCTCTTCGGTGTGGTTGATGTTTTGAACAAAAAAAAAAAAAAAAAAATGAGAAAACGAAGAAAAAGTAAAACAGTGGAGAATCAGTACGGAGGTCAAAGATAAAAAGATACGATCCACCGTGTCCGATGTATTATCCCTCCAAGGATAACGTCGTGCCACGGGTGGGTACCACTAAGTACGCCCGTTTTGGGCGATCCTGTTTCCTTCCCTCTCCCTCGCCCCAGGTTTTCTTCCCCGCCCTGCATCCCCCTTTTCTTCATTTCTGCCCCGACTTTTCTCGATATGTAACATAAACGATTACCCCGTAAAAAGTAAGTTACTCCTTCGTTTCACGATCCACAATTTCCCCGTTCCGATTATCGGAGGCGTCGGGACGTTTGCAGAGTCGATTTTCAAATCTTTCGACTGAAACGCTTTCTGTAGAATAATAATCTCTCGCTTTCAACTTGCCTTTTAAATTCTTTTTCTTCTGACGCGAAATTTTAAATAACGTATAGCTTCGTAATAATATCGACGTAATCGATGATCGCGTGTTAACGTATCGATACCGCTTAACCACCAACGGTATACTATGGCACGTACTAACATTAACATTTTACTAACGTAACGATAACGATACACATAGTACGATAATGCTGCTAGTATTATTACTATATTCCCACGATATCAGTAATACTACTACAATGTTATTAACGATGTGCTAACCGTAGTGTTAATGTTATAACGTACTGATGGTGGTATTAAATCGGTATTATATACCGTTGTATTATCATTAGCACGTTACCGATGCACTTAAACGCGACGTTACGTTAACCCGCGAAATTTCTATTAAAGCGGCGATCGAAAGACGAGAAGATCGACGCGTCCGAGATCTCGTTCGGAGGTACGTCCTGCGAGTTTCGAACGTGCAACGTCGCGGTGCCGACATTGTTGTTGTTCGAGGATGGAAGAACAACGAGGAAGAAGCGAGTTAATGGAGATTTCGTTGGAGAAAAGGGAAGAAACTCTTCTTTCCTCTCTGTTCTCACGATTGCTTACCAGCGCCGGTCGCCAAAGCCTCGAGCTGCATCCAATCCACGGATCCACGATCTATGGACGATCCAGCGCGCGGAACTATTCGCTCATGCTGGACCCGTCCCGCCATTTTAATTTTTTTTTTTTTTTCTTTTTCGTAGGAAATCTGAGTGAATAGAAAGAGAGGGAATTGTTGAATCCTTTAGATAGTATTGAGACTGTCTATGCTTGGTGCTATGAATCGAATATTTTTTATCAAACATCTTTACGACATTTATATTCGACAAAGTAATTCTTGTTTATAAAACATGAATTTTACCGATTATATAAAAGAAATTAACTATTTTTGATGCGAAATATTTTTAAAATTGTAGTATATGTGTATATAGGAAGATATTTTTGATACTACAGGCATGTAAAAAAAGAACATATTTTTCTAAACATATTTTTCGAGCTCTCACACACTCAAAAGTGCCTTCTTCGACGTTGTTAGAGATGATCGTTCGATGTTCGCTTTGAAAGTCCCGGCAATCTGACACGCGTCCTTTTGAGGTACGTGCAGCGTCGAGCGTCGAGCGGTGCGGAAAATTTTACTCGCGCGGCGTGAAACGATCGACGTACGATCGATTCGTCCTAGGATGCGCGATCACGTCTTTCCTATCTCGATGAGAAGGCATAGAGTTTCTTCGAAAAAGGGAAAGAGAAATAGGAAGAAATTGAGGGGAAAAAAGGAAAAGCAAAGAAACGATAGAAAAATGGCGATCGTGAATAGCTCGAAGCTGATACGTTTGCGCGGCTGGTTCTGGTGATTTTGGTCCCATATATCTATGATATATTAAACATTGTATGTTCCATGAACGATCTAGCGTGTAAGTTTCACTTTAGGCGTATAGATATCATGGCGGCTCACGTGAGCCGTCTGTTAAGTTACTCGAAGAGATTTCCCTCTATATCTCCTCTCCTCTATTTCCTCTTTTTCCAACCTGTATCTAAATAGCGGTCAATTCCGTTAATCGTCGTGCTAACTTATCATTAATTAACCGTGCTTCTTATTAAGATTTATTTAAACCTGCTCTGAATACTTAAAGTAGAATTCCTGACAAACATCGAGCTTCGATCGCATTCGTTCTATATGTCTTCTCCATCCTCATTCCTTTATTTTTGTTCTTCTTTCATTCAATTTCGACTTAAATATCGAACGATGATTTTTAAGTTTAAAGTTGATTAAACATAAGGATCCTCTGGACTTTAGATCAGCGCCAAGTATCGAGCCTCTTCTTCTGTTCGAGGCTTCCGGGTGTAAGTTTACATCGTAAAGCCTCGAAGAGAAACGATTTGTTCGTTCGATATTTAAGAAAGAACCTTAGAGATCGAAAATCGAGTGAACGGTTGGAATTCGTCTCTCTGTAACGTTTATTTAATGCGATTTTATTCTATGATTATTTAAGAACTCATCCAAACGAACCCATTGATACGTTCTACTAACATGCCAATTGTTTCGCTCACCTGTATCGGTTGTATATAATACTCGACGTGTAATCATTTTGTATGTTCGTTTTATTTTATTATTATTTTTATTATTATTATTATTATTATTATATTATATTATATTATATATTTTTTAATAATTATTTATTTAACTGAGTTCGTTCGTAATCGTATTAATATATTTTATATATGTACGTTACATTGTTAGAAAGTTGTTCTCTACGTAAGATGTCGAGGTCGTCGTGGCGTGGCATGCCATGGGACTGGTTTCAATTTCGCGTTTCGGCTCTGTCTCCGCGGAACATGTTAAAATGAACGATAAAGAAGAACGAGTCACTCGGGGAAGATTTTATTATTTAAAACGATGAAATTGGTACGATCGACAAGCGATCGAAGGACGACCTGCAACTTTCGCCCCGTCCTGGATGTGCAACTATCGCGCCAAATATATCGAAATCTCGAAATAGGTCATTAAGCCAAAGAACATGACGACGAGCTCGATTATGTTCTCGAGACCAGAGATAGAGGAAGATATCTTCTTTAATTTCGCGCGTTTGTGATTCGTAAATTTTAACGAATTAAAATTCTGATAAAAGCACAATTGCGTAGACTATATACGTGTATATTATCGTTGAGATCATGAAGTCGTGAACGTTGTAAACGTTCATGGAATCATGTTGAATTTCAACCGGTGCATCGGTCGAATTTCGAGATCGCAAACGTACGAGTATGTAAGCCTGTAATATTTCTGTTGCCAACACGAATACTCATTGCTATTACCCACGATTCAATCACGTGTTCCAAAATTCCAGTTTCAAATAAAAATGCAAAACGAAAGCAACCTGTTATTTTTTCTTTTTTTTTTTTTTTTTATTCTACAAATTGTTCTGAATATCCGGAGACTGTATCGCGCGTGCATATATAAAATTAATTTCGATATTAAATACAGTAAGCTCCGATAAACAAGTAGAATTACCCTCAAGGGTACTCGAGAGTTTGTTCTTAATGCCAAACACGTTGCAGATATCCATCGATGTAAAACGTTACACATTCAGTTTTAACGACATTGTAAGTAGCCAATATAAAACGGGATAAACGAGTAACGTTTTAATCATTTCGATCTGAATATTCAACTAGAAACGCTTCGGGACGAAATAATTATTAAAGCAAAGGCTTCAACGAGACCGTTTAAAAAGCTACCAGGAAACGTTCCTTTCCTTTCCACGAGCTTCGTCCAGATTGAAATGTAAATTCGATCACGTTTCTGCGTTTCAAGTCTGCCTCACGATCCTCGTAATATCGCGAAAGGAAAGAAAACGAAATCGAATTGTTTCTTCGATCGCCACTCGAGAGCACTTGTACGCTCGGTAATCGCCATAAAGTTGCTGTTATTAGAATCTTAAGTTGACGATACGACCAACCATTTTTGACCAGGATTACTTTTAAAAATAACCTGATCCTTTTTCAATGAAAAAAAAAAGGGCCGCTGTCGCCGTACGTTCGGACGCATTGAAAAGATCGCTCGTAATCGTAAACCACGGCGGATTATCAGTTTCCAGTTCGGCAATGTGCGTGATTTCGATCGGGCACCTCTCAGATTTATCTCCATCCCCTTTTAGCGGCCAGATCGGTGCACAAGCAACAACGTGCAGACTATTCGGTCAAGAATCGATTCGTTTGTGACCAATGAAAGATAGTCAGTGTTGCGGTTTCTCTGCAGGTTTTCAAGGATTTCTGTAGAGAGATGCTTTGGTCCTTGTAAATGAAAGGTTTATCGAAGTAGCAGTGTAGGTTTTAAATTGACGTTCGTTATGATGTAAAAACGATAAGGCGGTGTGGAGGTAATCGTTCAACCTGAAAGATTTGCATTCTGTTCCTCCGTTTCTTTCACTTCCCGCTGTTTAAAAAGGATCGTGAATCGAACACCATATCGTTCCTTCCTTAACAAGATCTTTTTGCTCGTTGAAATTCGTTCTTTCCAAGAGATTTGCCGTTTTTCTTATGACACGACGTTTTATTTCGAATTGGTTGCAAGATTTTATACAGAGGAACATTTGTATGGATGATAGTCTTTAAATATTCTTCCAGATTAACTTACAAATGGACGAGATTCAAGGATCGTTATCCCATATATTTTCCTCAAAGTCATCGTCAGCTCCGCGTTACGATAACAGTTACGAATTAATAACTTCTACTAATTAACCGCGCGTAACCGAGCGACAGCGCCCATGATTTCTAAACAGCTTTCAGTCTGATAGTTCCTAAACATTCCATGTAGCACGTCGATTCTCTCGTCGCGGTCGCAAATCGCTCGTTTTCAACCCGAGACTTTACAGAAATCGTGCACCGGTTGACTAACGCGGCCTTCAGGGATTTTACGATAATCCATTGTGTGGCAGGCTTCGTGGCGTTTCGTAGCTTCAGTGGTAGCCGGCACTTCCGTCAAGCAGTAAGGTATACGAGTTCCAAAGTACACGCTGTACTTCGTGGTTCCAACACGCCTGTATATACGAGCGATCGCTATTCGCTTCGATCGGCCGCCTATTCGAAGAGAATAGCATTTCTACTCGAGAATCGTGATTAATTCTCGATCCTCCTCGATGACTCTAGGAATTACAGTGGGAAAGCGCGATGGTGAAGTGAACGAACGACGAATAAATATCGGTTTATTTGGGCGGATTTACGGCCGATTGTGATCTTGAAAAAATGCCGAGGAAAATGCTTCTTTGAGATTCTTTCGCGAGATAGAAGTTTGAATGAAACATCTTGCGAAAGACAAAGCGAGTCCATAATTTTGCGAAATTTTTTGCGGATGATGCTTATAGGAATAGTCAGTTAGATAACGCGAACTGAAAATAAAAGTACACAGTGCCTCGTTCCACGTTTCGTTGGAATATAGAAGATGGAATTGAAATAGCAGAGAAGACGAAACCTAAGCGCGATAGAAAAATTGGTAGCGTCATAATGGCTCCGTTATTACGTTACAAATGATCTATTGTCATCGGCGAGGGGACGACAGTGTAAAAAAATATCGTTGAATTATTCCCAGAGATTAGATTAAAGAATCCAGGTAGTCGTTTGTGGTTGGGAGGAGAGCAGCTTGCTTTTCAGTTGCAGCTGCGCAACGAGATTTCGTCGTTGCCGTGACTAACAGTTGAAACCAATACGAACGGAGAGAACAATGTCGATAATGCAACTGCCAGGGCACAGTTGTACGCCAACTATCCGGGGCGTGGCAATTAGATAAGTCTTGCTGCTATAAAATCGATTCTGCGACTGATAATTATAATTGGACGGTCTAAGAAGTAGACAAGTACAATAACGAATGTGCAATGTGAAAACATTCCACGAATCGAAGATCGAAAATTCTCGGAAGACAACTTTTTCGGATACTTGCTTGTCTTTTCTGTTGTAAAGAGACTGTGATGTTGTTAAGAATTTGTTAAGGTAGTCAAAAAATATTCGTGCTTCGATTGAAAGCGAGGTATACAATATTTAGAGAACTTGACGAAAATTGGCAAAATAACTTCTACTAAGAAAGAAAAGAAATGAAAGTAATTAAATGCTTTATATAATCAAATTATAAGACCAGAAAATCATCTCGACTCGGTTTTACACGAATTAAACTGATTGTATTTAAAGCAGCGTCACATCCGAAACTGTGTAAAGAGAATAAAAAAAAGGGGGTGGGGAGAATGGCATGCTTCCATTTTTCTGAACGACCGTGAGACGAACCGTCGAGTCCAGTTGTTCTAAATTTGTACATAATCGCGAAACGGCGTATTATTTATCAATGGCGGTGTGACCGTCGTTCATTCGATATGTTACTTAGCGTTAACGAGTTTATTTAATTAGGATTAAGAGTTGTTTCATCGTTACTTAAAACGATCGGTGTTGTTGTAAGGCATTTTGTTACGAGTTAAATATTTATACCATCGTCCATCATCCTGTCCCATCATCGTCCCTATTAAATAAGATTAAACTAAAACAGTGATTAACAACGATCAACATCAACGATACTTAATTGCATAGAAATCAGAAATCCACAAACACACGCATATATGTATGCATATGTACGCATTATATTTTCTATTGTATGCCGATGTTCTTGCTGTCAGGATTTGGAAGCGAGATACTAACACGAAGCAAAGATAAAAAGAAAAAAAATAAAAAAAGGACAGTTGCAAAACCTCCCAAGAAAAGAGTTTCATTGAGATTCCCCTTTGTAATCAACCATAGTCCATGTCTGTTAGTATTTTCTTTCTTTAGTTCAGTTAATATTCCAGACTTTATTTCAAATGTTCATAGTATAAATAAATATAATAACTATAAAAATGTAATTATTCAATTAACAAACTAGAATGTTGTCCGATCAACTAATTCTTTAATTGAGAATCTAGAGAAGCTTGTTATATGCATCCTATACATGAATAGAAATATTTAAGAAACACGTTTAAGACGCAAGTATTTTAGAGAGCAATAACTGACTCATTGGAAGCTGCAACTAATATTTCTTAGAAACTAACGTAAGTGCCTTTTATACCTCGAAGGCAATCTTTACCTAAATGAGTATCGTTAAAAGATAAAGGATAAGAAATAAATGCTTTCAAAGCAATTAATTCAATATCTTCCATTGTACTGTAACGAATTCCCTACCAAGTGAAGTAAAAAGTGAATTCGTTGACTCGAGAAATGCAAGAATATTCGAATGCACGATGAAAACTTCAAGTCCTACTTATTTCCATAGCCAAAAACCAATAACGTAAAAAGAAGCGAAAGCAATTCACGATTGTGGGCGAGTGAAAGTCCTGAAATTATGCGAACCTAATCGACGATAAATTCGAGTGACTCATCTCGATTAAATTTCCATTCAACGATGATAGCCAGATCGCAGTGGGGTTAAATCTTGGGAGAATTTCGTTTCAGTCACGGAAATATAAAAATAAAAAAGTAAAGGCAAAGCGGGAAAGAAGAAAACTACGAAGTCGTTAAGTAGAAAATAATCGTTGCTGGCTTGTGATTTTCTAAAATGAAACTTCAGGAATGCAAAGGAACAACATGTGTACAAGTAAAAACATGTTTCGTATTATTCGCGCGACGCTTTCAAAAGCAAACGAGGCGAGAAATGAAATCGAAGATCGAGGAGATTTTCGAATGAATTTTCACGCGCTTGTTTCGTGTGTTTACGATATGGAAATTGGCATTTGCTTTCGAGTCAATTAAAAAGAAGGAACTCGTGGAGAACGGCTACCTCTTTAATGGTATTAAAAATAACAGTAACAAATAAGGCAATAATGTGTCGCTTTAATGGTACCACGGTCTAGCAATTTCTATTACAGCGTTTTAATTGGCCCTTGCTACATCGCAGCAATTACGTCGATTAATGGGAAGATGCGCGGCAAGTGGAGCGCGAATTTTATACCAACGGCCGGGATTTATATGTCGGTAAACATTTTTTAAGGGAAGTGTAAACAGGTATCCATGAGCGTATGATAAGATACGGTAAATAATTGTAACGTTCACACATATCGTAGCGTGTGAATGATTACGATAGATGGTAAGGATAGTTGAAAAGTTTGCATATTCTCTACTCAGTTTACTGTAAATTCGAAACGCGTAAAGTCAGAAATTGATCGATTTTCACGCCCTTGTACAAGCGTATGCGTTAAAAGTAACTGCGTATATCTTACAACAGATGTTTATACAACAAAATGTCTTGCGATCATGAAAATCGAGAAAGTTTGGAACTCATAACTGAGTGTACTTTATAATAACTATAATAATTGATAAGTAGCTCAAGTAACTGTGTTTCACGAAGCGGTAAGTAGAAACAGATGTTTGAAGTCAGACATAGGTTAAATGAGCTGTAATGCTGGCACAAATTTCCAAGAACGATTAAAGGTAACTAGCTTGTTATAAGATAACGATATTCGTTAAAAATTTAATAAACAAATTAAAATATAAATCGTTCAACGAAATGTTAATTATATATTAAATATTAATGAATCGGTAATATCGCGTATATCGTTAAAACAAACGTAACACTTTACTCGTGTTCGATTGCATCGTACCATCACACTCGAGCTTCTACAATATATATTCAATCCAGTGCAACGCCAAACTAGATATAAACTTAAACGGCATTAAAAACGGCTGTTTGATCCCCTTCAAGTACGAGCATACCAATTTACGCCGTGCAATCGACGGACTAGCGAATTCGCGAACTCGGCCAAACAAACGGGGAGTAAGAGGCCGAGCAAAGGAACAACAAGCAAAAACAAAAGGGTTGAACTGCGAAGGATGGCGAGAATCTCTCTGCCATAAAGATTCGTATCGCTCTCGAAACGTCGAGCTGCTCTCTTCTCTCTTCTATCTATCTCTCTTTTTCTGCTTTCCTTTTCCTTATTCACCTTTCTGCGATCATCCCTGCGCGGAGCAAAGGGGGCGGGCACGAGGGCAGTGGGCGTCCCTTTTCGAGATTTACGACGATTTAATCGTACAATTAATCTAACACCTTGTTGCAACAACACCTCGCACCGCGTATCTCCGTTACCTCCGACTCTCCACGATTCCAGCGGAAAAAATCGAGCCGTCTGCTCCAGGAAGGAAGAAAGAGTAAAGGAGGGAGGCAGGAGAACGGTGGACGGATCGACGAAGAAGCACAGGCTAGGCCTCTTCCCGACGATCTATCGTGGCTGAATCGCTGGCAGAAAAGGAGTACCGCGGCGTTAAAGGGGAGTAACTAACCAAAGCGATCGAAGCAAGGGTGTACATAGGTTAAGGGAGACGAAGAGCAGAAATAGAGGAGCGAGTGTTAAAGAAAGAGAGACGGAGAAGGATTTTTAAGGCTGTAGATAGAGCAGTGGTGCGCAAAGTTCATTTTTAACGCGTTCGAGATGAGGTATTCAAGATTGAACTGGACGAGCAGGCGATTTACTTTTTCACGTAGGTGTTAGGTATTTTTTGCGTTAGGAATTTACGAGAATATTTCCTTTTATGTGCAGTGGCTGCGAGAAGTATTTGCACCACGTCGTATTTACTGTTGAATTTATATACTAATTAGGCCCAAGTGCATACCTTAAATCGCAATGACATTCCGCTGGGAAACAAAGACGAGAGCAAATACTTTTCGTAGTTATCTTATTAATCGTGGATGAAGAAACAATCGAGCGACGTAATATTTATTTCATTCGATCATCGTCTCGAAATATTCGTCTCGAAGGTGTTAGTATTATAATTAATAATCATAATTAACGATTAACGCCTTGTGTTTATTTAAAATGCAACTATCGTCGCAATTAATGATATTTTTAAATTAGGAAACACACAAGGAAAACGTTCGAAAATATTTTAAAAACTATACCTGCTCTTTATTGTACCTTTAGGTAATCAATTTTGTAACGAAGATACATTGAATTGCCCCATTAATATAGTATTTAGTGTTTCGATCTCATGGTGATTATGACACTCATTAAAAGTTTAATATTGATCGGTGTCTGCAGTGTTTCAATTTAACTCGACCACCTTGAGTGCTTCTTAAAAGGTAGGAAAAATAATTAATGCAGCAACAGTTTCTTGAAACGAACCACTAATTTTACGATTAATCAAAACCTTGTTCAAGACACCTGAGATTTTAAGTATCTTGCTTCTCATGATGCATTTTCTTGCAACCTCAAATCTAAGAATTCTTTTGATACCTGATAAGCAACTAGTTATTATGATTTTCAATTATTTACAAAAAAAAAGAAACCATCGTGCCAAGAAGTTCCACTTAATTTGACAAATACCATAGACCACCATTGATCTAACTGATACTACTACTAATAATAATAATATTATCAAATACGGAAGTAAATTTAGCAAATATCTTGAAAGTACTTTCCAAATCCAAAAAAGCACAGTTTCAAAGATTTATACAGGTCATGCGGAGCCAATGATTGCGCATCACTGATCCGTAGGGTAGTCAGTATTTTTACGAAAACGTAGGCACGTATAGTTACATAGAATAAATGAATCCTCCAGTTATTTTATCGGGTCGCCATTGTTTTGCGATCTGAGAGCGGACCCGTAGCCGACACTCTTAAGCAGATGTAATTTAAACGTGGATGTGTTTCGCTTCGAATCGAGAAAAATTGGTATCGTGCCTGTTTTAACGCTCCCCTGAGATAACGAGTCGATAGAAAGGGCAAACCTAAAAATGATTAGCCACAGATATCATTCAAGGTATCGTGTACTGTTCCTCTTACTACACGTGTAGCCTCTTGGTTAAATTTATAGACTTCCCTTTTATTGGAACTTGCAAAACTTGTGAACGTGGAATCTTGTGAACGAGGAAACTTTCGAGCGTGGAAAATGCGTATTTCCTGATGTTAGCTAGTCATTTCTCGGATGGTACTTTATTATTTAGAAAACAAACAAATACATCGATTAAAGTAAACTCCTCCAAAGTGATCATACATCTTTCAAACATCCCGTATACAGCATCATCTGTCATTACCAAAAAGGCTTCACAAAAATCATCAGATCACTGATTCTCGGCAAGAAACTTTTCTGCCTAGAGGACTCTAACCAGAAGTGGGAAGAACTGAAAATCCGATTAAATTAGGTTGTCCCGAAAGTTTCTTTCCTTTCGCAAGGAAATAACAGATGCATAACCTGTTTTCGTTTTATATTATTTCATTCGATCATGTACGATCCATTTTCTTCTATTTCTATTATTACGATCATACGTGATTCGACAAAAATAATATAAAACAGAGAATGCGGTGCATCCATTATTTCCTTACAAAATGAAAGGAACTTTTGGAACAACCTAAAACGTTGGTTAATGCAACGATGGATCAACGAAAGAAGAAGAGTACGGAATAACGGATGCGAATCGAGGAAAATTCCAGGCACGTAGGAGCGTGCAACTTCTAAGAGGTGTGCACCTGCGATTCCTACGAGGCGGTTTTTACGGGTCTCGGAGAAGCCGCGAGTGGAAGCCGTCCACTGCGTTGTTCCGCGCCGATATAGAGACTGCCGTGTGCACGGGGACACCCCCGCAAACGAGCGAATCGCGCGTGTGTCCGTACGACCAAGGACAACAACATTCTCCGCAAAACTAATTGCCAGGTAAGTATATACGAGCGACGAGCCCGGTCGAGCGCGGCCGAACACGCGCCGATACACCTTCACGTGAACCGCGACGCTGCACGTAGCGCGGCGGAGGCGCAAACCAGAGGAACGTGGACGAACAATGAGATGCGAGCTGAGATAGAACCGCGGGGAGAAAATGGGTGAAAGAGGACCGAGGAAAAACTTCACCGACGATCCGCGGTCGGTATCTTGCGGAGACGCAAGCAAAGGATTCCTTGAGAAGGGAAAATTGATGCAAAGATAGAAAAGAAGAGTGAGATACAAGGAAGAAACGATTTCGCGTAGAAAAATTTCAAGAGTAATTTGAATAATAGTCGGACATATACGGGTAATTTAGAATGAATTCTTCGGAGAAGAGGAATGAGAAAAAGATTGAAACGTCGAAGACGAGATGTTGGCACAGGAGGTAAGAAAAGATAGTGATAAGAGTGGCAAAATTAATAAGGAGAAGAAATGGGAGGTACGAAAGTGAATTATGGGACCACCGTGAAAGACGGATAAAAGAAAAAGCGGCATAAATACGAGATGATGTTCAAAAGATAGAACACCGAAGAAAATTGCAAAATATGACAGCGACAGAGAAATTATGGAGAGGTGAATATTTGTTTAAACAGGCAAATTGAAACTCTTGGTGACAACGGAACTAGTAGATAATTAATGAAATAACGATTGTAGAAGGATAGAAAATACATATAAGAAACATATAAGAAATCAAAATTTGAAGGATAATAAGACAACTTCTAACTCCGTCAAACTGATTAATTAACAGAAAATTCCTAAAATCTTGGAAAGACCGATAAAAAGGAAGGAGAAGGAAAGGAAGTCTAGATGAAGTGTAGGTGTACAGGAAAACCGAGAGCGAAAGGTACGAAGTGACTGAAAAAGAGAACGAGGAAGAACAAAGAGAGAAGGAGAATACGAGAAGAAGGGGAGGAAAGAGAGAGGCAGAGCAAAAGTATGGTCTGTATAGCATAGAATTTATTGCAGGGACCGGGTTGGATCTCGTTGAGGAGCAACACAGAGAAAAGGATACTCGTACGAGAGCGCATAATTTATGCTCTCATTATGCGACAACCAAGATTCATTACGGCCAACAAGCATTGTCGCGCCAATTCGGAGATCGATCGTGGCTCGGTAAGCAAATGCACGAACGATGATCGGACATTGGTATTATTTTGCGCAAAGCAATCTGATAATAAAAATCGAAAGAAACGAACCAAGAATATCACGCCCTTCGAAATAGAAGACCGATGAAAAATATCAAAATTCCAACATATCCTGGAGAATTGACGGTGTGGCAAAAGTAAGAAAACTATGAAAATTGTATATGCAAAACGTAAAACAAAAATTAGAGTAGTCAAGAAATTACTTAATTAGATACGCTGAAGTGAATATTGAATTAATCGATCGATAACGTAACGATTGGTCATTGAATCAATATAAAAATAAGGCGATGATATTCTGCACATTTGTTTGAACGATGCTTAATTTGTCCAGATTATATCGAAGTTATTAAGAGTGGGTATCAAAGTGGATAAAACGTTGAACTCCAGTGAACTTGCGGTGAAAGAAAAAGGACCTCCGTACCACCGACCCGCAATTATCGCCTTTCTTTGGATTATCCATCGGCCTTGAAACGTACACCGCGCTCTTTATAGAAGCGTACATTAGCAGTTTACTTGGCCGTTGAAGCGCGGTTAATAAATTATAACTTTACGAGTAATATTTTGGAGTCAAAATATTCATCCGCATAAATTTTTTCTCATTCTCGTGTAATTTGCATGTCAGCGCTGACAACCAGCAAGCTTTTACATTTACAGCATTAGCCCCCACTTCCTCCTCCATAAAAACAAACTTTTATCAATCGTAACTTACGCTCTTATAATCGAAGAAAAGTTTGGGCAAGGTTAAAGTTGCGACAAATGGATTTACTCACTTACGACCGCACTTAATCCTCCGTAAAATCGAAATAAACTTGAACTCCATCAACGTCTCTCTCTCTCTCTCTCTCTCTCTCTCTCTCTCTCTCGACTGCCGTTATCTAAAATAAGAAGCTATGCAATATAATACACCGAATCAAGAATACCCGGTATGTGTCAGCAATGATTAAACGATTTTTCTAAGTTGCTTTCGTCCATTTTCGCGTAATGATATCTCGCAGACGCGTACAATGCCGCGGCCGACCTATCGGAACCACGATTTTCACTTATCCTTGCATTCCACCGGCACGCGTATCTGATTTATCTGCGTCTGCTCGGTGTCCCCGTTGGCCACGGAAAGAGATATTCAATTTAATCGCGGCCGAATCACGAGAAGTATTCAATTATCGACTCGGAACGATCGCCGTGTGTTCAATGTTTTATCTCGATGCCCGTGTGCGACCTCGGAAACGCGTCTGACGTCAGTTCGATATTGTTCCCGGTCTTCATATTCGTAAATCGATCTCGCGAAAAAATACGCCTGTTACCTGCGTTTAATTCGAAAGAGAAACGGTTCGATCCGCGAATTCAACGTTTGCCGCCGCTGTTCGAGAATCGTGTGTCCAGAGATCTGCTTTCGTTTTGTCGACGCTGATTATTATTAATCCTGCGACGATGACTTCTTACAGGGTTTCCCGTTACCTACAATGTCGTGACCTGATCGCGGTAATAGGATCAAAAATTATTCATGGGAAATTATCCGTTTGATAGAACGCAGTTAAAGCGCGAAATTGTATAAGGTTCGTTTTTTTTTTTTTTTTGCAAAGAGAAACAATTTCGAGATTCGAACTTGTCGCGAAAATTCGACGATAGAAAATATTTCACCCATGGAAAAAGTACATTTGCAGAATAGCAACCGTGTCAAAAAAGAAACGTCCAAAGTAAATAATTTGCCAGGATAAAAGTGAGAATGATAAATATGAAACGATGACGGGCATCAACGGCGAGTCGAGTCACTAAAACCTGGACGTTGATTGAGTAATTATTAACCGAACAACGTACCAGGGAGGAGATATTAATAATAAAATATTGTTGCGCGTACATTTCATAATATTCCAAACGAGTTTCTGCTTTCAAGATGATTATCGTAATCGTAATCATGTACGGAATAGCCGAGCGACGAAGAGGGGAAAAGGGTGGTGTTGAACCGCGGAGTCGTTCATATATGTACGTATTCAAGACAGAAGGTAACCTCGCGCGTTTGATAGCTGCCGATTGCAAAGCCATCCGAGACGATTAATCTCCCTCGTCTTTATTCATCTCGCGATCCCGTGTATCTCATCTTTCTATCGAAAGAAGGTTAGTTCCCCCTCCCTGTCTCTGTCGAGATTCCCGCTTATCGTCTTAACCTTTAACCTCCTGTTTAATTCTCCCTGCGTCGATGCTTTAGCCTTGTTTTCACCTCGTTTCTTGCGCGTTACATCCTTCGTGCTAAAAAGAAATTTTCGAAAATACCTGCAGACAATCATCCAAGTTTTCAAATATTTCGTTTAAGACGAAAGAAGGTATAACTGAGATTGTGAGTTCATCGATAAAAATGATCTTTCCAACGGATCGAAGATTGAATAATTTGCTCACTTGGAATGTTATTTTATCCATACGTGCACGTTGTTACGCATTACCGCGTTACATTATATTTTATGAACATATCGTTATATCGAACAGTTCGTTCGTGGCAATTATATTAACTCCAAAACTTTATTGCAAACGTTGCCCGATAAAATCAGAGAAATACTCGAAGTATTAGCAAGTTTCGCGAAACGCCTTCAACACGTAGTCTTAAGGCGCGAAGTTCGTTTATTCTGTATTCTTGAGTTTCCTTTTGCGTATTATTACCTCGACATAGACACGTTCACCGGTCTTTCTCCTGCCCTTTCTAACAACCTTGTCCTGCAAGAATGTAATCGGTCCCAAGGATGCGGCGGAACCGAAGAGGAAGAGGTCGATTGGTTAAAGGGGTTAAGACAGATAGAACTAATTGCCCGCCGAGTAATATCTCAAAGAAGTACACGCGGTGACGAGGGACAAATAAAAATTATCAAGCTCGTTTATCCGGAGTCATTTAATTAGAGGCTCGAGAGATATTAATTCAATCTCGTTCGCTGTCCTTTAATCGATGCTTTAATATCCGCTGTGTAATGACTAAACCTTTCAACGCACCTGGAGCAAATTATTTAATAATTCCGTAGGCCTGCATATGCGTGACATTGCACGCACAGTGTTTTATTGTAATCTATGGGAAAATATGTCTCGTTAAGTTTGTTCGATTGAATTGCATTTTTTACGAAAAATGTTCTTGATAAATATGGTAATTTATTAAGTTTATAAAATATTCTTAGATATTTTTATCCGAATGGTTTGCGACTCAGAATATATGTAGTATAGTATCAGAGATTAAACAGTGGAAGTTATTTGGCAACTTAAAACCTATATAGGACGTTGTATGAGAAATCATCAGCTATTTAGAAGACTGCACACGAAAAGAATCGATTTCTTATCGCGAAATGAGATTTACGGCTGTGATTCGTTGGTTTCGGAGCACCTTTTACGCAAATTAATAAAACCAGTGAATTAACAATGCAAATTGATCGGCTACTGTAATCGATATGTCATTTTTAAAAATAGTATTAGGATAAAAGTTGACGTTCGTAGCATTCCTGATATATTTCGTAATAATTTTTAAATTGTTCGAAACGTATCTACCTATGATCAAATATGACATTCCGTAGAAAATAAAAACGAGTCTGTTGATAAGCTCCTGCTTGAAGCAAAACAATTAATATGATAATTTAACACGTTACTAATTTATCACGAATACAATAATTAGCAATTTGGCGGATAAAATACTTGTTTACACGATAAATTAATGTATGCACATAGAAAGTATCAGAAACCTGGAATTTGGCAAGAACCAATTTTATCGAAATTTATATTATAATTGCGCGTTTGAAATTCAACGATCATCGAATGATTTCAGCAGTTAGAATCAATTAGTACACGCTTTTCAAATTCGCTTCCACTCCTATTACTGTAATTATTGCAATACTAAACAGAGCATTGTAGACAGATAAAAATAGCTATGACACAATTAAGAGTCCTTAATTAGGTAATAAATTCCAAAGAACTCAATAAACACTGACGAGACGAAAGCAAAAACTCGTTGCCCATAAAATTTCTTCGACTATTTATTTTCAAGACAAACGATCACCTACGACTTTTTGCAATTTCTTCCACTTTTAAAATAATGCTGTCCTGAATCGATATTTTAACGCTGGACTATCGATGTCGCGAATCGGAAAAAGAAGGGTACGCTTGTTCCTCGAATAAAGAAGGAACTTTGTTTTATCTTTTTTCACTAAGAACCTCCACACACGGTAAATTCCGTATTGCGAGACATTGGTACTCGGTTTCTTTATTCCCCATAATAGTAGATCTCCTCCTTTTTCCAATTCATGGCGTAGTCAGAATCGAATCGAAAGGTCACTGCGTGCACGACTGTGAACCTGTTTCAAGCGCCACGATACCAAGAACAACGTTCTGCTTCATTTTGTTTCGCTAATTACATGGAAAAAAAAATTGTTTATCTCTCGAAAGTCCGGGTCGTTATTGGTATTTGCTTTACCCTTTGAAACCTTCGTTTCTCGTATTATCGTAAAAAAGCATTATGGTTGGACTAGTTTGTTTGAAAGCACGACTTGAAAAATTCCAAGAGATTTTTAATCGGAATAGGCTGTTGCAAATCGTTCAACGGCTGCTACAAGCACCAGAAACTTCGAAATCGCAATCTAACGCGAACAAACCCCGATAAACCCGAACGAACTCTACCCAACTCCACGTCCACGGAACACTATACTCGTTCCCTTGTGAAACACTTTAATGGAAATGATCTCGTCAACCATGCTGATTGCAGCAACGACAACCCGCGGAAAAGACGAGAACGAAGGGGTGGAAGGTGCAAACCGCCGAGTACGTCCAAGGGGAGCTCTATCGCGGAAACTATCGGTCGTCGTTGGACGATGCCTGTAATCTAGGGCCGTAACAACTTGCTCTCGGAAGAGACGGTGGAAGAGGGAAGGGAGGAAAAAACCGGCAGAAAATGAAATACGGATTACAGTGGTTGGCCGAGCCACGATAATGACGGGTAATGACGACCTCGGCCAGTACCCTCGCTACCACGCCGCTGTCCGGATCAGATTTGCCATTTTTTCGCGCCCGCCCCCGCTCTCAACTTTATCTCTCTCCCTGTCTCTCTCTCTCTCTCTCTGTTTCTCTCTCTCTTGCGTGCCATTCTGTCATCGACGGATAAGCAATTTTCGTACAGGGTTACCACCCCTTGTCGTCGATGAGCCTCGATCCACCGATATAAGGTTACCATTTGTCCTCGTCGTCGATTTAATGCGAATTTTCGCGCTGAATTACCCGTCGCTTAGCGATCCTACTCGATTTATTTATACGATCTTTCTCGGCTGTTCAGCTTGCTTGTTGGGTCACGTGTAAGATTTTCGTATAAGGGTTTCTTTTCTATCTCGTTTTTCTTTTCTGTTTTTTTTTTAGAGAGAGAGAGAGAGAGATTATTTTGAGATAGGTACAGATTTTTGAGGATAGTTAGATGAATTGGGAGATTCAATTACTTTGGATTTACGTTCTGCTAGTACTATGGTGTAATGGTGGACATAATAGAGGATAAATTACGCAGATCGAAATGATACAAATCTGTCTAAGAAAGTCGATGGGGAGCTCGAGGAAGCGCATCGAACGATAGCTGTGATCCTATCTTTTCTGTTAACAAGAAAAACAAGCTTAAGTTAGATTTCTGATTTATCGCGAAACGCGCACCACGCTGCTAAATACGACGCAAATAAGAACGTGGCGTTTCAAGGAAATAGTCTTTTAACTTACTTCCTATTTTTATACGTATTTTTACATGCAACAGTAGATTTTCTTGTTGCGCGAACGCAATTCGCATCCCGATGAATTCATAGTAACTATACTCATAGAGCATAGTTACGCAGGATCAACGAAGGCCATATAACGTTGATAAAGATAAAGAGAAAGTAATAATATTTCTTTACACGTTGAAAACATTTTAAGCGATTGTATCTATTTGAATAACGAATCTCTTTGAAATCTCTGAAACTTTCACTGCAAGGAATAATAAGAACTTTAACTTGGTCTATCAACATTTTCCCATAGTCAACGACAGCAATCAAAAGAAGTCTGTCAAGTAAAAAAAAAATTTCCAAAGGGAATTAAAACCAAATAAATCGCTACTCGTCCAACGTTCTTTCGAACTGGCCCTATGCTCTTCCTCTCTCGTAACATCGCGATCGAGAGACGATTCAGAGAAATTTCTGCCAGAGGTGAAGAAAAAAGCGTTCGATCGGAGATTCTGTCGGTAGTGGCGCGAACGGTGGAACGACGGGGCCGCGACGTGCGAATGCGAACATAAATCCAAATTAGCGGCAACATAACGCAACCATGCGCTTCTATCGGTACTACGATTCAGAGGGGAAGAAGCTGCTGTATCTATCTAGAAGCCGGTGTTCGCGCGAATGACAGTAAATCGTATGTCGCGATATCGGAACGCTTGATCGCTCTGACTAGTTTCGCGGATGCCAGAGCCTCCTGTTCTTCCAACCACCGTGAAAACCGCCTTAATACCGCCGCCATCTCCTCGTGTTCCGCCGATTTCTGATTCTTCCTGGTTCGCGACCGGCCCAGATATATCAGATTTCGCTCGTCGTTGATCGAACGAGTCAAGTATAATATACTTCTGGCGAAGATGTCGATATATTTGCTTGGTAGGATTGCGTCAGTGAAAATTTGTACGAATTTGCTCTGTAGACTTTTTGTTTCTATTTGTGAGATACAATTTGAATATGATTCTCTGAGAGATCGTAAAATCGAACGTGCATCAAGTGCGTGTTTTCCAATGAAACCACCTACTCCATTCCCCTTTTACTTTCTTTTCCTTTCTTATTAACGCGGTCGTATTGCTTCTATCGTATGCGACGTTGGGACAAGCGATGTTGATCCCTGTATATATCGATTACAAGTATACATATGTATACCAGAGACATCTAACGAACCTACAGCGAACTGGATGGAATTGCGATTCTTTGTATCTTACCAATAGCCGAGAATGTGGAAGGAATTATTTACGTCGTCTGTGATTTTATTAAAACGTTGATTACATACAGAATATGCTTGACATTGTATCATTCACTAAAGACAGGATAGACGTGACGTTAAATAGGACTTGGTGTATCACGTTCTGAAATACCGACCTCGGAAAAGATCAGTGTGTGTCTAGCGCCCCCTACAACTGATAACAACGTCACAGTGATTGTGATTACGTGGCGTTCCGTTTATTTAAACAAAACTTTACTCACTGTTCGATGAAATAAACTTTTGATCATTGAATTCATGAACTGCTATTATATGAACGAGAAATACTTTAAACATAAGTATTTGTCGTACGACAGGTTCAAATAAATGGAATGCTGTGGTATATTAAATACAGATTTCACACGTTATTAAATGATATAACGTAAATAATTAAATTAATAACTGAACTAAAATGACACTTTGACATAATCTTCTATTAAAAAGTAGAAAGTAGAGTTGTGCGCGTGGAAACGTATTAGATTTATATATTTAATAGTTAATTATTGAACAACGTAGTATATTTAGAATTAAGTTAAGAAAATGTATAAATCGCTGTAAAACTTGTAAAAGAATTTCGAAAAATTTGTAATTATTAAAAATTGAAATATTATATAAATTCCTTTCGAAATGGGTGATTATCCTCTCTACCCTCGTGTATAAACATTGTATTCTCCGGTTTCGAAAATTTATAAAATTATCTGAAAATCAAATATAACGGGTTGAAATATCTTTAACAACTTTCTACATGCTGTACCATATTCCCTTTAACAAATTGGATATGGATGAACGTTCTGCAGGCTATCGAAGCAATAAAACTAGTCAGTGTCCCAAGATCTGAAGACAATAACAAGATGGCCACTTCTGACCTGAGTCCCGGCGACATCCCCTCCAACAGAACCTTAGTATAGAAACCGTCCCAAAATCAGCCCTCCAGAAACTACTGCTGTAACATTCTAAATCGTCACTTTCTAGAATTCACATAGTACACTTTACATAGTCCAACATATCTAAAAACTAATCTTTCTTACCTTACTCGCGAGACATTTAAACTACGTGAAATAATTTTAACGACGTGTGATCGACCAGTGATCTGTTAAATTTACGATTTCGCGTTTCTTTGCTGTGAGAAAATTGACGATACTGCCAGGATACATTCAACGCATCACGAGGCAACTTTAACGGTAACTCTACGAATTCTACAGCGAAGAAGCACGGTCATTTTCTTGCTCGGAGGAAGGATCATCCACAAAGAACTTTGGTAAGCTAGTTTTCGTACATTATCGAAACAATAGAGCCGAAATACGTTCTGAAGATAGCGAACCTCTTTTCTTCCGTCGAAAGTGTCGTACCTCCCAAATATGAATCCAACTGAAACGAATATCGTTAAACAAACCGAACTAATTACTACTTTGGTTGAACAATTTCAAAGCCTAGCTGTCGAGTTTAGAAGCCTTAGAAATAGTACCGATCAAAACATTAAGGATCTACAAGAATTCATGGAAAGCAGAGATAAAAACCGCGTCAAGGAAATACATAAATTTACAAAAAGTATGGAACAGAAATGCGCCGACGAAGCCAAGCAGTACCAAATGAGCACCCATTTGGAAACCACTAATAATAACATAAAGGATGACGAAACTGACGGACCAGGCGCTCTAAAAAGATCACGAGCCTCTAGTTACGCCGAATTTATGCAAACAAACAGAGAGCACGGCTTCCGAGCAGAAAAGGTTATACGCATTGTTGAAACACTACGGAATCGAGACGACATACTAGCTGTCGAAGACTTTATCTCAACGGTCCGCAAAGCAAGAGCCATGTGCAAGGAAAGTGATAGAGGGCTGTTGTTAGACCTTATACTCGTCGAAAAGATAGTCGGAAAGGCGAAAAGAAACGTACGATATACAAAGATTAACTCGTTCGATGATTTATATTCATGTTTGAGACAACGCATATCAGCATCACCCGCCGTCAATAATTGCAGAGCCAAATTGAAGAGTGTAAAACAAGGAGCGACAGAAAGCGTACAGTCTTTTAACTGTAGGTTCCAACAGCAGCTCAAGGAATTAAATTACGCGATTCAAAACGTAAACAACTCGTCAACTGAACAACGCATAGATCTGAGGAATGAAGAACACGAAGTAATTAGAACATATTTGCTCAATTTACGATCCGAAATAGGACAAATGGTAATAGCTAGCGATCCGAAGAATCTGACCATCGCCCAACAAGTAGCAATTGACAGAGAATTATGGTTACAACACGCAAATAATATTGCGAATGCCAAAATAGGAAAAGAAAATGCAGCTCTATTCCATTAGAACCGTATCCTATCACCGATGAAGAAATTTAATCCGTAATATCCGATCTAGAAAAGCCTGACTATTAACTAATAAACGACAATAGCTTGAACATGTTAGAAAAGGTAAACATTTAATTCATGCTCAGATTCCTGACAACGAAATTTCCTCAAATTAAACTAATATTTGGACAAGATACGCCAGTAGACTACGATAACGAACAAAAACATACGATAACGAACAAAAACAAACGATAACAAAAACATACGATAACGAAAAATAACATAACGAAATATTGTAATAAAACACTTGCATATACGTGGTACCGTGAAACGAATGCAAGTGCACTATCACTGGACAAACCTAGAACAAGACGTCACAGAATTTATACGAAACTGCGAAACTTGTCAAGGAGAGAAACTAAACGTGTCAGAGCCAAATGCTATCCTCAATATCAACTACTCCCAGCCTAATTAGAGAACAATTGTTTGACATCTGGAAAAATCGACTAAATAACGCCTATATAGCCAAGGCAAGACAAATCACAGAGTCAAACAAAAAGTTCTCAGGAAGAAGGCCATAACATTGATAATTCTGTGAAGGGATCGTTCAATTTAGCCGAGTCACCAGACACATGTGCTTTAACAGAGCAAAGCGAAGAAGCTAGGAAGGAGGGAATACAGGATTATAAAACAGCAATACGTAACCACGTCTGACAAGCATCTTGCAGGTCACAGCCATAAAACAATAACCAGAAAGTGTCCCAATTTCAGAGGACAGTAACAGGATGGCCACTTCTGACAGGCATCCCGGCGATTACTCCTCCAGAGGGACCAAATCCTTAGTATAAAAACCTTCCCAAAATCAGCATTCAACACACTCTATTATAACTGTGTCGAATTCATGTAATAAATTTTAAATAGACAAACATATCTGAAATCCGAATTTCTTACCTTACTTGCGAAACGTTCAAACTACGTGAAATAATTCAAACGGCCTGAGGAAACAACCGATGATCTGTTAATTTTGCGATTTACGTGACAATACTATTCATACGATATCCTCGATTAGTCGTATTTGGTATTCAAACGTAGCCATAGATTACCGAACAACGATAGCCCAGAGAATGCTCTTGTAATGCACAGGTGACCGAAAGAATTACTGGTTTTTGATATATGAACACATTCGGTAGACACTTTTACATTTGTAACGATTGTTCATATTATTTTCCGTCGTATGCACTTCGTGTAGCGTTTATGCTCTAGAAATTAAGAAAAATAATTAAAAAGAGTATGCTTAATCAAATGTGATATATAAGTTTAATATGATGTACCGTATACTCCATGAGATCAGCTGGCCACGTGTACATATAACAACTTGCATGAGCACAGAGATTTTTTTTCTTTTTCAATTTGTGCTTTACAATTTGTCCAGCGGGACATTTAGTAAATTTTTCTAACTGTATTTACTAACTGCATATTTCTAACTGTAAATAACATGTGGATGGGATATCTTCCAGTCTGTCTATTTTATTTCTTAATCTTCTTTCTATATGAGTTTTGCTCATTTCAGCGGCCAGCTGGTTTCGGTATGTTGCCATTCTTTCCTTGTACCCCCTTGCGTACCTGCCGATATCTTCTTTGACCATTATTATTGTTAGATCTTTCCGTATATCCTCATTTCTGACATACTATGGGACATTGACTATTGTTCTAATAATTCTTATTTGTAACGACCCTAGTTTATTTATGCGACTCATTGCTAATGTTATCGTTTATTATCGTTTTGTAAATTTTTAATTTATTTTTTACGCTGAATTTAGAATTTCGACTAGTTAATCAGTACATCTGTTTTCTTTTTATCCGTATTTTGTCTATAATTGATTTAATATGTTGCTTACACGTAAGTTGTGAGTCCGAGCGGAGTCCTAGGTATTTAACTTGCTTTGATTGTGTTGTATGAGTGCCATCCAATTGGATATTTAGCGGTTTTCTTTTTCGTAATGTAAATGTAATATGGTTTTTTTTCAAGGGTTTGCTTTTGTTTATCCTGCAGCCATTTTTCTATTGAGCACAGAGTGTAAGTAATTAGATAATTATTACTCTCACAACGTTATATTATGTTATAAAATATTACAAGGTATATTTATCACAATCATTGTAATTCCACATATAGTCAGAACTAACGTGCTCTCGTGATAAAATATAGTACCAAATAGCGTGAACAGCTAATCACTTATATATAACTTATATAAAAATATCACTTATATAAAAAAAGAAAAATCATTTATAAGCCATCAAATGTCATTAATTCATACGTTTATCTAAGAATAAAAAAACCATGTATACTATTTAATTCATGTGTTATAAAATACTACCTTTGCCTTCTTAAAAGTATTTACTTCTTCGCACACAAACGATCATCATATCTATGTATATTGGAATAGTTTTGGAATTCCATGGTGAAACATTCAAACGTTCTTTTGATATTAGATAGTAAGAACAAATGAATAAGCTTGAACAATTCTTAAGATACAAATAAAAGACACGAATTTAAAGTAATTCATTTCTTTGTCAATTTGAGACACTCGGTTAATCAAATAAATTAAGGCAACATTATTAAAAAATAATATAGAGACAAAGAGAAAACGGTGTGTCATTTAAATAATCATTTCTCAAATATTTCATTTAAATAATACCCAAGCCTCAAAAATTAGTAGGAACTTGTCTGTAAAGAATCTTAGCCAAGTATATAAAAGATTGACTAACATGAAGACGCAATACGGCAAAACTTGTAATTTATTGTATTTTCTGTGGACACTGGCGAGCGGGACAATTGCAGTTTACGTCTCTGAATACCATGGTCTTCTTTACGACTTGTACGAGGTAAGCTGTCGCCCATATGTTGTTTGGATTTGTATCACTGTGCGTCCCGCTGCTTAGACTGACCTCCCTTCGCCCGTGTAAGGAGGTTTACTCGCGTGCAGGGGTATTTTCGTCTTATTTCGGCTTCAAGAATCACTCTTTAAATTTCCCGACACCTGTAGCCGAACATCCTGTATGTGGTTTAGACCACATGGTTTTGTGTTTTAGGCGCCTAGATCCCCATTACTAAAATTCCAGTAAAATTAGAAAATGAAAGCGCAAACGGGCGTTCGCGCGGCATTCGACGAAGGAATAAGCGAATTATTTCACGGCACATTCTAGCATCTTACGCGTGTTTGGTTATGTTTAAATGACAGTTTCGGTCACAGCTGTTTCGTTTAAATGGCAGTTTTATTCGTCGCGAAGGCATAACCGTACTTTCATTTCGTCAAATTTTTCTAGAGTTGTAAAACAGCGAGCTTTCGCCCGTTTGGTCTTGTTGAAGTGCTCATCACCTCTAAGAAAACTACATCTGACCTGTTTAGTTTTCCCAGGCATCGAAGCCATTGTTGGGGGATGGCGGCAATGAGCCACACAAACAAAATAGAAAAGGAGCATTCAAAAATAATAAGAACAATAGTTGACGCCCCATGATACGTCAGAAACGAGGACATACGAAAGGATTTAAAAATTCCAACAGTCAAGGAGGAAATCGCCAGATACGCAACAAAATGTAAGAATAGACTGGAAACACACCCAAACCAGCTGGTTGCCGAAACGAAAAAAAACCGTAATAGGAAGAAGACTCAAGAAGAAGCATCCCACAGACCTCGCAATAGAAATCCAATAAACAACCTGGAAGATGGAACCCCGCTGGGGGTAACCATCCACATGCTATTTTTTCATTCTAAGCTATATGGTTTTATCAAATGTCCTACAAATTGTAAAATTTAAATAAAACAAATAAAAACAAATCGAAACCATTGAGAGTATTTAAAAATAAATCAATTTGAAGGGCCACCCAAACTGATAGCCTTTTTGGAACACGCTTTGTGCAGATAGGGTACAGCCGAATATAAACAGACCAGATCAGAGACAATACAAATACCGATAGGCCCATGGCTTCGGGCTCTGTTAGAAAGTAACACTGCCAGCTTGCGGATCTGGACCAGTTCATACTGTATTCATACTTGTACTTACACTTCTTTGTTTAAATATATTTTCTATTTTACAATTTATCCACGCGTTCCGCTATTCACATATCCATAACCTCAACAGGTCTAATATCTAAAAGTCTAAGGCTAAACGCACCGTTATCATAATGCAAATGAGATATCACACACTCGGTGAAGATACGCGTTTGAAATTATTCTACGAATGCCTAGTTAGCCACATAATGTACATTTGTCGAATTCAGGCATTAAGTACGACTCTGCAGACAATCGAATGTAGAGAAAAGCTTAATTCCGAAAGACAACGAGCCCAAACATCGTGGCAACATAATCGTGTCTGTCGAAAACAAAAGAAGGAAACTCTATTGTTGCGGTAAATTGGCCATCTGAATCTTCATAACTCATATAATTTCTTCATATATGTATATTTTTTACATGAAAAACAAATTTCTCACAGACACAATCTGCCATTACTTCTATGCATATCTTTCGTAATATATTTTCCTCCATGGAGCTTAAAGTGAAGATGGATTTTCGATTATAATACGCACTGCGTTAAAGTATGACAAGGACGTGTATAGATACTAGAAAAGATAAGAAGATGATTAGTTCCTAATGATGAATGCAAGAACGTAACAAACGTACTACCTTCGCGTAATGAGACAGCGAAAGTTGCGGTACAATACCGCTGATCCCGATAGTTTCGAGTTTTTGAGACCTCAAAATAATGCAGAATACTTTCCTTTGCATGCTGATGTCTCTGTTATACCAAGCCGTGTCGTAAACGTTCGTAGCAGCTCTCTCGCTCTACGATAAAATGAAATTCAACGTTTCACACTGTTAATCGAAATATACACTGTGATTGTTTCATTACCATACGCGTCATTCCATCGGCTGGCCAAGCGTACATGAAAAGTTCCACGCTGGCACTGAACACCACGATAGCGTACAGAGTTTTCAGAATTAACGGTTGGTCCTGCGCAAAATTTCGAAGCCATCGTTCATATACTCAACTATCACGCTTAAAGTAAGAAGCGTCTACTTACTGCGATTAAGTTTAAGCTACCAAAAATCACGGCCATAGTGGTCGTTACGATTGTCGCCAAAACTAGATACTTGATAGATAGGCGGATCTCCTTCGTAAATCTAAATATGTATATCGATGTTGTGCAAATTGTACATTATTACACGCAATATTTTCAGTTAACGCAAAAAATATGCTGATAAAAAATGCTACTGATAAAAAGTAAATAATGGTCAAATGACTTGGTCTTGATAATTACAAAGTACATGAAAAATCAAGTAACTCGAATTCAAGGTCCGATTACTTGCTCAAATTCGAATAACTTGACTAATCCAGACTGGGCTTTATAGACGAAGCATATAGTTGAATGATTGTTCTAACGCGTAACAGACGCGCCCTACAGTATTATACATTTGACAGCCATTTCAACGTCATACGTAAAATAGCTTGTAATATTATACCTTAAAAGTTCAATGTGCTTCTGTATGCAAGCATTCAGCTCACTGTTGGACTTCGCGTTGCGTAATTGCATTCCTAAAAGCTCGAACCTGGCAGTTGCGTATCGTAAAAGAAGAGCAACTTGAGTATCGATGCCCATACCTGACGATGCTTGGAAACCAACCAACGATTGATGGAAGAAAATTAGACCGTTACATGGTTGGTGTTTCAGTGAAAACGGATATATCGCGTGCGTGGGAAACGTTTGAGACGAGTATAATGGGCCACATATGACAAAAGCCGTGGTTATGAAAGACCATAGTACGTAAATGCCATGGAAATATTTATATTTATCCACATATCGTTCCAGGATCATTCTTTCCGTCTTTGTGGCGTGCTTGCAGAAATTTTCCATATCGAAGTACAACATCTGAAATTATTTAACCGACGATGCTTAATTAAAATATTTTAATCGAATCTCTGTTTATTATCACTATACATCATTATATATTATTAGGAACTATGGTTACATGATTACATTTCTCTTATTTCGATTTGAAAATTAACAACCGATAAGTGCTACGAATGGATAATAGAACAGAGTGATATGGCGATACGCGAGTAAAATAAAATTCCAAGAATATAAATACACGGGGATTTCGTACCCAAGCAGCTACAGAAAATGGAAAGTTTGATCTGTACTTTATCCGAGAATGAATAATCGACTTACTTGAAAACGTCTCTGCTGCAAACGGCATATTATCATTTTGATTACCACTTGGGCAACGGCCGAGGCAAGACTCACTGTTTTTCCAAGAATAATAGGACTTTTGCGGTACTCGTAAATCGCGGCCAGCAATGGAAAGAATAACGCCAGAGAACTAGCAAACGCCGTGCACCATAATGCATTAAAAAGCAGAAGTCGATTTTTAGTTGCCAAGGGAGAAGGCGGCCACGAACACGTCAAAGCGACGCTGAGTTTCGTGAAGAAAATCGCTCTCTTCGTTGTAATTCGTTTTCCCATCTTGTTTTTACGTCGACTACGCGTACATTAAAAAAGACGTTGGCACGATACGCCACCAGGTACTCTATTCTAGCTACATTGTCTAAATATTCTATTATTTTTCACGTGGGAACTAGCGATTCACGAAGGGTAAGAATGTAATGCGAACGGTACTTTGCAATCAAAGTACATACACACGTATACAAATAGGTACTTGTACCATAAAAGCTTGCTGTATTTTTTAACACTTTGATTAATGATCGAATATGATTTCGATCGATACTTGCAAAATACAAAGTATTATCGGTTGATGATGTTCAATGTTGCTATCAGTTTGAAATGGTACCGTACTTTTCTTCGTATTCCATCGAACGGGAGATTAATAATGCGCAATAAATAACGCGCAGCTTGCGTGCTATGTAATCAAGATTCGTCGATGGATGTAATTATTTTACTGCTTCGTAAGAATACAGTCTGTACTTCGAATGTGTAGAATCAACGAAATAACAGTTAATGTTTTTTACACGATGCCTATTTCCAGTTATCAAAGAGAAGCTACAGACAAGTATACGTGGAAAGTGTTTTGCAGTGTACTGTGAACCATGCGAGTTAAGGGATAGATATGTAACCATAGCTGGTAGCAATGAAAGAGTTTAATGTTTTGTAGTTTTACATCTTGGTAGGACTTCTCTTGGATATAGATCGTAAAAAAAATCCCGAGAAGTCTATGATTATTATAAATTCAAATAACACTGATAAACAAATTTGAAATTTTTTCTACATATTTGTGAGTTAAATACGAATCTGCAAACCGTTTTTTGTCGGTAACTACAGTAGTTGAGAAAATCAGATTTTTTCAAATTGCAACTTTTCAACTTTGAAAATGTTTTGTGCTTCTACCGTAGCTGCTATTCTATTCTACTGCTATTGAGATGAAAACATTTTGTGGACTTTCCCGAATAAAATGCTATAAATTAGAAAGATTTGTCTTTTAAATGATATAGAAAGTGCAATCGTGTTTTGTTTCTAGTACAAAGGCCAAATAGTTTGGTAAAATATGCGGCTACGGCGGCAATGATACTCAATGCTGGCGACTAACAGTCGTATGCGTATAGAGCGGCAGACAAAGCATTTAGTATCACTAATTGAAAAGTGAAAATCGTTTTATTACAACGTATTGTACTCATCACGAAGAACAAATGTCTTAAACGTACCATGGGTCGTAAATGACCTCGTCTTCCGGAAGGAAATGTTACAGTTTTAATCATTTTTAAACTGGCTTTATTCATAGTGATCCATTGTTATTCAAAGTCAATTTTGCCCCAACCCTTTTTTACCAATTTCTATCAATCCAGAGGTGTAGAATTACGCCACGGTGGTTTTTACATTTCATTTCTATACAGCCTGTATACGAATCGGCCATTGAGTTTTGAATTGAGAATGTGATATTGAAGGTTGCTTCTAATTGAGAATTTGTTCAAAAAATTTATATCTTAGGTGGGTAAATTCTCGCGCGTGAAAGGAATATGGATAAAATGTTGTTAAAGTGGGTCTCCATGCGCAGCAACCTCCACGTGGTGAGATCTGGGCAATCGATATTATTTGATATATAATTACTATTTTCGTCACTAGGCGATGCAATTGTAAATTATATAGCAAATGATATGAGCTGATTGGCTGCGAGCGCGATTACGTTTTTATTCAATTGTAATTCTAATCATCAGAAATGGAATTGAACCTTCAAACTTGTGCACCCCGTCGGTGGTTGAATCTTATTCTGCGCTCAATCGGTAATATTGGAAATGACACTAAGTAATAGTAAAGAAGTAAGATAAAAAGATTTATTAGATAGTACATCTGTGCTATATCTAGCCCTTCGTGTAGTCATTATCTAAAAATAACAAATCATTATCGATAGATAAAATAAGTTAAACTAGAATTATACAAAGTTTTATTATTAAACTTTAAAATCGAACAAGAAGTAGAGAAAGTATTATAATATTGTAATTTCTATGTTACTTAATATGTATGTATAAAATTTATTGGTTTTTGCTTTATTTCATAGATCAGGCTTTACAGAAATTGTTATAACTAGAAAATACGACACGTAACGTATTTCATTCTAAATAATATTATTATTTACCATAACTTATTTCCTACAATATATTTACACAGAATATTAGTGTGAGATTTTGTGCTTTGTACATCTGCTTCTCATTATCGCGTATACAGAAATCTTGTAAATGAAAAGATTACAATTTGACGTTACCATAGCAAATATAATACTTGTGTTATATTTTCCAATCTTTATATTTCTTCCATTGCTAATACAAGTATAAAGAAGCAATATTAATATTAATGTACAGTTCTAATTGTTTGCAATATGAAGTCAACTTACAAAAATCATTATTTAAAATTATCCTAATAAATGCCCAACGGACTGAAACTAAGCTAAATTATTTGTAATAATTACGTACACTTATTGATGCTCGCAAGCATTTGTTCATCCGCATTCCTCAAAAGATTATAAATTAATTCGAGAGAAGTTTCGCTATAGATAATTCAAACGTAAACTTCTTTTTTAATAAAATATACAACTTTGGTCAAAGTATTTATTCTACTACTCTTACTATTTACTCTAAAATTTTCAAGCATCTTCCACTTATTTCGCTTCTGTCATTCCATTCTATCATTTTAGATAATTTAAATGTCACCCAAAATACCCGTAGAATATTTTTATTACGCCAATTTCGAATAATTCCCGTTATACCTATGTCGTGATATCCATTAGTACCCAAGTAGATCAAAAAATGTCTTTCAAACAGTAACGAACCGTCGATTCGAACATAAAGTTATTGAATTTCAAGTGGCTTGAGGTGACGATACTTTACTCGAATGCGAATGCGTCGGTTTCGGTCCAGTGGTCGGTAGTTTGCTAGAAACTGGACACAAAACCTGCTTATAGGCCTCTCTGTAAAGCTTATTAGTGCCAGCATAGATGAAAGGATTAATTACAGAGGAGGCCCACGCGAGTACAGAACCTATTACATGAAAAACCGGGATTTTTATTTTGTCATCGATCACGTTGACCAGCATCAATGGCATGAAGCACAAAAGGAAACACAAAAATATGGTCAACATCAATCTGGTCACTCTGGAGTCCTCTCTTCGTTGAAATCCTCCAGTTCTCCTCCTGGAGGCTCCGGTATGAGCCTCCAGATTCTTTCTGCTCTTCCTTACACGCCAATAAATGCAAAGGTAAGACACGCTTATGACCACGCAAGGCACTACAAATCCTAGAACGAACAAGAATTTCTTTGGACTCGCGCCATTCTTCTTTAGAATCGTGCAGGAAAATGTAGACGGTTCTAAGCCGAGTGTCCCCCAAAAACCGAGTAATGGCGGCAAAAGTAGGGAGAAACTCAGCGTCCAAATTGCGATTAGCATTAGAATGATCCGTTGCGTGGTGTACAATTGAGCGTATATCTCTGATCTCGAGATCAGTATATACCTGAAATTCATCGATTAGTTAGTTTTATATTTGGCGCTCGTTTTCGAATAATTAATTATTCGTTTATTTTAATCTATCACTTAATTGTTACTAGAAGCGGATGTTTACATTATATGTATATTACGTTATATGTATAGAAAGAAGAATATCGATGTTAACGCAGTTAATGTCTGTTGATAATTTGACGGACTAAAAATCACAGCGATGTGAGCCAAAATTTTGATTTTCGTTTCATTTTTCAACTCAATTCTTAAGAGTATCGTTCCTTTAGCTTCATAATTACTTAGGAATTTAGAACTTTATTCTCTACTACGATACCTTGTTAACGGCTCAGAAGAAATATAACGAATTTCATATTATAATAGACGCAAAACATTATTTCGCGAAAAATATCAGCAAACTGACTCGCGAGTGTCTCTAAAACATTTTTCCAACGAACAGTTTCGATTTGTTAATAAAGGCATCGATGCAAATTCGACGAGGCCGATAATGTTAATACAATATCAGGAGCAGCTGTTGGTATTGGATTTATCGTGCGTACATTTGATCCTATTCTGATGAGCAATAAAACGATCAAGTTTCATAGAAGTATGCTGAGTTTGTAAAATCAATAGTATAATTCGTCAGCATATCTTAAAATAAACCGAACCAAACACTTTGTCGAGACCAGGTGTCTCGTTATACGTCAAAGTATTAGAAACAATAGAATAATTCTTAATATGCTCCAAGTCCATAACGAATATGATTAAAGCTATTATACAAACCGATTGATCGTAATCGCCACCATACTGAGCAGGGACACTGCTACATTGCCATAAAAAAAGAGCGGAAATATTTTGCAAAGGGTTTCACCCAGTACCCACGCCTCGTTTAAATATCTGCTCGCAGTTAGTGGTAAATTTACGGCGGAGAAAATCAAGTCCGAAATACTAAGACTTATCACGAATGCGGTCGTAGCATGCCGTCTCAGCCTTGTATATTTTAACAGTGCTATCACCGTTACCAAATTACCTGAAATGCAAGAAAATGTTTAAGAAATGTAAAATGGGGTAAAGCGAAAACTATAAATACTCATTCTTAAGAATTTCATTCAGAGATTAATAATTAGCTGTTTTTGAATTTTAGTTCGACGCTCTGTCATTCTCAAACGCGTGGATAGTATTGCGCTTGGGAGGATATACAGAGAAGTTCGACAACGAAATTCTGAAAGTATTTCTTCAAAACAATTCTCGTGATTGGAAGCGAACAATTGCCACCGTAAAGAAAGTGCAGAAGCAAGTGAACAATTGAAAAAGGAGATATTAATCGGTCTAATTCCTGACACTCTCTGGCATAAATTAAGGGCGTTAATAAGTCGTAAACCGAGAAATGCCACCCGTGGGTCAACGAGAACTTAACCATAGAATTTAAACGTACAATTAAGGGTTTACCCATTACGAACTTACATCTGTAGGCTATTTTCTTCGTATACCGTGACAAATATTTCTAAAACTTCTTACAACAATGGAATCTTTCAAATAAATTTGTCAAACTTTTACGAACGTTATGAGCAAATTTAATCTTTGTTCTAAACAAAGACTTCGTACACTTATCGACGACTTAATTTTCTGTATCCTCCACAGTCGATTAATTAATTTCGTAATTTCGTTGCAGCTTTTCCATGTATAATTTCCGACAAAGCGTAACGTACACGCGATTACGATAAGATAACTTTTAAAGAAATTCATTCGTGATCACACGCATTACGAGCGTAAGGTTGAAGAAACTGGATTTTACCCGCAACTCCGACGATGCTAAAAATTATCGCACAAACCGCAGCTGTGATAGTAACTGATCGTGGAAAGTGCTTGAGGCTCTCATCTCCGGATTCGAGATCGAAAATTGTGTCGTTTGTTAGAGAATCGTCCATTTTGTATCGTGTTCATGTGCTCCTTCGTTGTGACATATTTTCAATAAGTGAAATGCAAAACGGAACGAACACGCTTTAAAAAACAAAGAAACGATGTGATTAAGGAACACCTGCGCTTAATAATGTCAAGATATTTACATTATACTTTGACCGTTGTACAAAATTGATAAACTTTTTATTTGCATCTTTCAAATGAACGGATATTAAGACGTATACGTATATATAAAATTTCGAGTAATTTCTTAGATTTGAGTCAGTTATATATATCGTACTTACGTGTCGGTATCAATATTACTCATCGTATCTTCACGTAAAATCACAATTTTACGATTCTCTTCTCTTTAAAATTCATAATCCAATTGTGTACTTCCAAATTTTTGTACGAGATCCCATACGTCGTACTCGATATTTTTAGCATCGCTGCATAAAAATACACGAAACAAATATTTACCAGTGAAGAATTTTCCAATGTTTTCCATTGACTCCATAAAAAGCACCTCCTCTAAAACAGAAGCAACCACATACTGCGATTAAATTTATCATCCACAATTAATAGAAAATCTCCATTCATTAATCAGGACCGATAGCAACGAGTTTCTGATCGAATCATTCTCACAATTTGCCGAAAAGAATATTCTTCGATAACCAACTATGCGATAGCACTTTTCATAACTCCGAAACTTTCCTTCGTTACGAAATTCGTCTCTTCCTTATCTTTATACGCGAATTAAAAAGATCCACGCGGTATCAGGAAACAAATCAGTTTCACTTATTTATTTAAAACATACTAGCGTCACGTTTCCACGGACAACATGCCTTTATCCAGCAATTCGGAAACGGAAAACGAAAACTGAAAATCCAACGAACCGATTAGCCGCAACATCTCTTATTATTCGAACGACACACGAGTGCCACTCTCGATTTGCATATGCATTCGACGATACAGTCGTTGCTCCGACGACCCTCGACAGTGTCTGGAACGATAAAACGCACGAGGGTTCCTTATCCGAGCCAACCATTCGAATATGATGCTCTCTACGCGTTTCGTCTTCTTTTTGCTCGTTAGTTAGCGGCTTCGTTAACTCGTCCTATTCGTATCGTTCGTCGATTTTCTTGCCATCTCTGTGGCGACGTCGAAAAAACGGGACGAGAGAATCCTTTAGACGTTGACCTCGAGGAAAGAATTTCCTCTTATAGCCCTTTCGTCTCTCAGGCGGGATTTCAACTTGTTGCGACAGCCGCCTTCTACTGCCAACTATCAGAGTCCGATGAACTTCGACCTTGTCTTATTGAAAATAATTGATTTTCGCCGCTTTCTCGGAAATACTGTCGACGCGTTTCCTCTGATACGATACGTTCTCGTATTCGTCGATGATCACTTTCTTCTTGGTCTTGAGAAACGCTTTCATAATCTCGACAAACAGTCGGTGAACGTATCGAAAGTGTTGGATCGTTCTCAATGTTTAATTTCTTTTTCTAATAGTCTTATAAATTCATAATCAAGTATTTCAAAATGAATTGATATGGTAATAGCGACCTGTCGATTCCCTCGTTCGGCTTGCACGATCCTGACTTGATCAAGCAAATCCAATCGTGATTAAAAATATAATCGCTCGATGATAGCTATTTTGGAATATTTCCGGCCATCTGTGTACTTCGAATTTCTAGCTCCTTCCATCCCTTTTTATATCGAATCGCTATCGATAACGCTTCACAAAGGGTCGCGTTCAATTCTAATGCCTGTTGTTCAGTAGCACACTCTATTTCACTATTCCCTTCTTCACTAGCAAAACAGCTTCAACGTACGCGATAACATCTTATCCTAATTCTAAAACCTTCATTTGCTCGACCAATCGTAACTCGACTATTTATACAATGTTCGTTGATTGTTCAGAAAAGTGTCCAAGTAGAAACAACTGTCGTTCGGAATTAAAGAAGAAAAGGAAACTACTTGTCATATATACTATCGATACTATTTTATACAATTCCAAGGTACACTTCGTCCATAAAAAAAGATCCTTGTACGATTAGAATTTACTGCGATTCTTCGAGACAAGAACACTTGTCGAGTCTTGTAGTCTAGCTGGCACAACGAGCATTCGTCGACTGACGAACTTGGTCGACGTATTACTCCCCTTTTACACGAGGAATACACGAGGTCTCCTTATCTGCCACTTCTTTCACTTAACTCTCTCGCTTCCTCCACCGCTGCCTTTTTTCGGCTGTTTCGTATTCAACTCTCCGTACCCTTGCCTCTTTCACTCGAGCACCACTGCCGCCAAGGAATCATAATTAATTAATCTCTCTTTGGAGATCATTGTTAAGTACGAGCATCGTTCAAGTACAATCGAGCGAAATGATACTGCTCCTCGAGCTATGCCGGGCGTCGCGTCGTGTCGTGAGAACTCTCGGATCCTTATTCCGCACCTTTCAAACGATTTCTCTTTTACAGCAACGGAATTCTTCCGATTTGCATATTCCGCGTTCTGTTATTTTTTATTTCGATAGTGAAGCTTCGCACGCTGTATTATTAGACCGCAAATACGTATGGAAATTCATATTCTCATAAACGCAACTAAAAGCTAGAACCTAGGCACAGATTCGTTTCACCTATTAAATATTATAACGAGTATTGTACCTTGAATATTTTATACATTTCTGTGTATTATGTACGTTCTATGCATCTTAGTATCTACGAATTCTCCATACGTGCATAAATGTCCGCTATCTATTTATTATTCATGCTCTTCGTTTGCTTTTTCTTCTCTTTTTTTTTTCTTTCTTTCTTTGAGAAAGGTGTATGTGAAATTTAAAGATATACGTATAATCGGACAGAACTAAATTTAATACAAAGAATGAATATTTAAATTATAAAATATAGGAACTTTTATACTTCTTTTTATATGCTTTTATACATATTAAACCTTCTCGTTAGCTGTAATAAACACTGTTATTTCTATGCTAATGAAACAAAGCATTCAATTTGATCTTCACAACGTGAAAGTAAAAATTGTGAATGGATATACTATATTATGAGATAAGAGGTGGAAAAATTACTACCTACAAGTAGACATTTCACGTGTTCTATCTAATCTGATAAAATTGCTTCCTTAGGAGTCCGCGTAGATTGCGTAGGCTTAATTGTCTGCTAGAATTAGCATATTATCTGACAGAAAGTAATAACTTCGAAATCAAATTTGTATAGAGTTTAAGACATTCATAAGATCCTATTTATTTAATATAATTTAATCGATATGAAATTCCGGATGTTCTTCCTTTCTACAAAATTTTTGTTTTGCAAGAATCTTCTTCGTAAATGGATGGCTATAAATATGTAATGGGAAACACTAGAACAACGGACGTCGTAGCAAAATTTCATGTTCCAATTTATTCCTTTTCTGTTGCCATCGCCGATGCACCAAGGATTACATTATTGTGTAATAGAAAAATAATGGAAAATTACAAAGTAAATCGTTAAAATGTTCGGACTATTCGTGTTAAAGGAAAACAGGAATGTCTTAATTGTACAAAAGAAATGTGAATCTTTTTTGAAAAATCAATACTACATGAGAAACATTAAGGAGAACATCGAACGTAAAAAGATAACGCATAAACGACTAAAAAAGGAACGGTGTTCATAAATTTAAAGAAAGCTTTTTTATAAAAAAATAACTTTAACGTCACGAGGGTAGATAATAGCGATATGCATTTCTCTCTTTTACTTGAGGTTTATTAGAACTTATATTCCGGTAAAGTCAATTTCTTTGATTTTGCTCTGCTATCCGTTCTACATTCATCTTCCTTAGTACTATTTACACCTCGTGATTGAAATTTCATATATGATTTAAACCACGTCTTCCTTCACTTTGCAGTACTGCCGCTTTGAACAGCAGCAAAACTCTGAACATTCAAACACATAAGAAATCCAGTTTAGAAAAGGCAAACCGTGGAAAGATGAGGCGTAAAAATTATTTCCAGCATCTGCGACGTACATTCAGATCAAACAATATTTAAATAAGTTATTTCCCATTCGTTTATACAAATAAGTAATAAAGAATTATCTAAATTTAAGAAATACTTTGCGTCTGTCAAATGAGAAATTCCTATATAGATTTAAATTAAAAATTGTATCTACTGAAAGGTAATTATTTTCCTTGATAAAAATATCTTTTTATGATATCGATGAACATGCTACTTTTGACAAATAATCTAAACAAAAAAGTTACATAAATTACGTATAATATATAATATATAATGTATAATTACATAAACAACATACTGCATATAATGTTGCAACAATATATTTATAAGTCTTCGGTAATTACCTCGAATCAGAATCACCAATTCTTCAATAGCATTCTTCTCGATCGCAATCCGTCCTTCGATAACCACAGAACGAAAGTCCACGTTTAATTTTTCGAAATTAAGATTCTCCTACTATACCTAATTCTACTTTAATTAAATAATTAAATAATAATTAATTATTACTTTAATTAATTGAAACACAACTGCATTCTTTTTCACATAGAACTACGTGTCACGTCACATTCGCGTCTCTCTTTTCTTCCATCAGTCAATTTACTTCAACTTAAAGGAACAAACGCGTAACACAATTGTGACAAAATCGTTTAAATCGTTAAGGTCTTGTAACTGTTATTAACGCGTTGAAAGTTTCACTTTATCAACCACTCGTTTGTAAACACGATCTGTAAAGTTCCAAGCTTTACGGTTGGTTCGTTCCTCGCGGCATGCGTTTCACATACTGACGGTTGTTCCTCATGGTGAGATCGGACTGATGGTGAAAATAGTCGAGGGATCGGTGGTCGAGACACGATTGGCACGCGCTGGAATTAACGCGGTCAACCGGCTGCAAGAGGGTGGCGATGAATGGTAACGTTTGCACATATTTCCTCCTGCACGGGCCATTAATTCTTCGATTAATTCGGTGTATCGATTGGACATTATTGGCGCAAAGTGTCGAGTAATAACTTATTTATATTATTATCAGCCGATTACCCGATGAAATGGGAAAACAAGTATGTAATATACTCGATATTTGAAGAACGAATCGTATAAAAATCATTGAACTTTCCGTGAGAATTAATTAATTGATTCTTTAACGAATACTCGATAGTCGGAAAATTACTTTAAGTTACTTTAATTCGTCGAAACTCTCTCAAACTTGTTCTTAATCGAGCATCGTTTTAAATGTTCAATTAATATACCGTTGTACTACTCGATCATTTTGTTTGACCATTTGAACAATTAATATATGGAGCACGAACTACACCCATGCACGTACGAAATACGAAACAATGTTTTAATAATATCCTGATTGTTATTTACATATTAGGATAAAAAATGATCGTGTAATTTTTACTACAGTTAGGACAACGCGGTATTCCTATATTATTATTTCGTCGTACTTCTTTATCCGCAGCATGGGTCCCATCAAGCGTACTAAACGTAATTATGCGTCGACTTTCTCATGAAAAATTTCAATGCAAGTTAACTCCCCACTGATGTTAAAAGATAGCTATAGAGACGACTACCACCACCCCGGAGGCCAGCTGTTGGCGGACTCGGCACAAAGCCGGAGCTTAACAATCGAAAGGAGCGGTCCAACAAACAAAACTTACCCTCCGCGTCTCTTTCATCCCCTCGATACGTTTCACCTGGTTCTCTACTCTGTGATTAAAAGTAAACTTGGAAAATTCTCGTAGGTCTGTCGGTTCTAAACCCGAGAATCGTTAAATTCATAAAAACTAATAGAAATATATATATATATATATATATATATATATCTTATCCCGATCTTTATTATTAGCTTCTTTTCTTCTATTTCTACATTTGTTAATCTACATAGAAAATTTAATGAAACCAACGATGTGAACAAGACGATGTAAAAAATAATATTAGGACTGATTAACGGCGTATCAAACGTTCAAATTGCTCTTCCATAACATACGGAAGATTTGGCTTATCGCATTTAAAGTATGGAAGCTTGAAGAAAGTATAATACAAATCGTTAACACGAAATTCTATAGAATTTCTTTTCAAAGTTTAAAGCTAGACACGTGTCTCATACCTGTTTGTTATAAAATATTCTAATTCCATCCGCTAATTCTTCTTTTTATTCCTTTCGTCTTCCTAAACATCTATACGTTTTAAGGCAATACTTTCCTTCCGTTCCTTTGTCAGGAAAATTCCGTACGAATTCGTTCTTTTCTCCAAAATAACACGAAAATACCAGAAAATCGTCTCGCCTTCCAAGCCGGGGCTGTTTTGCATAACCAACCCCGATTGGACCGGTTCACGTAACCTGCCTATAGGCAAAGGAATGCACCGTGAGAAGAACAGTATTCTTATAACCGTTTCCAGGGCAACGAGAACTAAACTTTTAAACTTAGGGCGAAAGGTTCGTATAATCAGACTGTGCATACAATGGACACTTTACCTAAACCTTCGCTATCGTTACGACAATATTTTATGTTTGAGAAGAAAAGGAATTCATCTCGTTATTTTCGCGTTCGTCCTTTCGGAAATAATTTTCAATTTACACAGCATATTGTTTTATGATTACAAGAAGGTTTCTGCGTCTATACGTTAGTTAGATTTTACATCGTCGACAAATATTCTTGGCAATAGCATTGAAATTGTGTAACTAATTTGAGAGAGTTTCTTTTTTTTTTTCGCTGAAAGTATTTCTTATTATAAAATTACATATCGTAAATATGTGTCTGAAGCATTGAACATTTTTCAATTGCATTTTATGCGTCAGTGTTATCGATTTTTCGGTTGTATTCCAAATATTTGAGTCAAATGTATAGATAATGCTAGTGTAAAATCGCCGGAATTCCGTCGTCTATATTTATTACCGATAAGCTATCTACGATAAAGCATCCAAAAGCAGGCCTCGTCTTACATGCATTCACACTTTCACACTGATTAATTTTTTTCTACTCGATTAACAGTGGTGCTTTTAAGCTTTAATATAGAAGTTTAACTATTTTACTTGAACACATACTGTAATAGTCGATCGATATACTACGAGAAAATTGAATAAACAATTGTTTCACAAAATGATAGATTTCGTTTATAATTCGTGTTAAGCCGGTACAGTTCCAATATTTCTATAATTTCCTTGTCTATTCGGCTCTTTTTAATTATTCGATAAAATATAGGTATAAATATCGATAACATAAATACGATAATAATATTAGGACGAAAGAGAACGAAATAACCAACGACGAAAATGACCACGTTAATATCTACAATGGTTTCCATATGTACTTGTAAAATAGTTATTGTACCTCCTACGAAATATAATTAACGATTTCTTTACGACAACCGATTGTAACTTTATACTTTACATCTCGATCGGAAAGACTAAGAATCTGACCATACATAATGCTTACTAATATATACGCATTTGCAGATAGTCATAATCTTCGTCCAATAAAACCGATCGGTTTTATAAGTTTCGCGAGACATCAACGATAATGTATCGTGAATTGTGCATTGAAAAACTCTTTGTTGATGATGAATCAATATTAGAACGAGATACTTTTCTCTGTATCACGAATTAAGCTTACGCGTTTTCAATAAATTACCACTAAACGATTTTCACATGCCTACGTGAATGATCATTTTTTTTTTTTTTTCTTTTTTGGATATATGTAATTGCTTAAAGTTCTTTAGAATTTCAAAATTCTGTTTCCAATAGCAATGTCGGACAACCACTGGCGCGCGTTCTGAATGAACTCATTATGCATAGTACCACGAGCCCATACACCATTTCAATTCAACAGTGCTGTCTATTCACGAAATACTACAGCGTCCGAAGTCGATCCTAAAAGCCAAAAGGCTTAAGCACGAATAGGTGCGTGGAAATAATAAATGAAAAAGATTCATCCGCGAGAAGAGAAGTTTTCGACGATCGATATGTAAGTGCTTCTTGAAAAAGAACCAATTTTTTCCTCGTGATAGAAGTTTTATCTTGACGCGTGCGTTTAGTTTCTGAGGAAATGACAATGATTTCACCTACATGTCTATAATTTTTAATTCGTTTATTTAAGTGTTTCTCCAAGCTTCTCAAAGAAAGAAAAAGAATAGTAAAATCACGTGGAAATTGATCGAATGAGGACCTCTGTTAGATTCGACACGAATTCAGGAAGTTCAAATGCAGACGGACGGGACACGATGTCAAGATTTTTGACAGGGGCACGACACAGCGGGGCGCACGTGTAGATCGAAACCAGACTCTGCGATAATAAACTACAAATACTATTTTTATAAAGGAGTCGTTACATATGTATCAACCGAACTGAAATATGCTGGGAACATTCCTGACGACTTATCCTGATTTTCTCTTGTAAGAAGTATACTAACAATAAGTACAAGAAAGGTTCAAAGTTGCTAAATCCATTTTATGAAAAATATTTCGAATAAGAATCTTTTGTTCACTTATGATATATATCAAATAACTTTTTATGCTAATAATGCTTCGCTTTAATACGCTGTACGTGTTTACGATATAGAGTAAATTCAAATAATACAGAACGTGCGAGCTACGTGTGTATTTTAACACGGGATCTTTATTCGAAGGAAAATCCTAATAATGAGAATATTTTATCACCGCGGTTCCACGTTTCCGGCAAGTCCTTCCGTCTTTTAACAGCGATGCAGCCATACGTTAAGGAAATATCGTTATCACGTCGAAATCCACGACATTTCGTGTTATCGGGCTATCGTCGGACAAGATTTTCTTTGTGTGGCTTCTTACAAATTCAAGATAACATTTTAACAAATGAAATGAAAAATTACGTTTTTCCTTCGATATTATTTATTTTTTTAATCTGTGTTTCTCTGTCGTTGTACAAACGTAGGTGTTCGTTAAATACAATTAAAAATCGTTTGGTTCGTTTAAAGCTTTGTTACATTTCTCGCCCGAACAAGAACAGATATGCGATAATGGCCGTCACTGACAATATCAATAGTTCGGTTGTTACTCTAAAACATTGATTTATAAATAACTATAATGCCTTTTTTTTATCGAGGAATTCTCTTTTTGGTATTTTTAGTAACTTCCTCGACACGTATTATTCGTAAATTTCAAATCTCGTGGCTTCCATAACATAACACATTTATACAACTGCCTAATATTCTACAATAATTTATCGAAATTCTATTATATTCATTAACAATATGTAATCAATGGAAAAATGCAGTTTTGTGAAAAGACGTAATAATATATTTACAAACTATTGATACAAATTTTATCTATCTATTGCACCCGTGTCTTATTATAAATGCAGTGTATTTAATAAATGCAACATGTTTTATATAAGTACAAATCTTATCTCGAGAAGTATAGAACAATAACATTTATTGTGAGTCAGGTATCGATATTGATACTTCAATTATTATTATACATTAACTAGCTCGATCATTTTTCTTGAATAGTAGACGGTTTATGCGGTGTTCGGTTCATTTAAAAACGTTGTGGTCCATGATAATAAATGCAGTGAGAAAATTCGATTTTCGTTTCTTGGCACATTTTACGGTTATTTGGAAAACGATTTAAGGAATTCTCCGTTATTAGTCTTTCAAAAAGTTACGTACGAAGGATTGTATAAAACGCGTAATATGTCAACAAATAAATGGCCCCTTCGTTTACCACTATGGCACTGGAAAAATTGTTTCCTTTGAATTAATATACTTTATTGTAGAATCCGACTAATTCTTAGGAATAGTAATAAGTCTCGGTTTAAGATTTCACGATCCTCTCTTAAAAATGACCTATATTCTATATATTATTTCTTTATATTCTCATTCATTCGGTCATAGTAATGTATGTTACTTTTTTACGTTTTAATTACAGTCACTCAAGGAGTACAGTGCTTGTACCGTTGGGCTTTCTGTTCGATTTCCGCCAAATATTTCTCCATCTCTCCATTTAAAGAATCAACCTCCGCCATCAAATCGGATAGCATTCTTTCGTTATCTCTGTAGACGCTCTCCATACCGTCCAAGTCCTTCAATTTCGTCGAAGTATCGGCTGTCAACTCGGAGGCTTTTTGCAAGAGTTTCTTCGCCCTCAATATATTCCCTTTGCTCTTGTTCGCCCTCGAATTCAACGCTTCGTCCGCTTTTTTGTATTCCATAGCGAGTTCCTTCGTCTTAGCATCGACCTTTTGCGCTTCGTCAGCCACTTTCCGCGCCTCGACCCTGATCTCTTCGGTCAAAACAAAATCGTTTCTGACCGATTGCGTTTGTAATTGTTTCAAGCGAGCGTCCAGAGTGTCGACCGTCTGAGTGGTGCTGTTTGCCTGCATCTGAGCTCCCCTAGTCACCTCGGCTATCTCTTCCAAGTCATTTTCGAATCTCTTGACATCGCGTTCAGCTTGATCGATCGCTGCTTGAGCTCGATCCTGAGCCCTTTGAGCATCGCTCAATAAAATTACCACTTTGTTAGCTAGATTTTGTTTCGCGATCGCTTCCTCTTTCGCTCTGTCAGCAGCGTTCTTTAAGTTTTCGGCCAACTGAAGATCGTCCTTGGTATCCGCGAGGATTTTCTCGGAATCGGTTAAGGAACCGACGATACTCTTAATACGATCGGCTAATATTTTGATCTCGTCGGGCTTTAGTTTGATATTTTTAGCCAATACTTCGTTGGCCAAGTCTCTGACCATAGCTGGTGTGGGTTGGTCCTCCTCCAAGATGTTATGGAGTCGCTTGTTTATGTCGGCGAGATCTTTGCTCAAGGTATCGGTTAGATTACGAGCTCTCAAGGCGTGGTTGAAGGCATCTTGAGCATTCGACCTGGCTGCCGTTGCGTCGCGTTTCACTTCAACCATCTGGACAAACAAAATTTGAATCAACATAGGAAACTTCGAAACAGAAGGTTCGTTTTAGCAAGTTTATGAAACGAAATTGAAAAAATATGTCACAACTTACATTGCGAAGTAATTGTTCAGCCTCGTCCTTGTGATTCTTGATCTCAGCAGCCTGTTTCTTAGCTACGTCCAGAGCTTGATTAGCCTTGGTCACAGCACCCGCGTCGCAAGACAGTCCACCGCAGAATCCACAGCCGGCGCCACCACAGACGCTGCTGCAATCCGTCACGTTATCTCCACACATTTCAAGATTTAATCCTGGCATAATTCCATCAAAGTTCTTCAATTTCTCATTTATTTTATCCAATGACTCCTGGTTTCTCTCCTGTGCCTCTACCACGAAAGCACGATTCTTAGCTAATAAGCTCTCAGTATGTTTGCGGAATCTCTCAGCGTCGGCCAGAACGTTGCTAGTGTCGTTGGCCATTTTCTCCGCTTGTCTAGACTGTTCCGCCATTTGCTGGGTAACGTTAAGAGCCCCTAGGACATTCTCTTCCTGCAATCTAGTCGCATTTTCCTTGAGATCAGCAGCAGCTTGGTGCAAGTTGTTCGTTCTATTCTTCAAATTTTTAAGAGCAGCATCCCCTAGATTTACTCTTTGACTGACATTCTCCAAAAGATTGTTCACTTCTTCTAATTTCTTGGTGGATTCTAATTTCTTACTGTTCAAATCTATAGCCAAGTCGTTTAATTCGTCCAAATCCTGACTTCTGATGGAAGCGTTACTGATCAGTGCTTGGACTTGATCCAGAGATTCGACCATGTCGTCGAATTCTTGGCTGTAGACACCGGTCGTTCCAACCTTCTGAATCCTCGATGCCTCTTCGATCACAAGATTCGTCTTGTTTCTCAAACCAGTCAGCGTCAAGTCCCAATTGTCGAAACACTCTCCGCAAGGATTGCATTGAGGCGCATTTCCATAGTAGCCACGATCGCACTGATCGCATTTTTCGCCACCGATTCCCTTGTGACAGACGCACATTCCGGTTTCTCTGTCGCACTGCTGGCTGGAAGAACCGGTTAAATCGCAATCACACGGATAACATTCGACATTCGGATTGCCCCAGTAGTTGGTTTGACACTCGTTACAACGTCTTCCTCCGAAACCCGGTCTGCACTCGCAAGTACCGTCGTACGGGTTACATCTATCGATATAAAAATAATTGAAAGTACATTTTAAAAATCGATCTTTTTAGGCAGATTTGTTTGAAAATATTTAAATATTTAACAAAAATTGGCGCACAAACCTATCGGAAACGCTCCCAACCGCGTCACACTCGCAAGGATCGCAACCTTGGCCACTGGCGATTCTCCAATGATTCTCCTCACAAGAATCGCAGAGTAAACCGATAACGTGAGGCAAGCAGGAACACTGTCCAGTTCGGTGGTCACAAGGACCGGCGTTTCTATCTGTACCTAAAACGTCGCACATGCAGTCCTCGCAATCCTGTTCGAGAGCATTTCCATAAAATCCTGCCTTGCAAATCTGACAGTTGGCTCCATCAGTGTTGTAGAGACATTGAAGACAACGTCCAGTCTCAGGATCGCAATTTCCGGGTCGACGTAAGTCCGTGTTATTGTTGCAATTGCAGGGCTCACAGCTACCACCGGGAACCTCGGGATTACCGAAATAGTTCTCCGCGCAGCTTTCGCAACGCGGACCGGTGTATCCGTCGAAACACTCGCAAATCACGTCGTGAGTCACCGGGTCTAGGGAACAACTCTCGGCGTACGAATGTCCAGAGTCTATGGTTCCTGTAAATTTATGAAAAATTGGCGAATGAATAACATTTTAATAAATCAAATATATGCATATAGGATCCATATAAAATAGCCGACAAGATACCATGGAAATGTTGTATAATACTATACAGTATATAGTATATATATATATATATACTGTATATATTACTAATCTGATGCAACTTACCTGGACAAGGACACGCTCTACATGGAATATCCACACCGATCCTAGGATCACCGTAGTATGTCTCGATGCATCTATCGCAATTATGTCCGGTCGTGTAGTCGCGACAATTCATACAGGCGCCAGTCTTGGAATCACAACTTTCAGCATGACCATTACACTCGCACCGTTGACAATGAGGGAAATTCCAGAAACCAGGCTCGCATTGACCGCAAGTTCTACCATAGGTATTTGGTCGACACTTGCATCGACCTGTTTCAATGTCGCAAAAATTATCCAGCGCCCCTACACCGTCGCAATCACAGGGAATGCAACCCTCCGGACTAAATCCGTAAGTACCAGGCGCGCAACGATCGCAACGCCTGCCAACAACGTTTTGTTTACAAGGACACGTGCCTCCGTAATTTTCACACAGCAAACTGTGCGATCCAGTCGGGTTACACTCGCAAGAATGTGCTCCGTCATAAACGTAGTAACCGATACTATTTTGATACTTCTTGCAAACCTCCGGGATATTATTCGTTATAGCGTTAAAATCGTTATAGAAATCACTGCAATGATATATTTCGTATTCCTGCCGACGAAGTTCGCCGACTACGGGCGTTTTAAAGAAAGGAATGGAGTCTATTTTTGGTCTCAGAACGATAGAATCGACCAAAATGGACGCGGACGGTGTATCCATATGATTATTGAATTTACGGAATTGTAACAGAATATTGTATCGTTTCCCTGCTTCTAAACAAACGGATGGTTGCACAACGACGCTTCTCGATCTTAAAGGAAGTTGCGCGTATAGTTGATCGTACTCGGGTCTCCATTCGGCGCAAGGACCATTCGGATCCACTGGACTCTCTCTCTCGATGATTATTTGAACATTCTCCCAAGATCCAGCCTGAACTGGTTCGTATCGTACGATGATATCGTACCACAAACTTTTACGGATATCGTCGATCGTGAAATTCAACATTGAACCTTCTAGCGCTTTCATAAAGCCAGTTCCGGTCCACGTACTATTCCTTCCGTCACGATAGGGCTCTCTTATCACCACTTGGCAATTCTAAAATAGATTGTATTACAAACAAAGTTATAGAAATATTCGCAAGAAGAAATTGTGTTTTATATTTCGGCAATCTATAAGTTGACCTTTTAATTATTGTTAACCAAAAAAAAATTTAATAGTTACATCGCTAGCTCTGGATAATTCACCCTCGTAAATGAGAAAGTCTAACGATCCAGTGTAGTAGCTTTGTTCAGGTTGGTTACAAGTTCTGCCACTGACGTGAGGTCTACAGCGGCACTGGCCAGTGACTACGTCGCAAGAATTCTCGTAGGAACCACCAGGATCGCAATCGCAAGGTTTGCAACCGTCTGGATCTTCCGAGAGTCCCCAATATTCCGGGAGACATTGGTTACAATCGCGAGCAGTAACGTAACGCTTGCAAGTACACTCGCCAGTCACCGTATTGCATCCACGGTTGTCGATGGTACCCAGAATGTTGCAGGTGCAAGCTAAATAAAACAATTTTTTTTTTATTTAAATTTAATCTGACGTATCCCAAATTGTGGAAGAAAAACTACCTTGACATCCCTCGGGATTTTCAGGATCGAAGTTCCAGAAACCATTTTTACAACGATCGCAACGACGACCTTCGACGTTTGCTTTACAGTTACAGCGACCAGATTCGCCTCCGGTGAGAGGATTTGTTATCGAATCGCATATACCGTCGTCCAAGGAACCACCCAGGTCGCAGTCACAAGCTACGAGCAGATAAGAAAAAAGAAAGTTTAAAATTCCATCTATTATGAAGTACGCTATAAAGAGAAATTCGGAGTATCTTTAAATTTCCCATAGATGTATAAAAATCCCAAGTCTTCTAATGGAACAGAATCTACCAAAGATGTGATTGATAGTAGCAATAGATAAGCAACTTACGCAGACATGCTTCAGGATGGGTAATATCTTTGGTCACGTCGTGATAGAAGAATGGTTTGCAGAGTTCGCAGTTCTTTCCCATGGTATTGTGTTGACAGTCATCGCAGACACCGCCAGATACCCTTCCAGAATTTTCATAAACAGCTTCGTCGAAATGACAAGAGTTTGTGTGATTGTTGCAAATACAAGGTCTACAAGCGTTCGTCTGCTTTCCAACAGCTGGTTTCCATGGAAGATCGTTGTAGAAATCTTGACATTTTTCGCAATTCAATCCTGTAGTATTGTGAGTACACTCGCATCTGCCGTGCACCATGTTTTCCTCATCGGGAACTCCAGGAAGCGGAAGGCATCTAGACGCGTGACCGTAACAGGAACAAGATCCGCGAATCACTATGTTTTGGATGGCATAGTAATATTTCTCTCTAATTTCTGCGCGATCGTCGAGAAGATCGTCTCCTAGAGTGTGCAACCTAGTCATGTTTATGCGAAGGTTCGTGATTTTCAATTGGTTCTGCACTTCCTTGGAGTAAGGGTTGTCTATCTCCAAATTTTGAGGCAATACTCTGGAAACAACAAGGAATTTACTCAATTGTTATTCGGATAAGAATACAAGTAATTGTGTTTTCATCTATCGCACTTTCTTTATACAGCAACGATTCGTAATTATCTTCCATCAAAATTATCATATACATAAAATCATATCTCGAATTCCAAGGCACGTACTCTGTAAATTAATCAGTGAAAGATGTGATCGTTAGAAGTGTCAGATACACGCAGCGTATTTAAACGCAGCGTTGTGCCGTTCAAGTTAAATGATCTCTGTTTATCATTATTTACATACCTAAAGATAACATCACCTCCAGACGATGGCGCCACCGCGGAATACCTCGTCTCGCAGATAACATCCGTCAGTCTCTGAGGTTGTTCCGTAGACACTCCAGGGAAGTACTTTTCGCAGTTGTGCGCGAAGTATCGATACACTTGCCAGGTTTTACCAAAATCGGACGATCGTTCGATCAACATCTTCGCCGGTCTAAACGTTTTGAAACGGATGATGCTGTGGGTGAAATGGAACTCCGCTTCCAGATCGAAGCGTATCGTAACGTTCTCCACGCCATTTTCCGCTTGCCACCAATTTTTACTGTTGGATCAAACGAGTAAAATTACGACGCAGTTATGTAAGAATGATGTAATTAATAGCTCCAAAGTAGAAACTTTATTTTTCTTATTCAAGAGAAGCGTTTGAACAGAAGCGATAAAAGATATTTTTTGTAAGAAGAATTGAAAGGTGTAAACGCGTAATTTAGTGGATTACTCACTCGGTAACGACATTTTCGATGTTATGTTGCTTGTTGGGCGACGATGCGTCGCAAAAAAAACACTTCTTCCGCTCCTTTAAATGCGAAACGATGCAGTACCTTTCAGGTTTTGTAAGACCGCATGTAGATGATGCGGACAATCGATTTTTTCGACCGATTAATAAATTTCCTGTAGAGGGGTAACACGAGCTCTGCTCGCAGGGATGCTTCCTCTTTATTTGTGCGCCTAAAGAGAACATAATCGAATATTAATCAATTTCTTCACGAAAGATGAATCAAGTTAGCTGTCATTTTAGTAATTTATCTCCATCCCCTTCAGCCAGTTCAAGTATCCTTACATCGTCAATTGGTAATTACGTTAATCGACTGTTTGTTATTTACACTGGGTTAACGAGATTCCCAGATACCAGAAGTTAGTGATCAAAAATATAGTGTCCAGGTGTAATCGCCTCAACCAAATTAAGAGGATACGAGGAAAGAAATGTAGAATTACTCGCTGATCTCCTTGACCTTCTGCTTTGAAAGATAAAACGTAAATGTAAGTCGTCGACTTGCATAAGACAAGAAAGATCTATGTTAGATCGTTCGAACGATGTAGCAAAAATTATTTTAATCAACAAGAGGTACTGTCGATATTAATCATTACACCTGTGATAGTTTAATCATAGAACATATCATTCCACGTAAACAATGAATTAAGCAACGTTATCATAATAACGATAATCGAACAGCTCTATCATGCTGGTTTTAATTGTCTATAAATAATGAGTAACGTGAGTCTTTGGAACCAGCGAGAACGGACTACCTCTTGGACTGGGAATGATCTGCCTTGGCCAATAATGGCGATCTTCGCTCACCTCCGTAGGTGACATATCTCCTCTCTGGGTTGATCCTATAACACCCCGCTTTTATCTCCAATGCTCACTGCTACCTAATTCTACGTACTTTTACAAAAAGTTTCTTAACGGTTGATTCAAATATTATTTCAATATAGATTCTTTAAAATGAAACTTTTATTTGAACGTATATTCCGAAGATCCAAAGTATTTCCTATGTATTATGTCCTGTGTATGTGTATATAAAAAGCTATATATGTATTGTAATTTATATCAGAAACGCTAATGTTCTCAAATTGAAATGAAAATATTAATCATTGAGTCGCATTCGCGGCTTGCCGATTCTTTTTATTGTTCTTTTATTATTTTAAAGTAATCGAAAAGATATCGAAGCTCACCTCTGACTGGAATAATCCTTTCCCTGCCATATTGAGGCTCTGCGATATCTGAAAGCGGAAATGATCTGGTTAAAAAACCATTTTGTAGACATTAATATCTCTCTACATGTTTTATCGTTCGTCGTTTAAACCGATAAACACAAACTATCTTACATAAAATGATCAACATGAATTCGTTTTGCTAAAAATTGCTTCGGAAATATGGGGAACCTTTTAACACTTTTTTTTTTAATCTACAAATCTAGAGAATACTGTTCATTTTTTGGAAACACTGGACATGGATAATAAATGCGCGATAAAAAGTAATAGCTATGATTTTTCAGAGAAAAGTTTAAACGAAGACAGAATTGTTCAGTTATCACGTAGAGTTCTACTACCGGTTGGGGCTATCGCAAGGAACAACCGGATGTTTATGATGTAGCTTCTCTAGAGACTACCGTTAAAAATGAATGAAAATTCTCCAAAACTCATAAAAAATTCCGTTTTATTGATTTTAAATTTCCGACAGCTCTATTTTATTATATTATTCGTTAACAAGAATTCTAACTTTTTCCAAATCCTTACGTTATCAGAATATTTCACCGTAAAATTATTTTGTTCTACGACAGTTACAACTTTATAGAAAATAAAATGCTACTAGATATCTTTCCATATTTTCTTAAAATATTTAAATTGTAAATGTTGGGATATTAATAAACGGAAGATTTAAACGAGCAAACGCTTTGCAAGAAAATTTTTTAATGACCTATTCATGCTAAACGCCTTTTAGTCTTATTACTTGAGATTTCTAGAGCGCTTAGATTTTGGAGACTGAAATAAACTTGAGAAATTCAGAAGAAAGGCAGGTCGAGGGGTCGAATCGCTATCTAATCGTATGGATAAAGTGTCTTCCAGGCCACATTAGGAGTAATAACTGGGTGGCACGTTATAATCAAGACGAATTTCAACTATTCTGTCTCAACCTAATTTTTTTTTCTTCTTGTTCAACCAGAAGTACATATCGAGAATTGAAACATTCAAAGCAAATTTTAGAATTAAAATTTAGATTATTCGAATTTTTCTAAGTAATTATTGTCTTATAATCTTACTCCATCTTACAAAATTTTATTAAAGTCATCTATGCAAACGATATATCGCTCGATAAGTACAAATACGAAAAAATTATTGATAACTGCGGCAAACATGTGTTGAATAAAACGTGTTAATAAATAATACTTACCCGACACAATGGTTATTGCAAATAATAGTATTGCAAAAATTGCCTGAGAAGATGCTCGAGCCATTTTTTCTCCTCCCCCCTATCGTTTAATTTCTTGAACCGAATTTAAGTCATCGGCATTATATTCTGGAAACAAAAGACATTTGTTTTTTTTTTTTTTATAAATAAAATTTATTTCGTCTTTGAACAACGATGGGAAAACGACGCTAAAAGCAATCATAGCTGAAATTTTTCTTTGAAGTTCGATAAATGACCAAACTTATCCCGAAGTAAGTCCATTCCAGAAAGATTTGAAATCTTGGAATTCTTGTTTTCTTGGAATTCTATAGAGAAAATTTTCTTTGAACGCTGTAGATTTTACAGTGTGCTTCTGTCAGTCTTAAGTCTTTCCAATATCTGATATTCACTAGTTTTTGAAAAGGTAATGAATCACCACGGTTGTAGATACCCGGTACGATTTTATTTTCAACGTGTATTCTGTGTTTTGAGAGCCCCCCAAATAACTAGAATTCAAATTTTACATCAAAAATATTAACTGCATTCACATAAATTTATAAACCTAGTAAACAAACGTAATGCTCGTATATTAAACAATTGGAACAATAAATAAGTGCAGAACTTGTCTACAATGTATTAAGAATCACGATGTTTGCCATACATATTTCGAATCGTCAATGAAGCACTTTCGATACAAAGAATTAGCTATCGCTACATTTTTATGAACGATAATATATATAAAACTTTTCGACTAGTATTTCGATTATTTAATATTGGCGTATAAAAAGAATCACTACTAATGAACTCCAGTTTTGTAAATGTTTATCGCGCATAGTTCAATGACCAAACGCTTTCGTAGATCTGGAACGTCTGATAAATTGTTAAATGTTCACGTCCAACGAATATCTTTTTTTTTTCTTAACGTTTCAGATTCAAATATTTTGAGTGACGTAATTGAGGTCGTTCTAATTCATTATTTTAGCAATATATTAAAAAATACATATATTATCTCCAATATAAAAAAATATCTTATGTTTAATACAATTTTGTATTGAATGTAATAATCATAAATATCGTCTCTGTTATATTATATTCAAGATAAACTACCTCTACTATACTATACTCAAATATTATTGTACTTTATTTTATTGTATTTATTTTCCAACTTCCATGCTCCAAAAAGTTGTACACATTTCCATACGAATAATTACTTCTTATCAAACCTATATCTTCAATTTAAATGTATGAAACTCTCAATCTACAATTCTAAAATTTAAAGTTAACTTCTAGACCAATTTACGCTTTACATATCAACAATTTTTGGTCGTTCGATATTTCTTTTCCAAAATGATACCTATCGTTAAACGTCAAATACTTCCGTTCTATTCTCCGAAAGGACAATGTCAACAACTAATATTTGCACGATTTGTAAACCGTGTCTAATTAGAACCACGCATACACATTCACATACATGCATGCATATAAGCTTTCTTTCGTATCGGTTAAATTTTTAATACGTCATTACTCGACAAAAAAACAGTAAGTCGTTATTTCTAAAATGATGAGGCTTCCAGACAAGTAAACGATCCTGATACGATCGAGAGCGAAGCAGCGTCGAACGAGGAAACGAGAATAGCAAGAACGAACTGCGAGAAACGTCTTACCTAACTCGGTGTATCGTGTATCTCCCTTGAGAGAGTGTCTCGTGCTGCGAGTTGGCAGACGCCTCGATAGATCCACGACGAGAATCGAACAACACAAAGTAAACTGATTGAAAAGCCAATGATCCAGAATGCACTCGATCCCCGCGATACACTGTTCCGATCAATGAGATGAGGAATGGACGAGAGGCAAAGCCGTTGTGAACGCCTCTGGTGACGCGTCTCTCTCACGGTGTTTCTCGGTAAGGAGAACCTCCGACAGTGGCCAGTGCCGTACGTAGAATGAGGTCCCTTCTTTGCCGGCTCGTGACGAGGGTGCTGACACAGGCTGAGGGGCAACGCGAAGGTTCTTAGAACGATACCGGAGTAGGGGAACGAATGCGGAGGCGTCTATCAGGGAAAGGTTTATTCAGGGATTAGCCGCTTGCAATAATTTTATCTGTAAACGAGGAGACTCGTTTTGTTTCTTTTTGTTTATTTGATAGATTAAAGGATCTCAAGCGAGATTAAACGAAAGGTTGAATTGAGAAAGATGAATGAAGTGATTCACCGGTTATTGTAGTTGGCTTAGACTATGTGATAGTTGAGAAAAGTTATGTATTTATTAGTTTCGAGGATTTCATTCGCGGGGATTGATATATTAAGTTTTTAAATAGAGGTCTGAGAAATTGTTTTGTGAAAGGTATTTATAAATTCTTTAAAAATTTGTATACTTACATTCGTGTATATTTTAGATATTTTATATGTATATTTATTTTATATTGTACCTTGAAAGTATTAAAATTAATGAAATCTTTAACAGTAGAGCAATGTAATCTTTAAAATACCATGGTTACTGCAAATTGTTAATTTCAGACTACGTACATATAGCAAACTTTTGATAAACCGATCCGTTTAGCCCATCACGCACTAAGAGAAACAGCTTAATTTAGGGCACCCTCAAATGTCTTCGCTTTTGCTTCTTAAAATCGAGGGTGACAAAGGTCAGAAGATCGCTCCAAGCCTCAAAGCTTCACGTTTTTTACATACACACACGCGCACGCGATGCATGCACACACACAGACACACACACATGTATGTATATTAAGAGGAGAAAGTAAATAAATTATTGTTATTTTCAAACTGAAAAACTAAATTGTCTCTGTGTAATAGAAATTATATTCGGGCATCAGTAATACGTAAAAAATTATCGTGTAACAATGAAAAATTATTGCTGATATAGTAGTATATATACTGTATACATAAAGGACATGCTGTCCTGTGATATTCACAAAGCGTCGTGTCGCGCCGCAATGTCCATTACATCAACCAGTTGGCTACAGTTCACATGTGCAGCACACTTGTATTCGGTTTCTTTTATTTCTTTTCTCTTCGGTTTATAGCTGGCACATAAAACTGTTGAGACTGACTGACTGACCAGTATCTCGATCGTTGGCCATAATCGGAGGTCTTTTCTATAAAAACGACTTAGTACAATCGTTTAAGAAAGTCCCCTTTTCCTTTTGGATTTCGATAGAATTACAAACATCTACAATTCTTATGACATATTAAAATTAATTAAAATATCATGTAAATAACATTGATAAACCTTTGGTGTTTGATGTCCATGGTTATATAATCTTGTAATTTAAAATTGTTTAAAATTGTACCTGCCATATTTTGAGATATCGAATTTATCGAATATTATGAAATAACTAATTTTGTTTTAAGTTCAAAATGGAACAAGAGTACAATAGCCTTTATAACAGAAGTGCAATAATGAAGTAGAACTCGTACACGCGAAATGTGACAAACGAATGTGATCATCGAAAAGGAAGGAAGAGTAGTGTGGGCAGTTTTATCACTATAACGTATCCCGGTTATGATAGTAACGTATGATTGCCTCCTCATTCTTGCCTTTTCTCTTTTACACGTTTTTCCCTTTTTTTTTTTTATAACTAACACACCGACACAGAACCAACGACTAATAAATCACCCATACGTTCGATAATTTTTAAAAGAATTCTCTGAAATATTTATAATTAATGTAGCAATTCTTTAAAACCTGTTCAAACGTACAGATGACTTTCTTAAATAAAATTATTATTTTGATTGATGCTAGAACAAATGTAATATATTTATTTCGTAAAATGAATATTAAATTTTGTTTATATGTTATACATTTTCTTAATAATCATACAAAATATAACAATAACATTAATGTATAAAAAAATATAATTTTATTACAATTGTTCGGGTTCATTAGTAGATTCATTAGGAGATGCATTAGGAGATGCATCAGGAGATGCATTAGTAGATTCATTAGTAGATTCATTATTAGATTCATTAGGAGAGTCATTAGTAGAGTCACTAGTAGATTCAATAGTAGAGTCACTAGTAGATTCATTAGGAGATTCATTAAGTAGATCTATATAGGAATTTGCTATCAAATCTTCATGTTTTATACTTAATTTAGACATTAAATCCTGAGCAATCTTCTCACCAGTTTCTACATCCTGTTCATCAGTCAAGACTACCTAAAATAATGACACTACTATATTATTTTTCAGGTACAAATATGTAATGATCCATTTCTTGTGGCACTACGAACCTCTAATTCCAAAAAATTTCCTAAACCTTCAACATCATCAATATGTATACGAGTTTGACCAATCATATATACTTTTCTAGTCTTTTTTACAATGCCTAGAGAACCATTTGATGCGCTTAAAATATTTTCGATACGACTACAAGCAGATTTGTTTAAGGTTACTTTTTCATAATCGCACAGCTTTGGACCAAACTTATTAGCTCTTTTGTAGTAAATTAATTCTCCTGAGCCATCCTATGTGAAAAAAATATTTATCTTATTGCATAATTAGATGACTGTTATCGATAGAAATAGTTATTCTCTTATATTTCACTGTGTCTCATTAAAAGCATCGTCATTGCTAAATACTTTTTGACTGGTTTTAACTTTTGTATCAGGTTCTAATATATAATATTTCTATTGAATTAATAATTATTATCATATGAAGAGGAAAGGGAATAGAAACAGGAATTAAAACATATATAACTATTTATTCTCTGAAACCTTGTATAATAAACACCGTTATTTATATGTATATAGTTTTTATATATAGTAACATAATATATAAAAATAAGAAAGTAACAATACTATATAAAAACATAATTAATTTCTTACTTGGAATTTTCGTAATTTTAATCTTCCTTCCCTGACTTTAAAAAAAATATCATGCTGTTTCATGACTTTTGTGATACCGTTGGGCTTAATTAACTGTGTAACTCGAACAATCTTAAGCTCTGGATCCTCAATTTTTGCTTTTATTTCGATATTACGCATTGTTAATGATTTATGATAATAATTATTATATTTTGATATAAATCACTCACAAATACTACTTTCGTATACTACTTTTGTACTCGATAGTGATACTTAAACTACCATAGACGAGGCATAAGATAGATCTATCGTTCAACAGCTCAACACGTACATTACGTTACATCAAAGTTAGGCAAACTGTTACCATTTTCATATCACTTCCAACGTTACCGATCTAGTATAGAGTAAGTTTAGTTTATCACAGAAAAGATATATTTTGTTATATAAATGACATCAAACGATATCTATTCATTTTATCAATTTCAGTGGTTGGATATATACATATATATGATTATACGTATAAATATAATTATATATAAAATATATATATATATATATATATATTTGATAAATGTAAATTTGTTACATGGTTGGCGTTTAGTTTTCATGATATCAAATTATACGAGATGATAGATCTATACAGTATATCGTCTATGATTAAAACCTAACCAATAGTTCTCTACCAATATAAACCTAGTAAAACAATTTGAAAATTTGAATCGAGACGAGATAAAATATAAATTTAAGTTTGAAAATTAAAAAATTTGAGTGGCAGTTTGTAATCAACGTATTAACCTTCTCCTTCTTACTTCTAAACATTTAATCCGAAATAAAATAAATGAATCGCATCGCTGTTAATGGAATAAAATAAACTAATTAACAAAATCAAATACATACCAAATTAAGGTAAAAGTAAAATAGTAAAAGAAGATAGAAAAGTAAAGAATTCAACAACAACAAAATTTGTACAGTTATCATTATCAATTTAATATGTAATAGACGACGTTATTCTTATATTAAATATTTTTTATTGTACAATGGTGTGCTTGAAAATGATTTTGCTCTAAGAGAGACCTGATGTTAAAGCAATTTTTTACATTTGCTAATAAACCTTATTGTTTCTTTCTTTTCGCTTAAATCAGCGGACGAACTCCTTTTAAATTAAAAAAAAAAATATATATATATATATATTTTTTTTTTAATTGATATATATATATATAGATTGATTGGATCTCTATATTCTACAATAGATTGTTTGAACTTTTGATTAAAATTTTATTTCATTCGAGGTGCGAAAACAATCGTATTAACGTTCTTAATTTTTTATCGGAAATACATATTCGTTAAAATAAATATCGTATCAAGAAAGCTAAAACACCGATTTTAATCGGTCGTGGGGAGCATTCAAAACGATATTATATATCGTTTTTATCAATCAATTTTTTAATGAAACGAAATGGTAGTAATATTAAATTAAAAATGGTAGAAATTACCGCAGCGTATATCGCTTTCTCTTAAATATAGGACAGGGATGTCCATTTGCGCGTCACCTTTTAGCTCTTTGAGATGGTCGTGTTTTAGCGAAAGATAAAAGAGCGGAAAAAATGCATTCTCAAAATCCTTGAAAACGTAGAAGACTGATCCCCAACAGCAACGTAATTTTTAATATTTAGGACATTCTTCAACGTATTTTTAACATAGAACGAGTAATGAACTTTTGTTCGAGTTAAAATACAGTAACGGCAATCCGATAATCGCAAAGAAATCGAAAAATTAACAAAACAAATATCTATAAATAAAAACTGATTAGTAAATTTTTTTCGTAATTCGTATTACGAGATCTTTTATTTTTATATTTACATTTTTCCTGAATTTGTTACGCGTTATACGTTTAAATAAATGAATGCATCTTGAATGTTTCTCAACTTATTGGTTTTAACGATATTACACATACTATCAATCATAAGTTCGATACCACCTCTTAAGGAATTAGTTTACAGAAATTTGAACAATTTACGCGCAAATCTATCTATTACTTAATGAGGAAAAATTGCTCCTACTATTATTTAAAACGACCTCTTTTAACTGTGTAATTGCTAATCTACCATGCGCTTCAAACGTACCTGTCTTTGAGTTCTAGTGCATTATTATTATGTGTCTCGTTGCTCGAAATAATAATTAAATCGAATCGAACTATACTGCATATATATATATATATATATATATATATATATTGCATACAGATAAACGACAGTTGCTTGCAATTTGTAAACATAACTGTTTACTTGCTATCCTTCAAATTGTAATACCGAAAAAGATGGTGTTAATTCGAAATTACCAATATGTATAATTAACTTATATTTAGGTTAATTTTATATTTATGATATACCGTTTGCGTGTGTGCACAACTAAAACAAGAACTTTAAGGAAGTCCGTGAAATGTCTAAAACATTAAGAAGTATAATAGATACGCTTTAGAAAATATAAAAACTTTCACGATAATCGGTAAAGGTGGCAATCGGAAATAAAACTTATGATCCATAGTACAGATAAACAGTACAAAATTCAAATATAGAGTTGCATAAATTTGATGAAAGTCAGAAATGAATTTGGGCACCCCTTGTACGAAAAACCAAAAAGAGAAAATCAGTATAAAGCATTTACGAGTAAACGGCATGATATTTCGGCCGGATTCGTAAATATAGTATCGTACTAGTTTTCTCAAACGAAACAAGTATTCCGCTACATCTATTTGCTGTACAAGTGCGTTCAACGCATAGTGTTAATTAAAATTTTTCGAACCAGAGTTATGTAAAAATCCGTAAATGTCGGAGATTTGAATCGAGTTAAATAACGTACTACAAGTCCACAATTCTACAATTTTTCGACATTTATGCATAGCTGATTCGAATCTTTCTATTCGAAACGTTTAATTGAAATCCATTTTACGTCACGTTTCATTCAATGTTTTCCGTATTTTTGTGGGCGTTTTTGGTACTGCATTCTTTTCTCCTTCTCCTTTCCCTCTTTCTCCTTCTGTTTAATATAACGATCACGTTATACATAAATATAAATAATATATATACATATTATATATATATATATATATTATATATATTTTTTATTCATTCGTATCGCCGCGATAAAATTTAGCTAAAAAAGATTTAAAGTTTAGAGTTTTATTCTATAACAACTTTGATATTTTTTCATCGAAGTTTCTGGAATGACATGCGTTCCACTTATCTTCCATATTTTGTAATTACTTTGACATCGTAGCACTGTGACGTACGCGGTAAACGCGCTACAAATGATCTCGGAAGCAAAAGTTTCAAAAGTTACAGCGAGACGATCAAGCTTTCTCGGAACAAGAATATTCAATACCGAAACATTTTAGCTGTAAAGATATGAGAACAATCTTGTGTAAGATCCTCTCGTATTTGATAATCATCGTTTTAATAAACGGAAAGACAGCGAGCAGAATGTAACGATCTTGTTACAACACCTGTCCACTGTTAATTTACTAGTTAGTTTAATTAGATTTACGTTAACAATTGTACAGTTATCAATTATTAACAATTAATTCAGCGACATTTATCACCAATGATTAAACAACAATGTTACAACGAAACACGTATTATCTTTGAACGATAGTATAGTTATAAATTTTAAACAATTTAATAGTAGATTCTCGAATATTTTAATATGCTTTCTTAATATTTCACTTTTTATAATCTAACGTGAAACGATTGTGAAATTATTTAACAGGTCAAACGGTGCGTTCAAACAGTTCCATGTTCCACTTATCATGCACGAATATATGCAAATTCTTCGATGCAGTCGTACAGCTTTTAGTATTCACTCAGACGCATCGATCTTTTAAGTTAACTACTGTTTCACGTATTTTTCTTCCCTCTTTTCTCTCTCTCTCTCTCTCTCTCTCTCTCTCCTTTCGTGCGCTCTATCGTAATGAAAGGGGTAAAACAGCGTATTAATCGATGCCTTGAAAAGAGTACAATTAACGATCGCTTATTTTCTCGTATCACTTCTCTGCCGTTATTTTGTTTTCATTTCACTTTGAGTTACGATTCGATAAACGAACGTACAGTTTATATATGTAATCAACGGATTTTGTTAGACGAAGTATATATCACGTGTATTCATTAAGTAGAGTGGGTTGAAAATAACGGTGCAATGGAGAAGAAAGTAAATTCTTGGCCAGAAAGAAAGAGTTAAGTTTGATACTTTTTACTTCCATTCCAAACACGGACCCTATAAAATTATATATACAAGACCTCAACAATTTTTCCGAATTTTTAGATTTTTCAAAATACTTTGAGCAACGTTCCTTTTTTTTTTTTTCTTTTATAAGAAGAAAAAGCTTCTGTTTATTGCTTCTACACGTTCTTCTTCATTGTACCAAGATTCTTCCATCTACTCTATGCAACTTGAAACCCTCGATCTCTACCACTGTTCTATCAATTAGGGCAACGACCTGAACAAAAACAAGCTTATCAATGAAGATTCACTTTCAGAATCGACTTTCCATCTATGGTAACACTTTCTCGATCAAAGCATTCCATTCGACCGTATCCTCGAAGAATACAGCTACGATCAGGATTCGTTTTCGCATCTTCTTGCAGCGTCGTCTCTTCCTTCTTCTCTGATATCTCGTTTTTTCAACATCGACGTTTCCGTTTCTATTTGCTCGAGCTCGTGGCGATCGGTTTCCACGATAGCTTAAATGTACTCGGCGAACATTATCCAGTAAGTTACGTTTAACACGGCGAATAAGAAAGGGAAGAAGACACGCGAGACTCGATCGATGTTGAGGGCACGCATTCGCGCCTTTTGGGCAGGTGTAGGGCCTGGCGGTGGACCGGTTGTCGATTTCTGCGATCGGCCGGATAGCAATATTGTGTTCTCCTGCGTGATAACGATCGCAACTTGAACTGCCGCTGTGCAGACAACGCTTCTGTGCCTCGGAGCCGCGGAGAGATGAACGCGTGGTCGATAACGCGGTGAAATAATTTTCGTACCTCCTGTCGAGCAACCTTTTTCATTCCCTTCTCTCTTTTCTCGTTTTCGTCGTGCCGATAGATTTTTCGGCTAGGTTAACTTCGACATGCTTTTATTTCCAAAGTTGCAAATGTTGACACAGAATTGCTCAAATATGTCTTTCGTAAAGGCACGATGAAGTAAAAAATATCATCGCGTCTACGTTCTGTGATTCTCGAAGAAGATGACTGTGTTTTAGCCATCGATTGGAATCGAGGTTTATTTAATTTCAAAGTGACGAGCTTCTTCAAATAATCGTGAAAACCGCTTGCGTTAGAACGAGCTTTAAAAATATCCGGCGACTATCTGTCTGCGATGTTATTAAGACGCAATAAAAAGACAGCAACATCTGTCGTAAAAGACGATGCGAAGCATGCGAAACGTTATAAATTTGGATAAATCAATCTTCCTTAAGCCAATATTTCATAGTATTAAATGTTACAATATTAAATATTTTCTACGCAATTGTTAGAAACGCAAACGACGGAATAAACTTGTATCCTCCTTCTCCGAGGCACAGAAGCTGTCTGAGTTATTTAGATGTTCATCCAGGCGTTACCTTAGTGGCGATGTCGAAAATTTTATCGAGCTTTGCGGCATCGGTGCCGCTGGAAGATGGCGGCTGAGGCGGAGGCGCCGGTTTCGGTGGCGTATCCGAGTCGCCGAGGACGATGTTGACCAAACAATACTCCATCAACGCCATGAACACGAAGACCGTGCAAACCGACATGAACGCATCCACGGCCTTTAGGTACGAAACAGGAGGCAAAGAAGCTTGACTCTTCGCGTGTTGCGTGGAAAGGGTCAGCAAGGAAGTTACACCCAGCGTTACTCTTGCTGGTGCTGCTTCCGGTTTTATCCAAAAGGAAACCCACTACGCAAGATATAAGTAACTGATTTCGAAATAAAGATAATGTTACAAACGTTAGAAAATTAATAGAGGAAGCATGAAAATATCTGATACATTGTTCTCATAAGAGTTGAGAGTTAAACGAAGTGCGATTAAGATCGGATCGGAGGTTTGAAATATGAAGAAGGAGATCATATCTCTATGAAACAGGAACAGATTAGTCTGTACTTATGTAGGACGAAGTAAGATCGCAGGATTGTAAAAATGGAATAAAAATTAGACTGATCATTATAGAAAAAATATCTAGGATATTGATAATTGTAAAGGCATATTTGTGATATGTGATGACAGGAAGATATGGCGTCTTTTATTATTCGTATCTCAACCTCCGGGACTTACCGACATGATAACGATTAGACAGGTAGGAACGTAAGTATGAAACAAGTAGTAGCCAAGTCTACGTTTCAAGACGAACACTACCTCGAGGCAAGTGAAGTTACCTGAACATTAAAAAAGTTTCGATTAATTCTATTAATTCATCTACGCTCGACTCTGAGCCTTTCCTAATCTATATAACGCGAAGACACGCCGGACGTCGACGTTTATTCACAAACAACAGCATTCGCGCGAAAGTCACTTTCAAGCGGAACTGATTCTTCGTTGACGTCCCTCTTCGATTTCCAGGCGTATTTAGAACAGTTAATTAGGAAGAAAAACAGCGTTCTTTCTTCCACGGTTGAAAACGACGTCGACACGGAACGTCACTTACCAGTAGAGTAGACCTGCGTGCAGTCGGCCGTGTAATTCTTAACCAGTTGCAGCTGTGGCAGCTCGATGTTTTCATCGACGACGAGTGGCACGTCAGGATCCCACTGGAAGATCATTTCATCCGTCGTGTGCGACACTGTTGACCGAGTTGTTTTGTCCTTGTGAAATGGCACGGCATTCACTCCGTAAAACTAAAGGAATATTCATGCAGGTCTACGGTACCGTTCCGAAATAAAACACGATTGTCCGATCTCCATTGACTCGACTCGATTGTCGCTAATATTGGACGTCTTTCGAGAACTGTTTTGCGCTATACCAGCGACACCGCGTTTTCTATCGATATCTGTCGATCGTTTTCCATCTTTGATGCTTCAAAGACGCGACTATGTTTCAAGGAATCGTGGCGAATCGGATGGAAAATTGGAACACAGATAAAAATGTATTATCGAAAAGTGCAGATAAAGTAGACTAGGTGATAATAATAGAAAGAGTAGGAAATCATAGGGATGGTAGAGAATCGTAAAAATTCCTCAAGATCGTGTATGAAAGAAACCGTAATGAATTAAATGGTAAGATTAGAGCGCAGGTGACGAATATGAATCGTTATGAAGCGCGGATAAAATGAAGTGTATGGTAACGATGGAAGATACAAGAGAAAGTTACGCTAATATTCTATTTTACTACGGATATAGTATAAAGCGGAGGATTTAGAAGTCGATACAGAGGGAAAGCGTCACTCACAGCTTTCCATTTGTAGTTTACACTCTTGCGTGTCGTGAGGATAGATCAAAAAGTTCATGGCACAGGATAACTTCAGCGTTAATCTGAAACATCGTACAAAACTTTTGTTTCTTTAACGAAAAAAAAAAAAAAAAAGAAGAGACAGAGGTGAGAAATAAAAGCTTTCTAATCAAGAGGTAAAACAAACTATACTACTATTATTATCACTGTAAAAATAGAATAGAAGCGATGGACAAAATTATTGAGAATCTTGGAGCTTTCTTTTCTTACTTGACCATGTATAAAATAGTCTTGTCTTTGTACAACCATAAGTAATGATTCGGTATAGTCATCGTTTGAAAAGTCACCGATTTGGCATTCTTGAAGAACGAATCCGGCCGCCACATATTCTTCAACCAATCGACTTCCAGCAATCTTGAACGATACATTTGATAGTATAATTATAAAACCAAAAAGAAAAGAAAAAGGAAAAATAGTGCAAAGAACACTATGCCTAAAAATATTTTCCTTTAATTGGAATTTTCGACTAAGATAAAATAATATCTTTTTAAATCAAATCGTGATAATTCCATCTACCTGTATTCAGATGTCATATTTTCTGGCAACCGTAGCCTGTTATCTTTCCAAGTTTGAGCGAAAAATATATCAGCTGCGTAGGTCTGCAAAAGTAAATCACGCAAATTCCCATCTCAAAGTTTAATATCGATTACCCGTTAAAGCTTAAGTTCTCCAATTTCTTTTATGAAACGGAGTATACCATTTGTGATTAAAGTAAACCTTGTTGTGCAATCATTTCAACGATACAAAAATCAACAGCCACGTAAATTACGGCCATAAGCTGTTTAAGAACGACGTAATTGTTATCGTTGAATTTAAAAGAGTCTTTTAATTAAGAAATTGTACCTTACCATTGAATTCTCGTCTATGGAATCAAGGCCCATAACAGTGACATGGAAATAAACGATAGTCGCCTGTCCATCTTTCTTTGGCGGTCGCATTTTGTCGTACAGTTTGGGATCTTCCGGCAGCAGATCGAAGAACTCCAAACTCCTCCTGAAATTTCGGGTCGCAATTTCAAAAAAGTTCAGACATTTTGTTAATCGAATCACGTAATCTAGGAAAAATAAATGTTCACATAAATATTTCGTGTTAATAGCAATCCATAAATCAGAATTATCCTCGTATATTGTTGGCACCAAAATTTTACAACGAAACAAAATCTTAAGCGATTAAAACATAGTAGTAATTTGCGGCAAATCTTTCTCGAATTCACTTGCAGAAATTTGTTTCGCGAGTGTTTCACTGTTTTCTAACTTGCAGTTTTCTACCGTCGCGAAGAAAGAAGAATGATATTTCACTGTACGTTTCAATGTTTCTTAACACACTGTGCACGAAACACACGAAGCGAGAAATTACGACTGAAATTCACGAAAGCTCGGAACTGCTTTTCCACACTCTCTCGCCTTCGTTTATTACGCATCGTTGATTATCTTTTTGCCGTTTTTAACACGTTGAGCGTGCATTGCGACACTTTTATATCATACACATATTTGCACAACTACTTGGAACTATCGTAGATATTATCAAATTATTTTGACATGAACAACAGTTTTATTACACGCTACACACTGCGCTTTATCGACTTCACTGCAATTTCGTTTGGTACTTGAAACTTTCACTTCCGAATTTCTTCGAAAGTATCTCAAATTCTTCATGGTGATTTCATCGGGCTTCGAATCCTCTGCTTGCGGTGCTCCGAAGATTTCATATACCAACTAAATATAGTATTTTGTCCAAATTTGAGAAAACGTTTAGATGCCTACATTAGTAATTTTTATGTACGTATTATTGCTATTTTGTCATTGGAAAATGAATAATTGAGAACACGATACAACTATAGGGATATTCGTTGGAAGTAATCAAAAATTATTTATACGCTACAATTTCTTCGATACTATTCTGAGTATGAAAAAATTGATATTCTGCTAGCAAACAAAAAGCATTACAATTTTGTTTCAGACGATCTATCGAAAGAAATCTTTTTAGAACTAAAATCGTACTCAAGCAAATAACGAAAATTTCCACTTGGAAAACCAACAAACTCTAAGAAACGGAAAAGATATAACTACAAGAACGACGGTATTCGAGTTATTGCAGTATCTCTGCACCAGAGAATCCCGCAATCGTGGGAAACATTTCTTACAAACAATTACCTCTTATGAACGAATTACTCGTAAAACAAGAAAATTCTACAATTAAATCCCTCGAACGAGATACGTCGTTAAGACATTGGAATTCCCGAGAGTCTTGGTACAAAGATATAAACCCAAGGAGAGGATCTGGCCTTGCGGAAGAGCTTAAGATGGCCGGCAATGTCGATTGGAAAAGCGGAAGAGGAAGAGACCATCTACAAACAAGAATCTTACTGAGCGTCTGCGGTGCGTCCGAGCAGGAGAAGAAGCACGATCGAGGAAAGGATTGCGGAAACCATGCTGCCTCCATGCGTCTCGTCCATCGACATTCTTCGTCGATCGCTTCTCAGCGCATCTTCCTCGTGGCAGAAGCGGAACGAACCAACAACGAAGCGGAGAACAGCGACAGCGAAAAAGCGTGTTCCGGTCAGGAAAGACGACGAGGAAGAAGGCGAGACGGAAGAGGAAGGAGAAAAGAATGTGATTCGCGGCAAAGCAGTTTGACTAGAAGACGAGGCGGCTCCGAGTTGGTGACAGTGACTGCGATTCCTTTGCTTCTTTCTTCTCTATTCCCCCTGACCGCTGTTCTCCGAATCGCGAGGACGTACAACCGTCGACTGACTTCTTCAAACGACTTTGCCGAAGCTGCAGAATCCTCATCGTCGCTTCGTAGAGAGGCAGAGGTGGAGGTGGATGCTCGATGGTAGCGCGGTGGTGGTAGCGATGGAGGTGGTGGACCAGCAAGTACCACCGGAGGTACATCCCAATATACCTCGCCGCCACCCCGCCGTTTCTTCCTCTTAACTCGATACAGAGGGATGAAGAAAGGGGAAAGAAGGGGTAACTCTCTCTCGTGAGCTTGGTGACGTGTACAGAAAACGAAGACAGGGGTTGGAAAGGGTCGAGAAAGAGAGAGTAACGCGCGAGGACCGACGTGTTGAAAGAAGTGGTGGTAATCCCCGGTGGGTCCCTAAAGCGTTGCGAGATGGTTCCGACGACACGAATTTACCCCAATGCGGCATGTCCGTGACATCCTCCGCTCTGGATGGGTGCCGTAATCGCGCACAACTCGCGACACACTCTACCACCGCATGCTAATTGCCACGATGGATACTATACGAGGTAAGAATAACGCATCGATGAATAGGGACCATGCGGAACTCGCACGTGTTTCGTTGGTCCGCTTCGCGTCGTTGCATCACGATGTCATTACGTGTCCTCTCCTCTCGGTAGACTTGTTTCTTGCCACTTTAAAACGCACTTGGGATTGAACGTTGTTTACAGAAATTATTAAGCCGTTGATATTGTAGAATGGTAGGAATTAATCTCTCACACTCGCTTTCTATTATATTCTATATTCGCGACAACGTTATACTTGAAGGTAGATACTTGTTTTCCATCGCCGGAGATTCATTAGCGGAATTCATTGCGCACAATGAAAACGTGTCTATTCGCTAGGTTTAGAATACTCCACGGAGAAGCGCGTAACGAGTGGCGGAGAACAGAGTATCAAGGCACGGCTTTCTTTGATGTGGTTGCAGCTTGAGGACGCGTACAAGCCAAAACTTTTCTTTCGTTTTCTTGCATCCTCTGATAAGATCTCTAAGAAGGAAAAGAGTCGGGAAAAAGACGCTTGATGTAATTAGCGAAAAATAACTCTTATTTGATATATATTGGAATTTCATATATAAAATATGAACAAAACGAGCCAAGTATATTAGAAATATTATAAAAGCATTGAAGTACTCAATTTTCGAATTGCAAAGAAGATTTAACCGCGACACATATTTTTCTTTAAAATAAAAAAAAGTAATTACAGACTTTGTTGAACGCGTATAAACATATGCGCTTAGGCCAAGACCATGAATTTTGCTCGATGCATACACGCATTCCTAATCTGAAAATAATAATTAGACAAAGACGGATTTCCGTAATCGATACCTCAAACTGTACAAAACAATTGTTACACGATCATCAAAAATCAAAGATCTGATAATCGACAAAACCCAATGAAAAATTGAAAGACCGATCGAAATTACGATGAAAACACGGGCAGCGGAAAAGAAGAGAAGAGCGGAGAGGAAGCACGTCACCGATGACGAGAGGAAGAGAAAGCAGAAGAATCGAGGTGGAAAGGAAAGGAATGGATCCTGCAATCTCTCCTCTCGCTCTCGCCACCCTCCTTAAGGGTGACTCTCAGAGACGTTAACTACCGTGCTATTTGAAGACATTGTCGTCGACCAACGGGACACGCCGCTCGATATATCGATCCTCGAAAATTGTGCCGCGAATAGAATGCTACGTGTTCGCGTCGCTCGTGCATCGTGAAGTGGCCGCTCTTCGAGAAGGTATATAGACACGCATGAGCACTCTCGCGCGCGCACACGTACACATGTTCACTCACTTCCCCCAAATTATGTATACAATCCAGTCTATAGTCGCTGGACACTTAACAAACTTTAAATATAAACTTCCCTAAATCAGATTTATCGTAGAATATTTGGAGTATAATATACTTTCGCTTAATGAGTTTCAACGTCATTTGATAATCGAGGGATTCGGAAGAAAAATGATACAACTTTTTGTTTGGAGGAAATCCGTAGTTTAAGAAAGTGCTAAAATTCAATTTTAGAAGCAAGTTAGATAATTAACTTTCTAAAACGTATTAGAGACTTATGGACGCTAACGTATCTATAGGTGCGTAGTATTTTTGATACTTGGTATGTAATATATTAGGTTGTCCCGAAAGTTTCTTTCCTTTTGCAAGGAAATAACAGATGCACAACCTTTTTTCGTTTTATATCGTTTTATTCAATCATGTACGATCCGTTTTGTTCTATTTCTATTATCATATATTATATTATTATATTATTTTATTATATTATTATATTATTATATATTTTATTATATTATTCCTTACAAAACGAAAGAAACCTTTGGCACGTTATTTGGGATATTATATATAATATAACTAATGGGATATTTTCGTAAAGATGTCCCTATTGGTCGTTAACGATGGGATTTACAAATTTATTGGAAGCCTGAAGTATTAACAGTAGAGTATTACCTTTTAGAATCCTCTTATGTAAAAGATAAAATAGGAAGTGGGAAATATTAAGTGACGAGAAAGAGATAGGCGTGGAAACTCGAGGAGATAGAGCCACCTGCGGTATATCTCACTATAGAAATGCACTTCTTTGCAGGGTGGCTCGACATCAAAAGTGGCCCCGATCGTTATCAATGATTCCCAGAAACTTTGCATTGTTATCAATAGCTCAAAGCACGCTCGTCGTTGTCCTTACCCCGGAGTCATCACTTTATGTTCACCCTTTTAAGAACAAGGTCGTTATTTTTCCCACACAACACTCAAAAAGTGCATCTATTCTGTCCTTTACACGAAATATTTGAAATATAATAGTTTTAAAATAAGGGACGGGGAGATATTACCATATTTCTATCGAAAGACTGCTACTTAGAGTAGAGAATTTAATATGCTTATTAGAAATAACTGGAATCACCGATATAAAATACACTCATTCATTCGCGATACATCTCCATATTCCCGGAAATGTTTTTTATTCGAAGTATTAAATTGTTCTTATTTCTCAGCTTATAGTCAAATAATCACTACGTTAACAGTTGTTCTCATTAAATGAATGATACTGATACTATCATTAACAGTGGTGGATAATCAAGATCAGTGTTCCACCTTAAAATGACACTTCTTTACCACGTGACACGTGAGGGAGAAGCCGTGGCCTCTCTCATTAGTATATACCACCACAATTAACGACGTAAGTTCCCTCGGAAATCTTGATCTTCTTCGTCCACGTAGAATCGTAACTCACGTCACGACGAGGTTTACAAAAATTCCTCCCGATCGAATTTTGTTGATTCACGCATACGTACGTTTAATAGAGTAATGTGTAATATCCATCTTTAAAGATTAATTACTTGATTTTGGTGTAACAAAGCGTTATGCATATTTTGTTTTTACAGGGTACGAAGGATTTCTCGTATTTCTTTATGTATAAAACTTTCCTTTCGTTTCAGGAATACGAAATAGATAAAAAAATAAGGGAAGGAAGAAGTTTCACGAAGGACTGCAAACAATAAGATCATTGATCTTTTTATAAATGTCAGGTATCCCACTGTTTATTTAAATTATTAATTAAAAGATTACAAACAAATTGTCAACGACCAAAATTAGACGCTTTAAGAGAAATTCGATCAAAGAATGGATGTAAAACATAAAATCGCGAAAAAAGTGGAAATTTAGCATCATCGTGTCATTAATGAATAATACTTAGTCAGGGCGAATATATTTACTTTTACCTTGACCTCGTGACATTACCTTGAGAATGATAAGAACGAATTCCTTTTCCCTTCACTGATTCTAAGTCGTAGTATCGACCAGCCTCTTTGAAAGACGCGTTTCCACAATGCCTTTCTAATTGTTGAGTGCCGTATGCGATATGGCAACACATTGGCGCAGACGTTGCTACGTCTGGATTCCTTTGAGAAGGAAAATTATCGAGAAAAATTGAAGATTCAATGTTGTTTCTACTTCCAGGTATTACGGTAAACATCTCACGAAATTGGCACTTTTGCGTTGAAAGACGAGTTTACATTCTTCCTCCAAAGTGAAACATTGAAATTGATTTGATTATCGCAGGATATGCTTCAGTTATAATCTTCTATATTACATTCGAAGCTTGAAACATGTTGGGCCATTAGGGTTGGCAGTGTCAAGAAATAAATGTTATTTGTTGGAAATATTTTTCTTTGTTTCCAGTTGTGTGGTAAATCTCGTTTAAATTAGTATTTCTTTAGCTCGTTGAGGGCCAACGTTAAAGCAACGTTTTATTCGCTATCCTTTTCGATCAGCTCATTTATGGAAAAAAAGTGTACGAATAGTAAATTCTAAAACGAATTTCAAAGAACAATGTTAATAACATCATCGTCTTCCTTCTTTTTTTTTTTTTTTTTACTTTCCAATCTATAATATTGATTGATAATGAATTGATTATTATATAAATAATATAAACGTACAAACATCCGCAGCCTGGTTAGTCTATTAAAGAATACGAATAATCAGCTGATAATCAGCGGCAACTGAATAGCAACCAGATGTACAAGTATTCCCAAAGAGACTCTTCCTTTTCGTATATCTTGACAGACTCCCTTATTTCGCTAATATAAAACCGATATTGATCGATATTTTTAGATTCACGGCAACACGATGACAAGCATGACACATGCCAAAATCGGATATATATTTCGATGCGTCTGATGACGTCATTTTTCGTAGTACTGACGTCGATACTGCAGCTGGCTGCCGTTAGAAAGGAAAGAGCCGAGAAATGGATTGCTGAAGGAGCGGTTCGAGTGGTTCACGGCATTCTGCTATTCCCAGTGGTGTTGCAGGCCCAATGACCTGATTGTCGAGGTAAAAAGAAGCTGCTCTCGATGGTTCGTTACCACGAGCCCCCCCCCTTCTCTGTCCTCCGACAGCAGGATCATGTCTGCGGTATTTCCACCGGTGAAAAGTGTCTCGTCGTCTATTACCACCACTTTCGGATTCATTTTTTCTATTCCTTGAAGACCGTTCCATTCGTGTAACTCGTTCGCCTCTTCTAACGAATGGAGTCGACGAGCGTGAATTGGAAATCTTGCACGATGCTCGATGATACATGAATGAGAGAGCTTGGATGATTGATTGACAGGATACGTGTAACGTTTCGGAAGCACGATACAGGGTTTCTTTGGTTGGTGATTTCGTGTCGTTGGAAAACACGATGGAATAGTTTGTAAAGTACTGGCCTTAAATTACAGTTTACGAGTATGATCAAATTTGAAGAGCGAGTGCAATCTTAGTTGTCGTTTTCGGGAAAATTTCTTGCCATGGAAAAGAGGAATGTTATGGGAAATTATTCTTGAAATCTGAATTCTCTTAGGTAGAAGTATTACGAGGAGTATTGTTTCAAACTTCCAAGCTTCTTCTCGTATATGAGCTATTAGGAATCGACTTCATTAATTGAAAAGTATAAAACGGAGATTTTTAAATTTATCTTGGAATTTATTATTTTTTTGTCATTATTTATGTCATATTCCTACGATTGGGAAGCCTTCTGATAATTGAATGTTAATCGTGTATTTACGTAACGAAACTAAAAATCTATTTTAATATATCAAAGCTAGCAACTTTGTCGTTTCTTCCGCATGCTGTTAAACACTTTTTCTTTTGCTGAAGGTTTCCCGATAAGAGGAAGCGATTATCGGAACAAGATCATCCTATTATCGAATTTAAAGATCTATATTTGACTCGCTCGAGGATGAACGCGGGGATGAACGTTTAAAAAATCGAACTCGTCTCAAGTGGCCGAAGTGTTGCCAGCTTCTCTTCGATCACCAACGGCGAAGCATTTACGTCAAAGATTCTATGACGTCACCCAATAAGCTAGAATGTCAGTTAAAAACGTTAAATATTTAATATCTTTTTTATTTTCTGCAAATAAATAAAGTCATTTGTTTTCGAAGAGAAGAAAAACCAGTATTGAAATGTTTTGCGCTCTAAAAGTTTCCTTTTACAGAGAAAACATTGACCTACCCTTTGTTATACCTTTTGTTATGATAGATATCATGTTGGTATGATCAGCAGTTTCTGCGCCCAGAGTTGGCACAACTGTTGTGTATTCCTTTGTTTCTGTCCTGTCCGATATACCCATCAGTTTTTTGAGTATACGGTGTTTGTAACGGTCGCGCAAGGCAGTGAAATACAGAAAGTACAAAACTCATCTGTGTGAATCAATTAAACGTTTATACCAAACCCTATATTATAACACCTTTAAATCTTACTGCAAAGTTGTCTACGAAGAATTTTGCAATCGAGGGAACGTTGAATAATATCTTGCCAATATCAAGATGTAAAAAAGATTTGAAGAAATTTTTCATTTTGCATACTTATCGAAGTAAACATAAATTTCAGTCTACCAGAGTTTCCCCATTTCCATTTATATTGAAAGTTATACCTTGCACCTCCTCAAAGAAATATATTTTCTATAAAATTTTATAAATTAGGCATTATTTGTCTTCTAAACGTAGAATGGCAGGTTCTCGCAAAGTAATAGTATAAAAAAGTGTCTACAAAACCAATGATAAAACTGTCGATCATTAAAATATCGCGTTGAAACAGAGGTTTGTCGTTGACGTAAGTTGACGACGTAAGTTGACGTAAGTTTGTCGTTGACGAAATACCTGCTCGTAAGATGTTCTAACTATGACACGTGCCTCTAATTGTAAGAAAAAAAAACTCGTTCTATGAGAATACCATAATATCTGCGATCTTCGAAGATATAAAATAATGTCTTTACCTATAAATAGACAACTGGTACTTAGCGGATTAAGCATCGTATTTTCAGCTATCCGGTCAACAGATCTCTTATGTAGTTCATTCTGTTTTCACGATCGTGCCATTTTTGTCTTTTAATTATGCACTGCTCAAGTATATCAACTGCGTTGTAATTAATAAATCAAGTATCATTGGAGTCTCTTTAATTGTCAGTCTTTGAATTAACAAGGGTCAATTTCGTACGCTCTGAAATATTTAAGGCATGATCTTCTCACTCTAGCTCGATCTTGAGGAAAGTAACGAATACATATCCTAACGTCCCACGAACGCGAAATCGTTGCTGTCGATTGACAGCAGAAAATAAATACGTATACACTACTTCGTGTAAGACGTACGTTTTCGTAGTACATTTATATAACTTCATTTCATCTTTATCCCAAAGGTAACATCTCAAAATCTGCCAAATGTTTAGAGATTACACAATACCGACGAACGAAGCAATGACCATTATTACACCAAGAAAAGCTTTCTTCTTTTAATCAATTAAAGCGCGATCGAATTGGTGAACAATAATCCAGACGAATGTTTATAGACGAATGACGACAAATCGTCACTGACGAGATGAACACCAGTAGCAGTGTCTCGTTCGAGTTTCGTCGAATCTAACTACGATGATCGCAGCTCGTGCCGAAATCAAGCCTCGAGTTTGAAAGTTGAACGATCGTTGAAACAATGAGCGACGTAATAAACGAGGATGAAAAAGGCGATCATCGATGTAACGACGATCAATCGATGTTACGACATTCGACGAAGCAAATATTATCGATGAACGTTGACACACAGCATGGTCAAAGGAGATTAGAGAGAATGGCTTGGAAGATCCTGCGGTCGAGTGTAAGTACACGATGACACACGTCGTGTCATCGGTGGTGTTTTTGCGATGTCAGCTGAGGTACTCTTGGCCGAGGAACATCGAGAAGTACGGTCGGGTGTGGAGGGACACCGGTCGGGCTTAGCTTGCCGTTGGAGAAGCGTTTCGAGGCAGCTGGAGACGATGCATGATAAGCACGCCCGTTCCTCTTTCTTCTGACCTCACGCCGTTTTTCACCCTCCCCCCGCCCCGCCCAACCGAAACTCAACCCCACCGACCGCCTGCCTATTATTTTCGACCGATTGCCAATTGTCGTGCAACTGCCGACGTAGCTGCTCCTGCTGGAGAATTCTGGTTCGCCGTAGAAAGGTAACAGGACTCCTGCCACTCGATCCTCCAATTTTCACTCTTCGTCGTTCCATCTTCTATCTTCTTTCGTCTCTCTCTTCCTCTCTCTCTTTCTCTCTCTCTCTCTCTTTGATTTCATTCGGTGAAGCGGTACCTGAAGTGGATTTTAGAAGAGACAGATCTATACAGTGGCTACAGAAAGCACCTTTTCACCATTATATTTTCTTTTATGTATTTTAACATTTACATACTAGTTAGTTAAAGCGTCTATGAAATTTCGTATCGGTACAGTGCTCTTATGACTACAAAAATTGATGCATTACGACAGTGTACAGATACTTGATAAAAAATAACGCTTCACGAAAGAAGCGTGTATGGAAATACTTTTTGTAGCTATCGTATTTTTAAGAGAATAATTTCTTTTGACGATGATGTATGGTTACAATTATTAGGCGTGTGACGTACACAACGTTATGAGCTTTGTTTCATTCTATGAGTAATATTCTGTTGATTTGTTCCCTATTCCCTTTTGCAACTGTATTTTTATAGAGAACACGCTTTCTTTGGCAAAATTAAGGTACTAATACAAATAATTGTTGACAATGAAATGCAAGACTGATTAGTAGCAATTTACTAGAGAATTATTGCATAGCAATTATCGAAACTACTTAGAGGAAGACATTTCGGAGAAAAGCAATGATCGATCGACGATCGAATTAATAATCGGCGGTGGCCGATGACGCGCAAGATCACCCCGTTTTCTCGAGATTTCGAGGTCGATCACGTCCTCGTCCCAGAAACCCAGGGATGAGGATGCACTCTCCGTTTATCCCACGGAAAATGGCATACTCGGCTACTTGAATTAATTATTTCGGTGCGTCAAACATTTGACATTTTTTTAAGTGGTTACGCTTGCGAGCTTACATAATCAACAGAAACAATCTCGTAACAGTGGATTCAACTTTTTTCTATGATAACCTGTCTGTACTTAAATCTTCCATGTTTGTTAGTTACGCTATTATTTTTCATCTATTTTATTTTCCATTTAACGCTAAACCTACCACGCGCGGTCAAATGACCGTTTTTACAATTTCGTTTAGAATTTCATGTGTACAACGTTACTGTATCGCCATGTAACGTATTGACTTTTCCTATAATATACGTACAACGCATTTTTCAATATTCACAACTTTCTTTATCGTTTACTTTCCGAAAAAAATTGCCTAAAATCTCTTTCTATATTAAGATACATATTTTTTTTTTTTTTTTTGAAGCGGTCATTTGATCGCTCATGGTAGGATTAGGTATACATGAAATGCTGGTAGTGTTAAGTGTTAAGCATACCATAGTATATTTTTGTCAAATTTATATTTTAGAATGAAATAGTAAGCGAAATAGTAAAAGTCGATCACGCGAAACGATAAAAATGATAAAAATTGAGATCACGCGTTAGATTTTTTTAATCATTTCTCATTACCTGTATCCATGTTCTCGAGTGTCTTTGCGATATAAGCTTGCTGAAAAAACGTGTTTGAAAAATGGAAAGTTTATGCTTATCGTAAGCTCGATAAAGGAAAAAGAAATGCTTGATAATAGTAAATGTTTTAATACATACTTATCTTAAATAAAGTATTCGTACCTAAAATTGAACCAGAGCACTTAGGGTAAAGATCTGGAAATAGTGACACGAAATAAATAGACAATAAAAGTCCAAGCACACGACAACCCTGTTCAGCCTTAAGGTTTTATAAAACACAATTTGCGCGCAATACAATCGGTTCATCCGACAAACTTATCGTGAAATTTCGATAATCCTTAACATCTATAGAAAGAACAACAGAAATAAAAAGAATTCACATTTCCTTCTTTTTTGTCTTCATTTTTAACCATTTTTAACACGATTCGATTCAGACTCGATGGTCCGAATGTGCTTGTACAATTAGCAAAAAGTGATGAATTCGTAAAAATTGTCCTCGTACAAATAGTCTCACGCGTTTGATTAAGCAGCCTCCTCCTCTCTGAAACGAAATTACGAATGTTTGTCTGTGACATCCATTCTCCCTCCATTACTTCTGCTTCATTGCAACGAACCGTCTCGGTTCGCCACACCGAAAGATAAATATTTCCACGAACATCGAGTGTGATTGTGTCTTACGCAATTGTACCATGAAAAAAGTGTACGTGACCCTTCCAGATTTGAAAAACCTGATCAACATCGATACATCGAGGGAATATCGTTGAAAAATTCCACCATAATTACGAGTGTTCATATATTTATAGGAAATTTAAAGATGAAAAAATACACACAATATACAAAAGTGTATAAAATATTCAAAGTAAAGTATTCGTTAGAATATAATAACCTTTTTCTAATATCACTTTCCATTTCTTTAGTCACGTGCATGTATTATATAAACGTCAGCCCTCTGATAATCAGATAAACGAATTTCTTCTCGCGTATAATCGAGTCAGTATGAAATTTATACTGGAAGAAAAAAAAAAAAAAGAAAAGAAAAAGAAAGATAAAAGTACAAGTAGGTTACTATACGTGTGATAGTCCGATAGTTCGATCTACTGAACAAATCTCAGGTGAAGATTCATGTCTGGAAGAATCGATAGACAAATCATAACTTGCAGCGACGGTGCTACTAACAAACATTTATGTTATCATACAAAGAAATGCGTGTATTGTATTCTCGACTGTGTAAAACCGAAAAATTGACCGTCCAAGTGGAAACCTCCGTTTACTTCGTCACTTTACTTTTGTACTCCGCAAGCGTATTGCTATTATTAATTTGGTAACTCGTGTGTATCGAACGCTTCCTCCAAACATCGACCCTCGTACCACCAAAACACATAGAAATGCACGTCGAGTTTAAACGACTCAAGGTCCTCGTTTTTGCTTCAAGCATTTAAAGATGTTGGTTTACAAAGGGAGGCACGATTCGTCGATTGGTAGTACGAAAGTTGAAAGCATACAATGGAATCTATTGAATTTCATGCATACACATATCTGTTCGAGATTAATCATTGTGACTTGCGACACACTGAATCGAAGTATTCGCTTAATAAACTTACTTTTTCACGGCGCAGCGTTATAAACGATCGTTAGCATTACGTTTCTGGAAACACAGAAATATCGATTACCTCGTGATATACAGCACGGACTGAATGTATAACGGAATAAGGAAGAAGGAATGTTTTTGATAAAATCTATCGAATATTACCATATTCGAGGAAAATTATCTCCCAAAGTCATATACATAGGTAAGTTAAGTTGAATTTTTGTTAAATGCCAAAGTTTAAAAATCAATTCTACAAACAGGATTATTATCGACAGGAAGATTTTCTTTCGTTTTTTTTTTTTTTCGCGAGAGACACAACAGTCTTATCCTTTGGACTCTATCGCCGCCTCTCAGTCCATTCTGTATAGCATTTCTGAAACTTGCAACAAATTTCTGCTAAACGTAAAACATTTTCCGATCGTTGGCACTTTTTAGAGGTAACTTGAAAGAAACGCGGAATGGAATCAGGCGAAGAAACGCGTACCATTTTCTTTGCGACCTCTCGAAATGCAATCAGTCGATAAAAGTTGAATGTAAAAATCGGTAAAAAAAAGAAAGCTGTACGGAACATGTATTAAATTTTGAAGAAATCATCGGTGGACATGAAAATAGCCACGTTCGCCATTCTCTTCGTCGGATAAAAGCCACGCTGCAAACGAGGTAGAGAAGCATTCAAGAATTTCAAGCTCGTTCCTTCATGCGCTCTACTAATAAAAGTGCGACAACATTCGAACAGACGGATAAGTTAGAACAAAAACGTTCGACAGAATGCGTAGAATGTTCAAACACGTTTCGTTTTGTTTCGCTCGAACGTCAATGCTTTTAAAACCTGCGTTCGTTAACACAAATCTCAAAGATCCTCGCGATCTCACGTAAAAGTTTTATAAAAATAATTATTGTCCTCGTGAGTTTTAATTTCTCGTGTCTAATTAGCGAAGATCGCCCGGAATTTCTGCTCCAATGCGTCCAATTAGAGAAGCAAAAAGGAAAAGATCGACTCGAAGGGTAAAGGGTCTGAGAATCTCGCGTAATAAGTCAGTGGCGGAAAGTCTGTGAATGGGAACTTATATGAGAAACGGCTGCACTTACTTATATAACTCTCTTAAAGCTCTCTATTGGATTAACACGTTCAGTATCCGAGATTTAACTCGACTGAAACTACCACTTGCGTGAGAAATATTGGCCGTTCCGAAGACGCTTTGGTCAGTTCCATAAATTGAAAACTGATGGTATCACAAATACGTATCGCTTGTTTCTCGAGAATTGAATATCAAGCGTGTACTTATGCAACGATATTCAAAAAGTGAGGAAAAAAAATGAAAAAAGAAAACACGGAGTTAATCAATTTGGTTTCTGAGATTCGTATATTATTTGAAACTTTCATACATCCTTGTATACGACGTATATTGTTAACGAATTATGAACGTGTTAATCGTTGGTAAACTGCGGATATTTATGCATTTGTGAGAAATATGAAGGATGCGAAAATGTACAAGAACGTGTACGAATGCAAATTCTATAAAAAAAAAAAAAACACAAAAGTACGGTGCATATTATTGCATTTAGAAAATACAACATTATTTCATTCGAGTTGAAATTCTTTACCTGTATCTGTAAACACACGAGTCTGCATAAAGATCCGCGGCCTAATCGTTAGCTCTGTTAGCTGTAGATTTCGATCGGTCGATCTCTCGACAGAACGTTCATGCGACCCGGATTAACACGCAACGCGTCGCTCTGAGCATACGATATTAGACAATATTAATTTAATGACGATCATCGTGTGACTCGCTGATGTGCATCGCGTATCGGAGCTTGCGAACTCGCTTATAATCCCTATAAAAATGAATCTCTCAACGATATGAGACGACGTTTTAGAAAGTAAAAGGTAGAAAAATATATTGCATACGCCGCTTTACCCGTTTCTCTGTGATCTCGTGCCGCGTGCAGATATACCCTCGCGAAGCTTTCATTCCGCGCGTCCTCTGTATTTTCTTCTATTCTTTGCCTCTAAACACTTCGTCCACCCACCGCGGTTACACGCCGAGCTTTATGGAAACTTACGGTAAAAGGGGAATGCGAATTTCGTAACAGTCTCTACGAAGCTTTCTACGTTCTCTTATCGTGTTTTTCTCATCACATCGTTCAATCCGTCGAGTTTTCAACGTTTCGCGCGACGCTCTTTCACGTTGCACCGACTCTCAAGTATCGATGGACCCCTTTCGCTTATTTCCGGAGGTTCTATGTTTTATTTGTACTTTACGATTTACACTGACACCAGCGATCGAATTAGCATTCTTCCATTATGCTTTATTCTTTAACGATGCTAATTTATGCCGAAACCACATAAACCAAAAGAAAGCGGTAGATAGGTGTAGATCATCATTCGCGTATGATAAAAATAACTGTAGATCGTTAAATAGAAATCGTGCCCTTTTGGTATATAATTTTGTCACCATTGCTCCTTAGTTTGTCGAATTTCGAGGTACAAAGTGCATTGATCAGCATGCACAGTATCCTGGGATAAGACACCAGTGCTGATAGATTATTCTAGTATGAAATATGCTATTGCATGTTACTACACAGTAGACGGAAACGAAAATTTACAACTTTCGATTCGATTAGCCGCGTCGACGATGAAAATTATTTACCAAAAGAGCACAACATACAGCAAGATCGTATAATTTGCCTACGATAATGCAGATATTGATGCAAGAAATGGAACTATTCTTTCTCTATCGAAATCGAAAGGAAGAGTACGGGGTCCATCGAGCTACAACACGGTAATAAGCTCTTTCCAACAGACACAGCACCACTTTCATTCTACGCGACTACGACACATTCGAATAAAAAACTTCGCTCGTTAAACAAACTCTCCTTGCAGTGTTGCTTCGTCGCAAAACTTCGCCTCGGCGCTTTTCTCTCTGCCTTTCGAACCATTCCAAAATTCGAGTCTTTTCGTTGAGCGAACGTCACGCTTGTAGAAGTAGAAGCAACGCTCGAAGGGTCATCGTGGCTGATCAACATCGTGCTACATTGCTTTCTCGAGTCCGGAAGATGCAGATCGCGAGCACGTTTCCTGAATAATTCGTTCCTTTACTGTTATAATTTTTGTTTTCTTTTTTTTTTTTTTTTTGCACGAACCTGAAAAGAAGCGACCACCGGATCGTTTCGTTGTCGAATAATCGACCGAAACACCGAAACAGGAGGAGAGATTCGCTTTCGCTATCGCGCTCTCATCGTTTTCGTGCAGCGTTCGTTCTTTCAGAAGCAAGGAAACTCTGTTACACCCTTGCGTCCTGTCAGAACGAATTATGAAAACGGTGATTCTTTCCGTTTTTCTTGTTTGTTTGTTTTTTTTTTTTTTTTTCTTTGCCGTTTCTTCTTTTTCTTCGGCTGTTTTCCGTCTAGCTTTCAGACGTGCTCCACATTTACAAACGCGCTTTCGATTTGGACTTTTACACGGGTGGATCGATGTCAGAAAAGGGAATAGTTTCAGAAGAATCGAAGGAAATCGACACATAGGGAAAGAGGCACGGCTCTTTCGTTTATAGTCGTTCGCACGATACAACATTCTTTCGCATAAAAGCAACTCGATCACTCGTGTATAAACTGATCTCGTCCGTACAAATGTATGACTACGCTCTCTTTCCTTGGCTTCTTATCTTTTTTTTTCTTTTTGCTTTTTTTTAATTTTTTTCCCCACTGTTCAACGACCTTTCTCGGTGTTTTTTTCTTTTCTTTTTCCCTTTTTTATAAAACGTCGCGGATTCCTTTATTTATTTATTTATTTTTTCTTTTGTTGCTTCTTCTTTTGAATATTCGTACTGAAAATTGGTCATCGAACGATACGAGAGGCAGTCATTGGATCTTCTCTTCTTTTACGTGCAAAATCCTCGAATGTAATAAGAAAATCGAAAAAAGAAATTGGAAAGCAGTTGAAAGTTAAACAAGAGATTCGAGTGAGATCTGCATGCGTTAGAAAAATTTGTATAAAAATCCACGAGGTTGCCAGTCGATTCTCCAAATGATCAGAGAAAGAAACGGAGAGGAGCCTCTTTGTGATTAGAAAGAAATGCGCCATGACCGCAACTCGTATAGCAGCACGAAACTAAAAGATTTGAACGATAACCGTAACACGTCCCGATACCCTGCCATTTCGCGCGTACAAAGGCTAAAACTCTTATCAACAAAAGAAGAAATGCGTTAATTAGAAGATCAAAGAACATTTTTCAAGCCCCGTAATAAGCAGCAAATATCGTTACACATGTATAGTGATAACAATCGAATCTCGCGCTTATGCTTAAAGAGTATAAAATGCAATTGTATCCTTTTTTTTTTTGTTTGCTTTACCACTGGAAGTAGAATATTTTTTCTTTTTTTTTTTTTTTCTTACATTCGTCATTCGGTGGTTACCAAAAGCTACGTAATATACGAAGATACGATTAAAAACGGTCGGTTATCATGCGTAATTACCCTTATGATATAAAAGTTCCAAAAAAAAAAAGGAAAGAAAAGAAAGATTCAGCGATTTTATATCACCTCGCACATCTTTTTTTTTTTGCTTTTTCTTTTTTTCTCTTAGTGTTCTAGAACAGCAAGTGCCATTCGAGAACGAACAAAGATAACGCTGTTCGCTCCTATGCCACTGAATTTTGTACAATAACTATGTGATACACTGACCGAAGCGTTTCACGGTCGGAAAGAAGAAACAAATTTATTCGACTTCGTTCATCGCTTTCCTTTCGATCTCTACAGACATCTAATATCGTACGAAAATAGAATACTTCACGCGTTGCAAAATTGATATCGTGTAAGCAGACTTTTTTTTTTTTTTCTTCTAGACCTGGGATTCTGAAACTACGGATCATAATTCCCAACACGGTTGCAGAATGCTTTTACAGAAAATTGTTCATCACCGAAATTACTTTCATAGGAAATCTTGTCATCACAATTTTCAGCTTCGCTTATTTAGTTCAGTATCGCTCTAATTAAACTATCTCACTGTTACACTGAGTTTTTTTTTATAATTAAATAAAGTGATCTTAGAATGCCTTTTCATACGAGTGTAACAAAGGGTCGCAGCTATTCGAATTATTACGAAGAAGGATAATAACTCGGAACAGTTTGGTAAAACCCTTTGTAGGTCTTTCGCATAACGTTCACCTTCTTCTTTAATCGACACGCTCGTTTCACTATACCGGTCGACGATTACTTATTACATAAAATAAAATTAGCTTAAAGAAGATATCTTCCGTTATAGAAACAGAAAACGTACTCGTCAATTTAATGGATACATTTTTTTAATTATCCTGACCTATCCTTTACCAATAAACGCGTTAACAAATTCTACAATCAATTCCATCCTAATCGCTAGGGGATCAGATCAGATCAGTCAAAAGTTCGCACAAGGTACGTACCTATATAGAACCCCGTGGAATATTTTCACGATAATCGCTTGAACCTTTCCTGGTATCGTTGATCAATAAATGAGTATGATTCTGTTCCAATCTAACGGTACCAGTCGACGAATTAATCCCATTAAAAAGATAGAAAGATACGGAAAGCCCATTTTTAATGAGAAACCGATCAACATACGTAACTAAGTGAAAATCTAAAGCTTAGTCGCGTCTTATCTTAAAAATTATCCTCGAAACAATTTCCTCGAAGTTTCTTCTTTCCAAGCGAACGTCTCGGTCGACTCGCGTTTTCCTCTATAGTCCCTCCGATAAAGTTCGAGGTGAAAAGAAATTTAGTTACCGCGCGAGTGTCGCGTGCAGATATTTTGGGAGAGGGAGGAAAAAGCTCACAGAAATGGCACAGCGGTATACTTCCTTTTGTTGTTTCTTTAGTTATCCTTTTTATCTTCGCAAGTCCCCGGCTTGTTTGAGCAGAAAATCGGAATTACTTGCAGTGGCACAGAGCCAGTAACGATTCTCGCACGATTTATCTGAGACAGCGCAGCCAATTTGGTAAGAGGGCTGCGCATCTCAAATAATCTCAAATGGATCCGCTACTATCACCAGGAAAGACCATCATGTTTTCAGCACCATAGGAAGGTGTTGGCGAACCCCTTGCATCCAGGGAAGCTCTGCTCGCCGAACTAAAGCTACTCGAACTTAGGTCCTCGTAACTGGCAACCGATTGGCTGCCACCTGTAACAGACAAAACCATTTTTTCTTTTTCACGTTTTCGTTTTGATTGATTTTACTTACGACCGTACATTCGCCGATTTATATGTTCCGCCTAAACATTCAATTTTATCGTTCTGAAATATTTATTTAGAAACGCCGACCACCAGCGACTACCGTAGCGATCAACGCGTTAAAGAATGGAAACTCTCGATTTGTCAAACATGAGACGATAAGGAAATGATCGTAATCGTCATTTTATTAAAATCAATTTTCTGAGATCTGTCTTCGTAGTCGTATGTATAGCTGTATCGTTTATTCGTTATTTTTACTCGCTAGAGTTCAAATTTGATCTCAAGTAATATCACGATTAACTTGTATTTTACACGTACTTGCTTTAGATAGCTAATCGACACACACGCACACACAGTGTGTTTACATTAAAAATTGAATTACGGATTCTCGAATTTCTTCTTATCGGCGGTGACACAAAAATCAGGAAAGACAGAATTGTTGTATGCTGAAAAGCGGGAAGCTTCCCAAAATGAAGCAGACTGAGCCTGGGTGTGACGCTAATAGTTTTATTTCTGTCGTATTCGTCTGTGCTCTCCCCTATTATAAATCTAGTAATATCGTATTGCTTCTATTCGTAAATAAAGATTCTGCGTATCAGTTTATCTTTGTTATACTTCTCTTTTTCTTCACAATTATCTTTAAAAACAATTACATACATACATATATGTATATGTATCGTGCACTTTACATTACAATAAATCTTTTCCCCGGGCATTCGAATCTCAACCCCAACTATTCGGCTATCAACAACGAATGAAAACGATAGCGCCGAATTTTCCCTTTCTTTTTTACATTCCCACATACGATCCGTGTATTCTCGAAACTGACCGTTAGATTCAGTTAGTAGATAAAAATATACAATAAAATCGCTAGACGCGTTAAATAATCAATAGGTACAATTCAATCGTATAATTTCTCATTAGCGTGAACATTCGTCTAAAACGCTATTGATCGTCTAACGAACAATCGAATCGTAGGAGGGTTTAGAATGGATTGAAACATTAATCACTGTTATCGTGATTAATTCCACAACTACCAGAATGATCAAAATTGATTAGCAATTCGTATCTTTTTACAGGGGAATTTTGTAAATTCGCTAGCTAAGTTCTTTTTATTATTAATATCCATTATCCTTTAAATTAAAAATTAGATTAGTTTTCTCTTCGATAGAAATTTTACATTTTAATCTTAGGTAGTCCTGGCGTTAATCTTCATCATTTATCGTGCTCTGTTCTATAGCAATCTATCGAAATGGGATATAATCTTACGAGGAAGAGCAGATTTACACGTGACTTAATGCAAACTAGTTTCTAGCGTGTCTCGCGTCTTATTTTATTATCTTAAAATTTCGCGAATATTTGCACAGTGATCAATGCCCTGTCCCCTACGTCGCAGACAAATTTTCCCTTTTTTTCTTTACGATTCCTCTATCAACAAAGTAAATACATTCGTGACAGAAATTTACAAATTTTCTACGAACATCGGCATTAACTTTAAATTATCACACAGCGTTCGAATCGCTTATCGTTAGTCGTTTGTCATTCGCAAAACACAGGATTCTCAATCACATAAAGGTTCGCTCGATAAGTCTAATTCGCAAGTTATAGCAGAAATAATATCCGAATACGTTGTAATCCAGTAATTATCTAAAGATTCATCACACGTGATCGTAATGCAAGAACCACAAGAACCACCTCGCTAAAGGTTATTAAACTAAGTACTTCGTCGAAGCTGTTTAATCTTCTAACAACCGGAGAATAATTACGACGTGTCGTGTTTGGGACCTCTTAAAATGATAAATTAATAGTACCATTTATTTCTGATTTGTTCTCTGATTGGCAGTCGTTGCAGAGTATCACCTGGTATATGACTTCCTGTTTTTCTTTTTTTTTTTTCTTACCCATAGAATCGGCAAAACGATGAAAATCGATAGCACATTAACACAAACACGATATTACAATACGTACATACACATACATCGAGTATAATAATTACGTTCTTCATTGATCGTATGACAAAGAAAGCTACGCTAAAACAATCGCTAAATAATTGTATTTTCTCGTTATATTGTTATGTATTTATACATCGTCAATTAGTACTCTAAGTAATTGGTAAATGTTATTATCAACGCATTGACCGCCGTTAAGCTACATTTTGTAGGTTTTCGCTTTATTGAGAACTAAAATTCTTCAATCTCTTCGCGATTCGTTGAATACAGCCGTCCCTCGATGTACGCGGAGTTCAACGTGCGTTCGTTTTCGCGTAAATTCCAAAACAAAGTCTGTCAATACGAAAGAAAAGATATATACACATACGACGACTAGCGCACAACTCAACGTACTTTTATTCTTATCTCATACAGCACTGACGCGTTTCAACCGAATAAGTTACCGTATACGCTTGTTACTTTTGAAACTTCTACAAGAATCCGCGTAAAGTAAGATCGCGCGTAAAAACTACCGCGTAAATTGCGTTCTTGTCTATCGCGTAAAAAAAGACTCGCGTAAATTAAGAGACGGTTGAACCATTTAATAATTGTCGAAGATTTCCCCAATATGACTGTTTATTTCGTCTAAACACTTTTTATCAATTCCAACAATGCCAATAACGATCAATGATAATTATGTGATCAGTGACAACTATAAGACCTTAGTAGCAGTCAAAACGTCGATCACGCACACACATATATAACGTATAAAATACAAAATCCTCGAAGCTATCTACGGTCCACGCGACTCTCGCCGGCGTTTAGAGGATTAAATCGCCGAAATAAATACGCTACTATGATTTTTCTTCGTCGGAAGAAATATGGGATAAAAGTGAGTGGTTGAGGTAGCGAAAATAAAGAAGAGACAGATAGAGAGAGGGAGAGAGAGAGAGAGACGTGTGTTATACTATAATACAAAGAAGAGGAAGTTGCAAAAAAATATCGCAATTTGGTGTTAACTTGTGATCTTTTTTTTTCTCTCGAAAATATTAATTCTTTTGTTCGAAGCAGAGTCGTGTGTCTGCTATACACTCTATGCAGAAAAGATTCACACGTTCTACCCACAAATACAACGTTCCGTATTAGATACTATGTGTATAATTCGTCGGTTTTTTTTTTGCATCGAGTTGTGAGTATTTATAACAAATTCGATGCATTCACTCAAATAATTTCGTGTCTTTTCGTCCGTTACGAACGATATTTTCGGAAGGAGGGATAGAGGATTCAAGGATTTGCAGGACAATTGTTACTTAAGTTTATTCGATAAAAGGACGAATATGCTTTCACTTGGATTATACGTGTAACTTTGCGTTCTAACGAAATCGCTATAATACAAAATAAAAGTATTCTGGTGGTATGCACCAACATTGAAATATCTCTGCGTTTTTTAATACGAACGAATGCCCTCGATGACACTGCATTTGCTACGTCGAGAGAAGCAGAAACTCTTTTAGTTATCGAACGATAAATCCATCTAATACTTGATAATACAGAATCATTGTTCTCATTTTATCATTTTATGAGAACAATGATACTTATGGCTCGCCTTTGATTATCTTAAAAGATTCAACTACGAACTACGTACTTAGGAATTTAAATGACTAATAAAACAACTTTTGAAATATTATCACGTGCGTCGCATGAATTTATATATTACTAAAATATTCCTCATAGATATTAAGTTGGCGTTTGATTAAAAAGTAAATTTTGATATTAAATATTCGAAAACTAGCAACCAGCTATGTTTAACGTATTAGTCGCTATAAAGAAATGCAAAGCGAAACGTTCAAACTACAGATATTTTCTTCCATAAACACGAAAGCAAATAAAACGAAAAATATTCTACTTTCGTATATACAATAAAAATCTATCACCACGTTAGTAAATTATATTATATATTCGCCGAGTAATTCACATTGAACACATAAAGCGCGTTTAAAGATAAAATTCTTCCTGATACCAGCCAAGATTATTTATTTTTAAATTATTCACAAAATGATAGAACGATCTTATTAAAATTATTTTTTTTAATTATATATACCTATGGCAGAAATCATCATGTTATTACTATATCTTGATGAAAAGATGATTTACAAGTTACCCCACACTTTATAGATTTTCTCTTGAGACAGATGTAACATTTATTTTCTAATATTTAATACTCCGTTACAAGATTAGTATCTTTTTATACATTACATTTCTTTAGAATCATGCTAATTCTATAAATACATTGATTATAAAGAAAGTACTAGAATGCACATATCCACAAAAATGATTGTTAGCATAAAAAATTAAAAATGTAACAAAGAAACATCGCATAAATTAAAGAAAAAATTAGAGAAACCTGCTCACATCAAAAAATATCAAAATTTGTATGAGTATATCTATATTCAAAGAAATCTATATTTCACTATCATTTTATTAAATATTGATATAATAACAAAATATAACGCTCAAACGATTGCACTTTAAAAGAGACCTCAAACGCTATACATATAACGAAACATTAGCACTTTCATGATAAGTGTGATTTATTAATGCTGATTAACACAAATCGTTTATTATAAACTAACTTTTTTTTTTAATACCATGTTTGTTATTGGCAGTTAACGTTTTGATTTTGTAAGTGAAAATCATAAATTTGAAAGAAACTCACAATTTTGTTATACGCCTATAATTAGTAACAATTAGTAAATGAAACGTCTAACGTAAGGAAACTTCCTAACTAACGCAAACTTCTTTTCTATACCCGTTACCTGGACACCGCCGCTACGAAGGATAAATAGGATTTAGTGAAGTAAAAGAGAAAAAAAAAAAACAAAAAAAAGGTCCATATTATCGCGCCTTTGAATACAAAGAGTTCAGTTAGAGTTACACGCCCAGGTTAATTTCCTTGTAATGTCATCTGCTGTAAATATATCAACGTGCTCCCTATCACCTTCAATTCCAACGCTGCCAGAGTACGGATCTGGATTACTTTTACCTATAACCTCAACGATATGTAATAACAGAGAATACGATTAATTTAAAACTAAAAAAAAAAAAAAAAAAAAAAAAAAAAAAAAAAAAAAAAAAAAAAAAAAAAAAAAAAAAAAAAAAAAAAAAAAAAAATAACATCATAGCAGATATTTCTGCAAAACTAACTACTGGTCAATTTCACCGTACAAAATGTTATTTACTCCTTCGATTTTTGCTTTTCTCCAAGCTCGCATGAATTGGAAAGAATATAAAAAAAAGAACGAAAGAAGAAAAATGTTGACAAAGACAACTCATCGCACCAGAAATAGCGTACACGTGATAAATAATTACTATAAGTAAATTAGCGCTAACGATGTGGCCTAACTCGAATTAATAAATACGTTGCATCGTTTCATCTACAGACTACAATCGTAAAGAAAACTTCTTCCTTTGTTAAAGGAGATGAAGGAATCATCGTTGAAATTCTAATAAAAATAAGCTCGAATAACGATATGATTTCGACATTTTTGTTCGTTGTTTCTTTGTGAAAAAAAAAGAGAAAGGGGGAAAACATGATCAGATATGGTTTCCCTCGACGTAGCAGCGAATAGATACAGTGAATCACGAAACATAATCACAGCATTTACGAGGACGAAAGTGACGATTAGAAGTTTTGTACTAAATCTCACGGCTAAATCCTCGAAAAGAGACCTTGTTCGTTCCACCGAAAAGATCTCATAGTTTTCCGTTTGTACTAGCAACAAACTCTAACGAGTTAGAAGTTTTATATATATTTATATCTATATGAACGAACAATCGATTTGTTGCTCGACACGTGATTCTCTATTAAACACGAGAGTGGTTTCAATCGATCGGTGATCAAGATGTTTTGGATGAGGTTTGGATGAGATTTTGGCCAAACCCTCTGAAAGGAAACATATATAAATAGAACATGATCACTTGTAGAAAGACACAGGGAAACGTACAGAAAAGAATTGGACTAAGAAAGAGAGTCGAAGATCTTGGTCAAAGATATCGCGATTTTCTTTGATCGTTGGTACAATCAGAAAGTAGTAATTCTGCGTGAGAAAAATAAGTCACGAAGATAGAGTAGAATATTGCTGCAACTCTAGCACAATCACGTATTTCGATTTTAATTTCCTCGGAATACGCAATGAATTTAATATGGCTCCATAGATCAAAATCGAGCGAAGATTAACTCAGATATACCGGGCGAATATTTCAAGTTAATTTTCTTAAAACTAAAGTCTCTTCTTCGTGTAGAATCCACCCTCTGCCGATTATACCACCAACTACAAAATACCTTGTACGAAATGAGAACTTCGTCTCCGTGAAAGTACTAAACAGAACGTAGAAATAATGAAGATATTTTTCGATTCGCGTAATACAACTGTACAGTGCTATTGTGTATTTGTTAAAACTGTTCTAAGATACCTATATTCACTAAGGTTCCGCGATACTAACATCTTCTCCGTGAAGCTAAACGAACAATTCTGCGGCACAAGGTATTATTCACGAAATTACACGTCATTTAGATTACTAAGGTGCTGAAAATAAAACTACAGTCCCCACACTGCCAACGTTTCCGTTTATGCAACTAATCGATCGCGACCCATCTTTGGCTCTTCAGGAATTCTTTCATCTTTTTTTCCTTTTTTCCCCAAGGTTACTTAGCAACACCTAATTCGCGGTTACAGGTTTAAAGAGGGTAGTTGTCTGTGACGAAACGTGTCATATATATATATATATATATATATATATATATATATATATATATATATATATATATATATATATATGCTATTTTGTCGTTCGCGTGATCTAACACCTACGCAGGAATTGCATGGAAAAGATATCGAGGTAAGAGATCGTATAAAGAGCCTCGAGTATTTACAATTTCGAAAAGTTTCTAAAGCCGCTGACATCTACCACGCGATAAACATAGTAATCTGGAGAATTGAATCAATGGGCTGAATTTATCTGTTGCGTGCTTAGTGAACGGAAACTATCAAGACATTGAATATTAAAAGCTCGAAAGCTTTTGAAGAGGACCAAGAAGGTGCGTACGTAACCAGGTACGACAAATGAAAAGATTATCTAGCATACCGGAACCGAGATTCTGGATCGATATGACACACATACAGAATCCCGTTTCCCTTTTCAGACTCTCGCTCGTGTGCAATTCAAGAATTATTACGCTCGTAATTTATGCACATCGATATCACACGACAAACATCCAATCTTTATATGAATTACGGATTTATACGATCGATGATCTTCACAATAAAATATGCAGTGAATGTTCACTTGTTTCGCACGATTTGTATCACAAATCAACTAAAATCCTTTGGATTCAAAAGCAAATTTTCTTGCAAAATAGTCGAATTTTTACACGTAGATACGCATATATATATATATAACGCAATGTAACGGAGTTTAGGTATACTTTATGTAACGCCTATTTTATACGTTTTCATCCTATCGATATCGTTACTAAACTACGCGTTATCGACGAATTTCTTTCGTTCAGAAAAAAGAAAGTGTCTACGAATATCAACCAGAGATCATTTTCTCGTTCGGATATACGAAGACGGTCGATATAATAATCGACAAAGACGAAGAACAACGATTTTTCAACTATTTTACCCAAGTCTGAACACCACTTAGCGAAACTCGATCTTTTACTATAAATACAAATAGATATCTCACATCGTAATGTACAGGACTGTTGCATAAACAAATGGTTAAAATTCCCGGAGAACTCGGAACAGCCAGAGGGAAGTTTTCATTCGTCAAACACGGTTAATCGGTCCGAGCGAATTTCCTCTGGATCCGTGAAAATATATTACGGATGGCTTTCATGGAAAGCATGTCTCGACGGCGGATATAAAAAACAGAGACGAGCGCGACGATCTCGATCGGACACATCTTTTTATGGAGGCGGATGCGAGCAGCTTTGTGCTAAACCGAAACGTGTGTTGCAGTGAATTTGTGAAAAGCCACCACGATGATCGAATTCCACTTTTTGTTAATTCATATAATTTCACTACATAAATTCATGATTAACGTTCAACTCTTAAATTCATTTATCACAAGAAGATGCCGCAAATAATAGTAAACTTTAAGGCAAATCTAAGAAACGGTGTCTATAACATCATTTTTCTATATCTTTCAACTTATAGAGTCGATCAATGCGGCTTCTTCTGAACCGCTCATATGTATACAACTTGCTCGTGCTATTACTTCTCAATATCTTTTTTCTTTTTTTCGTTTTTCTCTTTTCCTCCTCTTTTTCCTAAATAATAGATTTTTTATACGAAAATAGTATGACAATGTTTCACCAATTTTTATACGCAATTACATTGATTACCTACAACGCATGTTAAAACGACAAATAGTATATTCATTGTCATGAATTCAATTTTCATTCAATTCAATATCAATGCAATTGAATTCAATTTTACAGTTCGATTTTCGAATGAGAATTTCCACTTTTCCGTCCTTGTAACTACAGTAGCTCGCGATAATATTTGAACACTTATGGAAACTTTTTATGAATATATTCTATGTTTTATAAGAAAAACATTTTGAAATTTTATTAACATTGTAGCGAGACACGTCTATCGCGGTTATTAACAAGACGCGATAATTAGTGAGACTATCTTTAGTACTAACTGTATGTTTAAAACCACGATCCACGCTGCATAATAATTTTTTACTAAGTGTTACGCTTGTAAGAAATGTCTTGTTACTATTATATATAGTTTGGAATTGACGTGGTTTTCAAATTTTACAAATACAATCACGATACTGGTGTCATTACAATGATAGCGAAATTTTAAAAGGTTTCGTATATCGCATATAATATACTCATAAAAATACTACTGTACATTCTTTGCGTTAGTGCTGCACATGGTTATTACGTGAAAACCATGTCAGATCAAAGAAATTTATTCGTTATATTGCCAATAAAAAGTACTCAAATTTTGCCCCTCTCTATTCTTTTTCTCCAGAGAGATTCATATCATTTATAAATAAAGATTCCTGGAACTAATAACGTGAAAATCCTTTAACGGTACGAATCGAAACGCAAGGCAGTCGCCGTATTAAAGAAATATTTAAAGTGCTTAAATTATCGGTGAATGGCTACGAATCGATTCGTCCGTTTCTTTTGAATTTCGTCGATCGTAATAAAAAGCTAGAACACTTCTCGTATGCACCACTCGGACAACGTACAACGCATTCTCGTTCGACTCGACGTCGATGTAAGGCAGTCGGAACAGAAATCGCTATATGTGTTTCATTTTTTTTCTCATTTTTTCCCTTTTTGATTTTCCTTTATATTTTTTTTTATATATATATTTATATGTACAGGGTGTATCACAATATGTGATACCCATTACAGAAGAGAACAGGAGGCACAAAAACAATGAAAGAAGTTCATACGGGTATAAGCCCTGTCTGGCCTTCTTTCAAATTTATAGCCACTTTTACGTTTCAATAATTCGCAACTGTTCAACGAAATGACTACCTTCGTCGTATCAAAGAATTTCGCAATTTTTCAAAAAATTCCTCTTGTATGTCGAATAATACGGATCGAGGGTGGCCATCGAGCATGGAGCATCTTCAAAAGCGAAGATAGGCAGTTGTGGATTATTAAAACGCAAAAATGGCTATAAATTTGAAACAAGATCAGATAGAACGTATGTTCCTATGAACTTTCCTCGTTCGTCTTTATGCATTCTGTCTGCTCTTGAAGCACGTCCCATATAATATACTTTGTATATAGAAGTTTCTTTAATTTTACGTGTGTACTGTTTTTGTGTGTGTATTTGAGTGTGTGTGGTGTTATTTCCAATTGTTTATTTGCTTCGCGCATTCGACTCAAATATTAGCGGACGTAAATCCAATGGTTACAGCCTTGCCCTTGTAATTATCGTAGGAAATTTTATCGAGTGCCTCTAGAATGTTCTTTCGTGTTGATTCTTTCCTAACGTGGTTACTAAATCAACATATATGTGCTACTGCTATTTCTATTTGTTCGATAATTCCTCTTCTTTCTTTCTATTTTTTTTTTTTTTTTTTTTTTTTTTTTTTTTTTTTTTTTTTAGAAAATATTCTCAAAAATATCAAATCTGACAAGATGCCAGACACTCGTCGTTCCATGAAAACAGAGCTAGAGCTTGTTCCACTCGTGAAAAGTGATTATATAACACGTGCTTCCTAAGGTAATTGTTTCTCGGTGAAACGACCATGCTAGTTTGATTAAAATGAAAATCGGAAACGCGAATTGTTCCCGGTTTATACTCCTGCTAATCAACCCCAGTTACTTGCATCAGGAGTATGTAAAGGGCAAGGCTGGCCCTAGGTACATCCATGCAATCCTCTACTCATCTGCGTTTTTTTTTCTTCGACTTATTGCCTTTCTTGGACGTGGCGCAGACTGAGGTATTCGTCGCGCTCCTCTCAGCTGCCTCACGACCCGAATACTCCCCTTCGACGTTCATGAACACCGCGTTTGCGTTCAACTCGTCCAGAGAACTAGAACGTTCAGGCACGATCTCCTGCTCCGAATCGCTCCTCTTCTCTGGCTCGATATCTCTTTCTGGTTCCGAGGAATCTTCTTTCGTAAACGTTGCACCTACCAGCGGTCCACCGACGTTCCACTTGTTTGGATCGTTTGGAACTTTTTCACTGATCTCGCTTGCAGCTTCTAATTTGAAACATTTCTCGGATGAGATGCTTTTACTCGCAGATGAGATTGTCTCGTGCTCGTTTTTAGTTTCCAACAAATTGGTCGGTAGATCCAGCTTTTTGTGAGTTTTCTGTTCGACAATTTCCTTTTTCATAGTCGACTCGCTTTCTGTGGTGGTGGAAACAGGTTTTTTCTTAACGATCAAACTCCAAGATCCGTCTGCTGCGTGTACAACTGGTTCTTCCACGGTTGTTTCCTTAACAGCTTCTTTCGATTGGTCCACCATCGTTGATGGTCGATCGGTCAAAGATTCGTCCTTTTGACAAATTTTCTTTTCTTCGTTGCTCGCTTCTTCCGTTATCGGACCAAGGTCAGATTCCTTCTTTGTCTCATTCTCAGAGGAACCGTTTTTCTTCTTGACGATGGAGCTCCAAGAAATTTCCATCGTTTGACCAGACGACTCTTCAGGGTATAACTCTAAGACATCGTCTCGAACTTTGTCCACCATCTGAGAACTCGAACTCTTTTTGTCTAAATTCTTTCTCAACGAAGACTCGTGTATCTTCTTCAGAGACTCTATTTTCTCCAAGATAGGCGTGCACGACGAGACTTCGATAGGATTTGACGATTCGTTTTTCAGCTTATCGTCCTCCATTTTATCCTCTCTTCGCGTTTCTGACTCAGCCACGGGAGAACCACTTTTCTTCTTTACCACGGCGCTCCAGGAAAATCCAGGCGACGGCTCTTGCGAGCTTGATTCCTTTGAAGCATCTTCCACAGGTTTTACAAGCTCGATGGAAGCTTCGGAAATTTGTACGTTGCTTTCGCTGCTGGCTTTCTTACTCTTCCGAGACTTCTTCGCGCGAGTCCCACAGACCTCGTGTCCAGCGAGAATTTTACATTCAGAAACGGATGCAGTATCGATTAATACTTTCATCTCGGCTTTCTGCATCGCGTCAATGTCGATTATCTCGATTCCTGCTTGCGATCGTTTGGGTGCGACGTTCGAAGGAGACGTTTTAGCAGAACGAACCTTTGTTTTTCTTAGTGGACTAACATTTTCGCTAACCGGGATATCTTTCGTGTTATCAGATTCTTCCAGTTCCTCTTTTCTCTCTGTATTCTTATTCTTCCAACTATCAACCGGTTTGAATATCACCGTCACATCAGCAGCCGACGTGTCGCTTTCTATCACCACGATATCCTTTGTCTTCTTAATATTCTTAGATTTCACCGCTGATTCCGCTGTAATCTCCTGAGATCTCCTCGTGCTTCTTTCACACGTATCCTTAGGTTTTTCAGGTGGTACATCATAGACGTCCGAATGCTGTACGTGTTCCATATCGTCGTCAGACAACGTACGTCTGCTCCTGGCCGATTCACTATCGCTACCTTTACTAGTTTCAGACTTCGAATCTTCTTTGCAAATTTTGTCAGATGTTTCTATCAGTTCGGAAGAATGTATGTACTCTATATCGTCGTCAGATATCGTATTCTTGCTGTTCTTCCTCTGCAGAATAGGCGAAGAGCCTGCGCAACTTATCACGTCCACGCTTTTATCGCTATCGATGCATTCAACCTGGTGTAACTGAATGATCTCGGAGCTTTGGATATGTTCAATGTCTTCGTCGGACTGAATCGAAGTACCATGCTTGTTGCAACAAGGTGTGTCGACGATGTGATACTCACTGGAACTGAAATCGTCGGCCGAGTCCGATGGCGATGATTTATATTTATCGGTTTCTTTAGTTAATTCATCCGCGCTTACAGCCGACTTGAAATCTTCCTTCTTACCGGTTTCTTCGATCACAGCATCCATTTCTATGATCGGTTCTACCTGCGTCAACGAACTTTTGCTTTCCACAAGTAATTCGACCTTTTCTTTGTAATTTTGAACCGTGGAAGACTTCGATTTGTTTTTACATTTTCCAATTACAGTTTCTTTCGAATGCTCTCCGCTTTTACTTTCGGGACTTTTAATGCTCGTATCTTCGACCACGCTTTTTCCGCATCCTTTCTTCTGACCGCAATTATTCTTAGAATCGGTGCAAGTAGTGTCTTCGATAACGATACTATCTTCGTGTTCTTTTAGAACATACTTCCTAGTCTCGGTTCGTTTACTAGAGCATACGGAAGACCCGGTTTTCCCCGACTTCTTCGCAATCTTTCCAAACTCGCATATCTTTTTACTCTCGGTTTTACAATGCATCGACGTATTCTTCTTTTCATCGGCTGGCTTATTCTCCATCAAAACTACATTATCCTCGTCACAGTTGACCACGTATTGTGCCTCGGACACGTTCCTCTCGTTAGCCCCTCTGTCTTCCCTTTTATCGACTTTCTTGCACCAAGCAGCTTCCTTTGCCTGGGTCATAGGACTGCTGGGGATTTCGCCCTGTTCCACGCAGAGACTCAAGCTGGTCGGTACATCGCGAAAAGCTTCTTCTTTCTCGAAGTCGATGGTAGAGTTTCCAGGATTCGTAATGGAAGCGATCTCGACGCACAACGCTTTTCTCTCCTTCACCTCGCAGATGTTCTCATCCGGCACGCTGTCGATCGCAGGTTCGCTAGCTGAGCGCATTTCCGCGCAGATCTCGGTGAGATCGCGCAGAGTTTGACTCTCCGGCTCGAAATCACCGAGAGAAGCCGGACCTTCTTCGGCGCACACGCTCCTAGGTGGTTCCGGTACGTGGCTCTCCTCCGCTAAATCAAACTCCTGACTGGAGTTAATGTCTTCCTCATCGGCCGATACAGTAATCACGGTGCCCAGAGGGTTGACGACTTTAGTTACCGGTTGACCCACCCTCTCAAATACCGATCGCCTCCCTAGTAACAGAAAAAGCCGTTGGCAGGTATCAATATCGAGTCACAATATCTCCCTTGTTTGATTTTCTGTTTGGCCTTTTTTATGAGATGCATCGCCTGAGGTATAATGAGGTATTATTGTTCTCGATACGGAGAGAGATTTTTAAATGACATCATCGAATACTAATTCAAATGTCGCATCGTGAGGGAATACAGAGTTACGAGAACGGGGTACGTGAAAGATACAGAGAAAGAGAGAAAATAAAAGAATAATTAATGTTGACTTCTAATGTAAAGCTGATATATATATATATATACATATACATATATATATATATATATATGTATGTATGTATACTCGATCCGAGTCGTCACACTGCACACCACAAAAACACAAACTTTACGTCGCAATATACGTGTCGAGATAGAATGGTACGTTGCAAAGAGAACAAGTTAGAACAGTTGCTTTCATCCTATGTAATTTTCTTTCATGTTCATTGGAACTTCAAAAAGGGGAAGATTCTTATAGGATTAGTAACTGCGACTACCCGCAGCCATTCGCAACTGTTTACCTCGACTTAAAGGGTAGACGTTGATAAAATGTATCGTTGTTAGTGATTAGATGTAGTATCGATAAAGGGGAGGGGGGGGAAACGGAGATACCTGCCTCTGGCCAGTTCTGTATCCACACAAACTTACAATCTAACAATCATCCGTCACCAAATGCAGAAAGCACGAGTATCGTATCCGTATTTAATGATTGCCTGCTTGCAAAAATTATCAAGTACTCCCACAAATTCAAGTTACAAGTTTCTAGAATAAAGTAAAACGTGATCTAAACTTTACAAGTTTTTCCATCAAGACGTAATTGCATTCAGTAATGATCGTTTAAACAGATAAAATTAATTTAGCCGCGTTGCAATTAACTTTACTGCATTTAGCAGGAAGATCTTCACGATTGTAAGAACCGTAAACTCAAGAATCTATTAAAATCGCGTATTCGAGGCACTCAAAAATATAAGTTTCCAAATATCCAAATCATATAGAATGCTTTAGTTCTTCTTACTAATTACAACAATGTACAGAAATTTTACGAAATATCGGCAATTGGGATATATCAGGATTCGTGATCTTCTACTTCAAAGCAAAGCATCACAAGTTCCATGTAATGATTACCTACCTGGAGCACGGTGTGGTGCAATCGATGTCTCTAGCATAGCTTCGGCCAAATCTTCTCTCAATTGATTTTCACCACCGCCAACACCAGCATTTTCGCTATCTAAGGGATCACCATACGCTTCCATAAATCTTGGAGACTGCTCGTAACTGCCTAAACAATAAAAGAAATCCACATGATAGTGCGGTACAAATATTAAATGAATTGAATACAAATTTAATCTTAACAACAAAACTAAATACGCTAATATAATATTTAATAAATAATATAAACTTACTTCCTGATCCATCAATGACCACAGGTACCAATGATCTGGATGCAGCATGCGGCATATTAACTGGATTTGATCTCGCAGGACGAGATCCACCGGTTACTCCAATTTCAACAGCCTCTGCTTCGACAAGATTCACAGTAGCTCTACATTAATAAAATTTTATTATAATGATGCTTCGATCTTAAAAACAATGTTACATGTGTGACATCTGTAGGAAACTAACCCACTAGTTGCATTATAGGTTTTAAAAACAAACTGAGGTCCCATCCAAAGTCGCCTATGTGGACCAGCGTGTGTTACAATTTCTACTTGACTTAACCAACGATCCTCCGCTAAATCGCCATCTTGAATGTCTTTCGGTATAATATTGACATTTAATAAAGGGCTAGACGTTGGCAAAGGTGGTACAATCTCTAAGGAATTCGGAGATCTTAGAAGGGGCCATTGACCTTTGGCTTCGACCTCTAATTCTATCATCGTATCGTCACATACTTTTTCTTTTGGTATACCTGAAATGTGTCATTAAATAGTACTTATATATTATTTTGTATTGACATTAATCCCGACTTAAATTAATATTTTATTCACCTGCAGCTGGTTTGGGTTCTAAATCATATTGTATCATATTTCCGTGACATGCCATAATGAACAAAGAATCAACTGCTCTTTTCATAACTTTTGCAGTAGATTCCCTTTGCGCATACATCCAAGCTCTTGGAGGTGCAAAACAAGCACATATTTTTAATGGTAATGTTCCGCTATCGTCCGAGTGCAATCGTTGTCGTTGCTGTGGCCTGCTATATAATATAAGACAAATAAATTGACTAGATAATAATAAATTCCGTAGATAATCGATAATTACCTTTGTTGAGCTTGACTGTTTGCGTGATTTAATGAAGATGGTTGTCGTATCTGTGCCAGAGGATGTAGTACAGTTGGATGAGGGTACGGAGGGAGTCTTGGATTAGAATATGGATATACTGATAAAGGCAACTCTGTATGAGATACGGGAGAATGAGATCTGGTGCCGTCGTCCATTAAACCTGCACTTCTATGAAATCTTGAAAGTCTATTTACAACATGAGGTGTGGAATGAGTTCGTATTCCTACTGGTCCACCATATGGTGCAACAGGAAACACATGAGTAGTGCCCCGTACAGTTGATATCGCAGCCCATCGAGTATCGCTCGAAAAAGCCATATCCTGTTGCAATAAAACACGAATCTTTAAAATACATAAAGTACTAAAAGCATAGACATTAAAATCTGATTTAAAAGGATACGTACCTGCACTTTCGCAGTAGTATCTCCACGATGTAGAATATACAAATGATGTACTGCTGCCAAAGTGGGGCCACCTGGATGTGGCTGAATTCTAAATACATGAAAATCATGCCCCCTTTTGTCAGCGGTCATTAGCAATGCACCACTTAAATCAAAAGTCATGGCAACGATTGCATCACTGTGGGCAGTAAAATGAGCAACGACAGTCTCTATATTCGCATCGTCTAATTCTTTCTCCTCTTTTGCTGCTTGGAGATCTAATATCGTAATCACTCCTGGCTGGGTTACGTCACTGCTGGTATTATTAATGACTACTGGTGATACTGAATTGCCAGTTAAACTGGATGCAACTGTTTCCCCCAAACCACGCAATCCCTTCCCTAAAGATTTTGCCGCATACAAAACAGTTGCTGTATAACTTTGAACTCCTTCACCTTCGCAACCACCGCTACTTCTTTTTGCTGGTAGTAACTTTTTTTCGCTAAAAATATTTGTTATTATAACAAAACGTAATTTACTTTAAATAACTGCTAAGGATTTTATTGCTAAGATTGTGGGGATTTTTACCTGTAAGCAAGCCATCTTGTGCCTAAAGTAACAGGATTTGGATTTGGACCAGGACTGGCATAGCAAGTAGTAACTGTTAATACATCTTCCAATGTTCGAGCATCAAACACTGCGATTTTTTCTAAAAATGTTACTACTATGGATCGTTTATTTACCAAAATGTCACAAACAGGATTTTTAAATTTTATGCTTTTAGCTTGTTCCCCAGTTTTTAACGAAATGAAACTAATGTTGCAAAATTGTGGTCCAGGTCCAGCTGAATCACATATTGCTACCATTGGCCGTTTCAATTCAAACAAATCAACATGTTCATCATCAGTCTTTGGATTTGGTAAAATTCTCAGAGTACGAACGACACCTTGTCGCCATGATAACACTTCAGTTCCTTCTCCGGTTGCTGCTATCAACCATACCTATATTAAATAATATTTGTTACTTTGACTTTATTAACATTATAATATACGATACAACATTATATTCTATAATAATCAATAATTATGAGTTTTCTAAACAAAGTTTAAAGCATAAATGCTCAACTTAAATATATAAATTCTTTTATATGATCAAACTTCAAATATCATATTATTATCTCTGCAAACTACATGTACCTTGTTATTTTGATAATGAATGTGCTTGTTTACATATTATGCCTCCTAGATAAAATAAGATTCAAGTCATTCATAAACACAGACACAGTTTTAAAGCTACTACACAAGAACAGTGTTCTATAATTAGAAACTTGATAAATCTATAAAGACCCTTCATGCTCAGTATCTAATATGTACACTTAAATTAAATTATATTTTATTTTGATTGATACATATTCATATATATTCTTTGAAGAATATTTCCTGCTTTAAGATTGTCTAAATTGCATAAAACTTATAAAAAAAACACCAAAAACGTTGCAAAAAATTATTTTAACACGTAATCTTTTGCACAAGTAATGTAAATACTTAAAGAACAAGCAAACAAGATCAAACCTGAACTCCAGTTGTATAGCCAAGTACCAATAATAAAGGTGGTGTATTAGAGCCTTCATTGTAGTCTGGATATAGGGTAGGATCATTAATGTCTGCATACTCAAACCTTGCCCATGATATAGACTCTTTGTTCTCAGAATTTGGTGTACCAGTATAAGCCTGTATTTATACAACGTAATATATATCTTAATAAAAGATCATTAACAGAACATTTTTATGTACCAACCTGTGGAACAATATCATTAATTATTCCTGCGACACTATCTATAATTGAACGATCAACTATTGGCTGAGGTGATACAACTTGTACTCCTTTATGCATACCACGCCTTGGAGAGTCTGCAGACATTTTTTCTTCCCAAACTGAATATTTTTACCTAACAGTAAATACATATAAAGTAATATTAATTACATATTACTGCATTAAACAATAATTACGTAATCATTTATAATGTTTAATAAGTCATGAAAAAAAGGAAATTATATTCATATTATTACGGATAAATGTATGGAAACAATATTGTACATTTATTTTTATTATATTTATTATTATAAAGATATAATGATCAAACAATTTTTAATAATTTCTACAAGCAATAAATGAACTGTTATCCTAATGAACTTGACATTTTGTGTTGTTAAATCTTATCATTGAAAATGTACTTAAAGTAAACAAAAATCACTACATAGCAAGATCATATTTCAGTTATAAATACCTCTGAAGAAACACAATTTGAACTTATGATACATTACGTACATTGTGTTAATATAAAACAGAAAAACTTATAAATTTAAAGACCAAAATATCATATTACATAAACCTACACAGGTATTTAAATTAAAAAGTATAATAATGTGCAAAAAGTATAGATTAAGAATCTATATACATTACATAGTCATAATTTATTTGCATAAATATCAAATATATGCAACACACATTTCTATTAATAATAATATAAGATGTAACGGATAAAAATTAAGCGAAACGACAAAATAAATAATTAATCAAAGATATTGTTATTATTTGTATAAGAAAATTTACGAAATATTATATCTGTATATCTGATAATATGAAAATGAGTAACAAAAAAGTAGTGGGAGAATCTATTTTGCTTATTAAAGATTATTACACAATCCAACTACAGCTGTTCGTCGTGTACGATCAGGAACGATTAGTAAAAAGGAAACACAAATGTCAAAAAACGATGAAACGAAAACTTTCATACTCTCTATTGTAATAATACGAATATATTAAATTTGAATAAAATAAATAAACACTAACATTAAAACAACGACCCTGACATTTCGTCGAACAAAGGGGTAGAAGGCAGTTTCTCACAACAAAGCTATCTCTCCTTTCCCGACCTTCGTTATTATTTGTCTTACGAGTAAATCTTTTCTGTTTCGATCGTTTTTGGATTAATAGAAAATAGAATCTTCGATTTACCTCGCCATAAAATTGTATTTTCATACTGGGAAGCTCGCCATCTCTGAGACGACCTTCTACTGCGTCATTCTGTAAGTGACTGACACAACACAACCAGAAAACGATAGTGATGTCACCCCGCCCGCGAAACGTCAATCTTTTTGTTCGAAATATTCAAGCACGTCGGTGGTGTTCCTTGTTGCAAGAGATCGTCAGATCCGCTCTCCGTTTCGACGCGCCGACGAGGTTCTCCCGAAAAATCGTTCGTTAAAAGGTATCACGTATCATAACTACTGTAACGGTCAGTTTTGTTGAAAATACGAAAACAATAATCAGCTGATTCAGATAAGGAAATGGTAGGAAAGGAGGGGAGAATAAGAGAAAAGCAAGCTCTAGTACTCGTACCTAAAATATATCTAGATGGCATAATCGATGTTCAAATTTCATTTCATCTGTATTGTTAACGGTAAATATGTATACAAAGTATGTAAATGGATGATTACGTGTTAATTATATCTTTTGTTTTAATGAAAAAATTATTTGAACTAAAACTACATAGCCTTACATCGATTGTAAACAACAGAATTTTTCGTAACTTCTTTCTTAATCCTAGAATGCAAGAAAAAAATATAAATTATAAAGATTAATTTAAGGATGTTGAAAAAGTTAAAAGAATTACTCTAATAAATAAATTATATATGCATTAATGTAAAATGTAAATAATTTTATTTATTAGTGGTAACACTGCACAATTTTCTGTTGTAATACGACCTGAAAAGTTATGCTGCTGAAATATCTAAATATTATAAAATGAAATTATCATCTTTATCACGTTGTATTATCATGTTTTAAAGTGTTGATTAAATACTTAATATAACACAACAAAATACCATGATGTTGTTAGCGAGGAATATAATATAAAGTTATATATTTTGTGCAACATAACTATCATTGAAAGAAATTATGAATATATACATATGTATGTATATTATATCAATCGATGCATTATTTTCTGCATAGAGACTGATACGTTCATTATTGTTTTGTCATAAAAATTACTTTGCAAGAGCGGTGTTTTCATAAAATTCCACCACTTGGTGCTAACGCCACCTAGGAGTACAGTACTATTTAAATTGAATCGGTATGTTCACAATATACATACATGATAATTGATAACAGTTTTTATTTAAGGAGTCACAATAACAAAATTTAAATTTCATATTTAATCGAACCTATAATTTTCAAAAAATTAACACAAATAACCTTTTGTGTATACATTAAAAATGAATTATTATTGTATTCTTAAGAGGTATCACTAATTTTAACTGAAAACTTTTAGCATGTCTATATTGCGTGTTACTTCACAATTATGTCATAATTATCTAGTAAACAGAAGTAAAATTTATAGACACGAACATTTTACATGGTATATAATTATGTGACAAAACATAAATCTAAGAGAGAGAAAAATATAAATGTATACATATTTCATTTTTCACTGATTATGTAAATGAATTCGGGAAATAAAAATTTCAGATACGTATTCTCTTTTTTCAAAAATTATTAAACGTAAAAGTTATAAGTTATACGATCATGTAGAAAGGTAATTCGTGACATCACAAGGATAGATAGCGATGAAGAAACGCACATTTCAATGCCGCTCAAATATCAGCAAAGTTTTAATTTATTTACTTTGATTCTTGGTTTATTAAGTAAATATATGTAACGGAAACATGACCTAATTGTTTCTAGTAATCCAAAGTTTTGTTTTCAGTAATATTTTTATCCAAAAAGAATGCAATAGCCGGAATTAGAAATAAAATATACATTTCTTAAAATAAAATATAAAATCAAATAGAGAAAGATTTTTCCACGAGAAAATTTCTTCACGGGAAGGAAAGGAAACTGAATTTCTACTATCATAAAGTAATGCGGAAGTAATATATTACATGCGGTCTCGCTATCCATCATTCAAATAGAAAAGAAAGAAATAGCCTTCCTGCTGTCTCATAATCGATTTAATATGTACAACGATTAAATTTATATCTTTTGACAAGAGCTTCATAATGTAGTAGGATTATCGTGCAACTATTCATGCAGCTCGATAAATCGTGCTACCTTATGAACCATAGTACCGATACACGCAGTTATAATTGCAGAATTTAGAGCAACGTTAATATTTCATGTCGGTAGGAAAGCATAGGAAATTCTTACCGTGTTATCCTTAGGCCACTAGTGTACTGTAATTATCTGTGCGTGTATTTGTACAGCGAGAAGCCAACTTAATCGGTAGAGTTTGCGTGTTCTTCATGTCACCGATGTCCCCGTGCAATAAATCGGAAAGGAATGGTCCTCCTCCGAGATATTCCGTTATTACAGTTCCTCCCTGCACTTCGTTCGAGACAGATCAAGGGAATAGTGACTTAAATCCAGTGTTATTAAAAAACTAAATATCTTAATTTTAAACAAGTTTAATATACTTCAAACATGATGCGACGAAAGAGGGTACTTTACTCTTTACCCGCGTTCTTCCGATCATTGCAAATTATAATTAATTTTTAAATTCCATTCCGTTCGTGTACTTTAGTGAAATGATTTGAAATCTTCGATCATTAAATAGATTACTATTAGATATTAGATAGACTAGATAAGATTATTACAATAAACGTTAAATAGATTACTATTAGAGCTTGGGAACTCGAAAATGATCAACTTTTTATAGGGTGGTTTAAAGTCTGCGCGAAAGATGGCTAAAAAGACAACACCGGCGGCATTACAAACTGAAATTTCTAATAACGAGGAATGGGAGAAGCTTCTTACAAAACCAGGGTTAATAGGAATGTATAAATTACCTGTTTAAAACTGAGCTTGAACAGAAATTTAAAAAATGTTACGTGTAAAGTTTTTAATAATCTTTCAGTGGTCGACATATATTCAGAATGGAGTGGGCCTTGCACAGGGATGGTAAGCACTCTTAAAAAAATCAAAATGGAAATTGGAGGAGATACGTTGAGCTACGCAACGGTAATTTTATAATTGTAAATAGTTATGATGTTAAGTAAATAATTACTATGTATTATATATAAATAATTACTATGCATAAATATAGGCAAAATGCGATTATATCACGAACTTAGAGCGTTTTCAAGGGAAAAGTGAGCCAACATGGATGTTCATACACGTAAGTTTAATGTATAATTAAGATAAATTTTAAAGCTACAATAAATGCAATCCTACTAGAATGGTCGGATGGTAAATCTTATATTTGGTGCTGAGTGCCCACAATTATTAAAAGTATTAACGATGGAATTGCAACGAATACAAAATAACGAAGAACACGAGTATGTAAAATACATAATTTTTAGTAAAACAAGTAGCCATTGAAAATTAGCATTGTTGAAATAGAAGTTATTAAAATAAACGTACACGTGTAGGTTTTCTTTAGATGTATCGGAAAGAAGTCCAGAAGAAATAAAACGCTTAAAAATTATTGAAGAAACTAGAATAGCTAAAGAAACGGCAAAGAAGGCTCGAAAAGGTTTCGTAAGATCTCTCATAAAAAAAGATATATTACTATAACGATAACCCTGCACGCAGACACAATCAAATCATTATTTCTTTATTTAATTTAAATTTGACATAAAGGAAAACCTCTATTGTCCTGGAATCACATAATGCACGCTTTATTTTTTAATTGGTTATTAGATGTATATGTAAATGTAACACTACGATGAAACGTATAATTTTCAATATTTGTAATAATACCAAATTTTTGTGTAATATCTGTTTAATATAGAAGCAGAAGCTATAGCACGATACGAAGCCGAAATGTTGTATCTAACTACTTCACTAAGCAAAGAAACTTGCCTTTTACTGTTTCCTTGGGTTTTTAAGGATGAAGAATGTCATAAAAGAGATAAAAAGTCTAGCCCGCCGTACGTAGAATTGGTTGAAGAAATACTAATAGGAAATTACACCGTCGAACAAGAAATACGAAAACGACTCGATGAAGATATTCTATCTACGATGTTTAATGAGGTAATATATTTAATATGTCACTAACAAAAATTGTCCAAAAGCAGTCTTTCCAAATTAAACAATTTTACAGTCTCATTACGTATTATCACCAAATGCTAAACAACTACTTCTAGATGGGAAATGTATGTTTATGCGATTAAAAGTTAGCGAAACTAAGCCAGAAATTGATATTCATAAATACTTGTTAAATCTTTTATTTGGAGAACCGGAATTACCCAATACGGAAACGATTCTTAATGAAGAATGGTACGTAAATACATAAATGTGTAATACTTACAATTATAACATGTTTCATAATAACACAATTTTTGGTAGTACAATTCTAAAATTTAAGCAACTTCATTCCTTTCTTTAGTTACGCTGGTCGACATCGTCCTGCGTATATAACAAGCGAAAATGAAACTTTTCCAATCGTATGGACACCACCAAATTGTCGAAATAAGGCAATTGCTTTTCGCACTATTTTTCCAACATATACCAATACTACATATCCCGTAAGTTTTAAATTTTAATATGTCTAAAATAAATATGTCCAATATTATAATTTTTAAGTATGAAGATAAAACTACGAAGGTTCCCATAGTAGTATTCAAATATGACTATATGAGAAAGACTGAGCTGAAAATGGTTTTACAAGAATTTGAAGACGAAGTAGTTAATTTTGGCATTTTTGAATCTGATAAGCCACCAGAAGCAAAACTTATAGCAAAGAATATTACGGAATTTGAATTGAATACAAGGGAAAGAACAGGGTAAACATTAAGAAATAATTGAATTTTATAATTAAAGATAAATATGTAATGTCGATTTTCAGATACGAGATATTTGTATGTGTTGTAAAAAAAGTAGGATGTGAAGCGTTTTTAGGATTTGCAGGTATTGGACCTTATCATGTAAGTGAAAATCTGGAAAAGGGCATAGAGGAATCAAAGCAATACTTCCCAGATGTTACTTCTTCGGAAGAAGCGCAATCAGACGATGAAGAAAAACCGGAAGAGTTAATAGAAAATCCGGAAGAAAACAAAAATGGAACATGAAATATTACTTATGAATGTATCTAAATTTGCATCTTATTTGTAATTATAATTTCAATTGTACGTTTCATAAAAAGTGAAGGAATTAATAACATATAAAAATGTTGTTATGAAGCCAACATTTATTTTCCAGCCACCTAAACTTGCTATATAAAAGAATGTAGAAATAGACAAACTGTTTAAATATTGCAAGTCAATGTAAGGTTATGGTACAATAAATGATGGCAAATAAACAAAATTTATTTCTTATAACCACAGCTACGCCTACGACCCCTTGCTCTTTCAAACTTTCGACCCTTTGAGCGTACTAATGGTTTTGTATGCGAGTGTGGTACACCAGGTGCAGGTCCAAAGTGTTTCACTGCCTCACGGGCTTTACGACGACCTTGCATTAAAATTGTCCTTTTTCCAGTAGGCGCACGTAATGCTAACTGATCAAAAGTGATCAATTCACCTCCAGCTTTTAATATACGAGCCCTAGCTCTTTCAGTAACACGTAAAGCACACACCTATAAAAAATTATGAAATTATACATTAATAAACTTTTTAAGCAAATACAAAATAACACATTTCATTTATACTTACTGTAAGTTTAGGAATTTCAAAAATTCTAGCATCATCCGTCACTGTACCAACAATTACAGCAATAGCATTTTCTCGTCCAGGTTTCTTCATAAACCTGACAATACGTGCAAGAGATATAGGAGGACGGTGTATTTTACTCATAAAAAGTCTCTTAAGAACAATCTTATTAAACTTAGAATTCGTACGTCTAGCCAGAAAACGGTAAAGCTATAACAAAAATAAAACCATATACTTCCATATTTTTATTATATAAAAAAATACTTCGATAAAAAGTCACAATATTTTACCAGTTTTATTACGAAATTATTTAAGAAAAACAATACAAATCTTGCATTAAAACGAAATAATATATAGTTTCTTAATAAGAAATATGAACTTCTATAAACTTTCTGAGTAGCATTGTATCAGCTAATATAATCGTCTTTTATATAAAGCAAAAAGACGGAATAGGGAAGTTGACTATATTTTTCTAGCGAACGTTCAAATTGGATCAGACAATAATAGTACTGACACAGAGTGCGGTTCGCAAAAGAAATTTATCTGTTTCAAAACTCACGTGTTTATGACAACAATATAGTATTACTTCAGTTGCAATAAACAATTAATTTTCAACACAGGTTACAAGAGTGCCGTTATTTTGCAAATAAAATATAGAATACAACTGGCATAAAATTAAAGACGTAATAAAAAATATATATACTTAGAAATGCACGTAAAATACTTACTTTGACGAGTAGTCGTAAGTAGACATCTTGCGATTTAGGTTCAGTGCGCCGAACCTTCCTATCGTGTTTGTGATTTATGTCGATACCCTGTAAAGAAAATAATTTTTGTTAAGTTTCTTTAATATTTCTCAAATTTAACAAAGAACTTTATTTATATCGATTAACACAAGATAAATTAAAACTCTATTGATTTTATAAATATAACGATGCCACTGCATCACCCTACCATTTTGTTAAACCGGAAAAGAAACGGACGAGCTTATAGGCAGACTAGATAGAGAATCATGTAAACGGATGTCCAAGGGGGCGCTGTTGGAGAATGGAAATTTGGCACGAAGAATGCTAACTATGTAAAAACTATGCAGTGAACAACTTAATGTATAAATTTATATTAATTTTTCATCCAAACAAAAATGGAAATAAACTTAAAAATAAAAAACTTTATTCATTCTTTGCATAAATTTAGGTTAGTAATTTTGATGCGTATACAAATGTATCACTTACTGCATTTCCGAATCAGAATTGCCAAGGTAAAGAAAAAAAATGATTTAATATAAATTTCAAACACTACTATATACAATCGTTAAAAAAAATATATTTTTTTTATACATATAAACTTTTACATGAAGAAATGAAGCTATAATTTTTTAAATATTTAATTTAAACTACATACAATATTCAGTAATATGCTTAGTAATAAGCTTCAGTAATATAATACGGTGTAAATTAGTGTAAATTAAATTTTTATTTTTTTAAATCTATTTTTTGTAGAAATTAATTTATAATTTTCACTGAATATTATTTATGTAGAAATAAATTAATTTCTAAAAACAGATGTATTTGTTTCACTTGGTAAAAATAGCAAATAAGATAGAAACAAGTTCTATACATTTTCAATTTGATTAACTACAATTACATTTATGTATGTATGTACAATTAGAACAATTTTTTTACATATAGTACAATGTATGTATTCAATATATGCCGGAAAAAAAATAAACTGGAATTAAATTTAAAATATTAACATAGTATTATCAAAGAAAAATATAATCATATTCCATGTGTAGAATAACAATAATGGAAAAAATATGTATATAAAAACAATCAGCCTTAATTCTACAGATTAGATAACTCTATAATTTATAAAGATAATTTATAAGAAAAGCAAACTATTTTTTGAAATTTTAGTCAAAAATCATAAGTATAGTTTGTAAAACAGATATAGTAAAGTCATAAATTAAAACACTAAAAAATGGCAACAAGCGATTGATATAGCCCTACTAAGAGTCGATATTTGAAAATTTTATATAATATATTTATATGTATATATCTACATATATATATAATATATTTATATAATATATATACATATATATCCTGTAAAAAATACCAAGTTATGTACATCTAAAATGAATAATTATATAAATTTTTTTTAAATATACTACATAACAAGAAACAATTTTTTGCATTGTACGGTCCTGAACAGGGCCCTAGCTCCTTATCTATTCCAACAGGTTTTAAATTCCTGTTTTGATTGTCGGAACATGTAAATTTAACGTTTAGTAGAGTTTACGACTATTTTTATGACTTCGTCAACTCGCTTTTCCCAACTGTACAAAATCTCACTCTCATACTAAATATATATATATATATATAGTTTCCTTGTACAAGAAACATGTTGGTGAACTGCAATTTACCAACACAAGATAGCGCTGGGGTGCTCCAGCAATCCGTCCGTCAAGTTTCAAGTTTCATATAAACAGTATATGCCGTGACTTCGGTGTGTTCGAAGCAGTTCGATGTTCGAATGCGCGCAAGTACAGAAGAAGCCGAGATAATAGTGAGATAATTTCTTTTAATCAAAATACAGAGTAGTACATTCTTTTGATTAATCGTGCATGGTTCGGAAAAAACCTTAACTGTGTTACATGGTCGCGATTTAAATACCGTCCTCCTGTAAAATGGATTCTTTAATGAGAGGTAATGTTACGAGTGTATTACTCGGGAAACTGCACGTGCTTCATTAAATTCGCAACGCAACAGTCCAAGTAATTAAATGAAGAAAAAATGTCTGTGAGAATGAAAGAATCTAGCAAGAGAAATTAACTCGTTAAGTGAATTGGGAACTGATACTCTTTCTTAAATGGAATGGTACGAAGCAACAATTCTTTGCCGTGGCAATAAAGGAAACTTTATCAAGATAGAAAAGAGATGTCTGTTTATCACGTGCCTTAATTATCACGATAATGATATTCTTATGGTATGATTGTCAATGTAATTGGTGTATCTTACTGAATGACAGACAATTATCAGTGTGTCATGGAGGACGGTGGTCAAGTGCATTCTAACACTCTTCTTGAGGAAACATTTTATGTTACGTCGAAGAAAAACACTTACTACAAGGTGAGACTAACAGAAAAGGGTCTCAGCTTAGAGAAAGACAATAATGGTGCGACGAAGGTTGAAACGATCGTTCTAAATGACATAATAGGGTGCAGATGTATGCGTTCGAAACGCAAAAGCGCGGGAAGCTGTGTTTGTGGGCCAGGTACCTCGAGATCTCAATTTAAGCTGGTCGAGTCTGTGGAAGCATATCAATCCTACGACGAGTTTGACACTTCGGCCTATCTGTATATTTATGCTTACACGCTGAAGAAGGCGCGTATGAAAGGTATCAAGAGACGAGAAAGGACCACGATCACGCTACGATTCCGCAGCTTTGACAAATACGAAGATAATCTACGAGAGGCCAGCAGGTGGCGATTAGCTATAAAATGTCTCATTGTTGGCTTGCCTGTGCCTAAAAGTTATATGAGCCCCAGTCACGAGAATCTGGAATCGTTGATTAGCGGTGAGTTCAATCTCTCTTTCGTTCTCTTTTTCTTCTTCATCGTAACAAGGCATTCACATAGCGATAATTCGATAAATTACGTTTCTTTTTCTCCCCTTCTAACGAAAACGTTTAAGGTAGGATCATGTTAGGTAATCAATGCTAGAAATTACGAAATAATAAAACGTGAAACAACTTCATTAAAATTCCTTCTACATATTTACGCTAATCAACTTACACATTATGGATGAACCTAGGTATTAACGATTGAATGTTAATTTCAATAACGTGATCGTATCTTATTGAGATGAAAATAGTTAATAAATCAAGAATGGTATTGTAACATGGGATGAGAGGTAGTTTGATATAAAATATTGTTTATTAATGGTAATTAACATTTGTAAATATAATCAACTATTTTGCAAATATATTTTAAATTATAGTAGGTACATTGTTATTTATACATATAGTCATCTCTAATGCTTTCTATTATGTGAAATGCTTTCTATTACATATCTAATATATGCAGGCCAAACGCCAATGTTTCTTTTCTTAAGTATAGGTCTAGATTATAGATAATGTGTATTAGAATAACTGTAGTTTCATTTGCGGCAAATGCATTTTCTTCTGCACATCATTTTTAACATTTATTTTTTCCCCTATTAAATACGTTATTGTTTATTGTTTATAGAAATATATTAGTTTGAATAACGATAGTTAAATTTTTTAATAACCGATTACATAGAATTCTACTTAACGTTCCAGTAAGGCAATATTGAAACGAAGGAAGTTGTATATTGTCGTTGTTATGAGTTCACATTTTTACAATGATTAATGTATCTGAAATTCAACAGAAATGATTGCATGAATGAAAGAATTCCAGATACGATCATACGCACAATCTTCTTAATTATATCTAAAGAAATATTAAATTACATATATATATATATATATATATATGTATATATAACAATTTACGAGTTTCTTACGTTCATTTATGCAAAGATTAAGATTTTTTATTTGTATTTCCAGAAGAAATTTTTAAAACGCACTCTATCGGTAGTTTGCAATATCATACGAAAGAATTTCCTCGTACATTCATTTCAGTTAAACGATAAAATTAACTTTCTATATCTCGATTTATTACTATTGCAACTTATTTAATTTTTAAATTTGAAAAAATTTATTCATAAAATTAAACACGGGAAGGAATTTAAATTCATATCGCCTTTAATCACTTCATTCATTTAAAATCTATTTACTCGCCATATTTATAAATATTGCAATCGAGTGGAAATCAATGATTTATCCGCACACATGTTTTTCAATGTTTGCTTTTATTTACAAATCGTAGGTACGATCGTTTTAATATTTCTTGTACTTACATTTTCTCCGGAGACGTAAAATATGCGTTACAACCATTAAATACATTATTAAGAAAACGTTTGCGTCAAAGACAATTTTGTTACTTCAATTGGATTTGAAACAATTTAAATGTGTAAACTCCACAGTTGTAAATCAGTATCTCGAAAGAAACATTTATGTAATGTAAAATTCAGTACAAATCAATGCCTAAAAAAAATATTGTATTATTTCGTGGAAATAAAATGTTCCAGTTACTTCGAGCAATATACTTTAAAGTTTTTTTTATATTTTATTTAAAGTTGCAACGACTAACATATGGTCGTCTTTAAAGTTGTATTTACATATTATCAGAATAAATATGTCTTGTCTTATTAGCGTCAGAACACCAGCAATCGAACATTTTTGCAGATTTCGTGTTTTTCCACTTTGTGCTTCGAACCTTTGGAACATGTACTATGCTGTTTCGTATTTCCGAAATATCGTAAAACAAAGTTCTACCTTCTTACGTATCTCTTTCGTTTTTTCTCCTTAACCTTGTTTTACACAATAGAACATCTGCAATTGTGCAAAAAAAAGCCATTATTCACCGTCTCTGAATCATAATCACAATTCTTGCAGAATTTATGTTTTTTCTCGCCCCACTTCAAACTTTTCGAATATTGTTACCTTTCTGTATTTTCGAAATGTCTGCCAACATATTTCCAACAAAAGTTTTTCAATCTCTTTTAATGCGTCATGCTTACCTCCGGCTATTAAAAGTTTTCTGGACATCAAGAATCGACAGAGCGAAGATTACATTTCCGCATTTTATTCTTAAATGATATTTGTTTTGACTTGAAATGTTCCTCTGGTTCACAACGTCAATAATATTATGTTAATCCAGGAGCTACACGGATTAACATCGTGTTACATATGTGTGTCGCTAAAATGCGTAAATCTCAGGATTATGTAACTTTTAATTGAATCTGATTATACTCATTTATAAGCATTATATTAGCATTGTATTATATTAAAGACAGCAAATTGCGTCTATATTGGGAATTTCTTACAAAAAATTTCGAAATACGAGAATTAAGTATTATCGTATTTCTTAAGAACAAAAATTTATATTTATCGTTCAAATGCTCTTTTTGTATACCATGTTCTCTTTATCTCTTATATGAAAAGTTTTAAAATTATGATTTCCCATATTTTCTCTATAGATTAAAAATAATGATATAATAAGAATAGGACTTGTTGATTTACTGATTACTCGTACGCTATAATTATTACACTTTCCGTGTATATATGTATACTTGTCGTTCAAGAACATTGGAAGTCGTTGCATTTTTTTACAAGACAGTATAACAACATGGTAATAATAAGCGTGAATGATATTTTTCAGAAACAGAACTTTAAACGAGGCAATATTGAATAAAGTCATTATGACTTCCCCGAAGCTGAACTATCTTAGTTCAAAAACTAAACGAAGTTCAGCCTCGCATTTTTCCTCATTTAATTCATCTTTGCTGTATGTTTCTATGTACTTATCGAATAAATTATCCCTTTCCTATATTATTATACAGTAACGATAACTCACTTTTATATGTGTGTGTATATATATATAAATATATATATATATATATATATATATATATATATAATTATAAAATTTAAAATAATAAATTATATATATATATATAAATACTATTATATATATATATATATATATATACATTTTTAGAATTAATATTACTTGCTTAAATAAATAAGAAACTGGCTATAACCAGTCTTCGTGCGCTTAAATTATTTCTCTTTTTGCTTTTCAATCGATTTTGTTCTTACGTCAGTACTGTAAGTCAGGATTCTGAGAATTTGAATTAATCACGTTTTTCAACTCCTGAAAGTGTCATGTGTTTAGTTTAGCAGTAAGCTAAATTATAACTTTAGTTTCTTTGCGGAGAATGATATATCATAATGTCGAGAATGATACACCAATAAAACATCATTTTATCAAAATTACATTGGTCCGATATACGTCATTTTATATTAATAACTAGCAACATTACATAATTAAATCTTATATATCAACAAAATATCTCTATAATAATGCTTATGAAATCGCTTATGTCATAAATAATGTAACGCGTATCTCATAGTCAAATTAATAATAGTCCAAAATAATGATACTACTTATCTTGTAAATAAAATCCATTGAAAACAGGATATGATCGTTTTGAGACTATCCATTGAGCGTTGAAGATTCCAAATGTGAAAAAAATGTGAGAAATAAGTAACTCGTGTGTTTGTTAAATTTGTAAAATTCGTAATCATAATTTATTTTCGAAGAAGTTTCAATCTCTTGTCTTTGTCTTTTTTCGATATTACTTTATTTACTAATTTCACTGCTAATTGAAGATCAATACATAAATAAGCAATACGTTGTTGGAATGTTACTCGATAAATGTTATTCATTAGATTCGAGTACTCCAGTTTATCAACTTTCACGTTCGTAAATATTTTGTTCATTGAAAATTGATATCAGGTTGCCTTGTTTGATAACTCGGCAAGGCTTTGTGAAATATTTTAATTTTCCGTGATCGAATTCACTTGGAATTTTGACTTCACTGTGATTTTTCCACTCGAGAAAGAAAAGACGTACGATTGTACGTACGCCTTTTTTATGGGACGATTCGCTTTGAAATTTAGTTGCACAAATTAAAGCGGTTCAGTATGAAGCATGAAACACAAGAGAGTAATCTTTTTACCATATATGTATGCAGTCCAACTTTTTAACAAAAGTTTCGAACGAGTTGTACTTTGTAGTGATAAAGTACACGATGACAGTAGATAATGAAAATTCAGAATAGCAATAGTCAATAGTATCTAGTATTTCGATGTTTTATGAAATGTTGTTTTAAATAATAATTAATATTTACTGATAATTTCAGTACTGTTGCTATTGTTCGTTATTGGCTCGTTATTACAAGCATTTCGTTGTGCCTTGATGCATGAAATGTTAGTTTTCAATTGTATAACACAATGAAAAGATCGTATAATCGTGTCTGGTACGATGCAATTCTGCAATAAAGATACGTTTTTATAAACTCGAAGAAGAACTGAATTACCACGGAAAAATTCAAATGTAATAATTATTAAAAATTTGTTTATTATTTGATTTTATTTTAAAGAAATATGTTTAATATGGCATGAAATTATACGTTCAACAAATTTAGATATACAATAGAAATTTATGAACCCACTACGAGATTATTACTATTCAGACTTTCAAAGGTAACTGATTCCAAGATTTTGCTGCATCAATGCCAAGACTTGTCTCTTTAATAACACCAACAACCTGTGGAATAGTGAGAATCGTGTGGCTAATGAATCGGTTCTTTTATCGTCAAAAAAGTTATTTTAGTAAGGAATTGAGTTTGACTAAAATAAAGATTTATCATTTATTATTAAGTTTAATATTTTAGCATCAATATTTTTGATTATTCTGTTTATTTTGAATTCGCGTAGATAAATTGTATAGATAAGAAAATTAGGAACTACAGGAAAAAGAATTAAAAATAAATGCTTGCTATTAATCCTTGAAATTTTGAGCAACAATGATAGCAAATAGTAATTAAACTACATACGATATTATAAATTATGAACTATATAAATATTTTTAGTACTAATACTGCTATCCATAGTACTATCAGTGGTGTTAGTCGCAATGATATTAATATTTCAATATTATCAACAGTTTGATCAAATATTATTTATAGCGGATACATTTTTATTTGCAATTGTCTGTATCGGTATCGCAATTTGCGATACGGTATACTTTCCTATTGCATTATATGATTCTTCATTGTACAGATTTTTTATTTGTTTAAAGTTTTGTATCCACTTGCTATTAATTATAATTCGTTAATGTTACATCTAGGAATATAATTATTACTAAGAAAAAATTGATTAATGTCAATAATAATACTAGTATAGCTATAACAAGATTTAATAGTTTAATGATAATGTTAAACTATTTATTTATAGACCTATGCCTATTCAATTGTCAAGTTAAATTATATAGAATTAAAAATAAGTTTTAATTGATATTTGATAAGCATAGATAAACATATATCTTTGATTAAAAAGTGATATTTATCGAAGCTAATATCTTTAACATTGGCAAAGTTCATAAAAAAGAAAAGTCTCTTTTTTTATAGGTAAAATTACAAATCGTTTTATAACATCCTTTTTACGTCACTTTGCATAAAAACAGTACGTAATAGCAATGCTAATTTCAGCGTTACATGACGCACTAAACTTTAATACGATACAAATTTTATTTATTTCACACTGACATTATCAATGGAGATAGAGTTTCAATAAACTATGGAAATTTATTCGCACTAAAATATATATATATATTTTAGTTAAAAGAACAAATTAGCAAATCTAAAGAAGACAGAAATCTTTTGCAACAATCGAAACGCCATTGTGTGTTAGTAACATTTTATTTTATCGTTATTACGTTTACAAAAATTTATAATAACCAGAATCTTTTTCCTTTCTTTTATTATGATTATCAAATAATTAGTATTTTCGAATCGTTAATTTTTTTAACTAATATTTGCAAAGCAAAAAGGGAAACGAATTCTATTGCACAAAAAATATTTATGTAGGTCTCGTTGTTTATTACGATTGGGTGCATATCTATTAAAACGTCGTCATATCATAGTTGCTAAAAATATATAGCGTTTATATCCAAGGCAAGAAAATTATCGCGCCAATCGGATTCGGTCGAAGTTCGATATTTGCAATGATCTACCGATAGCTTATTCTTTCTCAGGTTGAATATTTTTTATTTCTTAATATTTGTAACCATATGCATATGTTTCATGTATTGATGTTTGAATCTATCCATATCCATATTTAATATTATGAAATGTATAATAGTATAAGATATATAGGATAAATAAAATACAATAATAAATAGTGTAATATGATAAAAAGACTGAAACAAATCGCATAAAGTAAACAACCAAAAAACATAAGCATATCTTTTTTATAGATGAATTACGATACTTGCACGACGCACAATAATGAAACAATTCATCGACAGATGAAGACCGAATGCAGATTCTGACCGAATGAATGAGAAAGGTCAATTGTCATTGCAGCCTATTCATTTCGTCTTTTTCTGCTCCTTTTCTCAAATAATACCAATGTATATATAGCGTGAATGTATATATTTTATCGAATATTCTGTCGGAGATTAATTTATAAACAAAAATTTTAATGCTACTTATGTAAGTACTACATACTACGTACATATATGTGTGTGTATATATATGTATATTGTTCGATGTTGCGCGTTAGAAAACATGTACATATCAAGTTGTAATTAATACAAAGTCTCTGCTCGTCGATGGTTCAGTGTATGAATACTATAATGTATATAGCATTACCATCTGCACTAATGAAATTTTTTCATATATATATATAGATTTATATCTTTCAAAATCTACTCGTTGATAGTATAATATTGTGAATAATACAATGTTATATCGTTATAGTTTTTTATTCCTATCGGTAAAACCGCTGTAGATTTTTTGCCACAAAAGCTATTTCATCGCTATTTATCTTCAAATTTTCACATATTTTTGGATGGTTGTTTCATACAGAATAACCAAATTTAATATGTTTTACTTTACCTAAAATTAGCAATGAATGCACAGAAACAGTACAGTGCTCGTTTGATTCGTCGAATTGCATTTGAACGATAAAAAAAACAAACATACGCGTCTTTCCATCTCTGTTTCACGAAATCATTAATTGAGACAACATTTCAAGTATCATGTTTTCCGCAACATCCTCTTTTCATCCGGACAGTTTCGCTTTATATCAAACTGCAGTTTAATTTATATCTCATTGTTGACGCAAAGGCGATCGATATCGGTTAAGAGGAAGAGATTTATCCTGCATGATAATGTTTGACCATTAGTTCCAACGTGCGATTCCGTTAGAATAATGCTTTACCATGGGACATGCTTGAAACTCTCGAAAGGGGGTAACTTTAATGGAGCTCTGAGAATGAGAAACAAGATTAGACGAGATGAAATAAATATTGGAAAAATATACTTATCGTGAAAAACGTTTTTTTCTCAAGTTTTGATCTTATTTTCTTTTTCTCTTTGTTTTTTTTTTCTTCTTCAAAAGGATACGGTTGCAAGATTACTTTCTTCGCTTTTTATCAGTCTGTTGTTCAATAAAACACAAGGCCTCGTACTAAATACATTGTACTATTGCTGTGCATTCCATTTACGTCACTCCTTGATTTATTGTACATTGACGAAAATAACCGTCCACCTACCCTGTTCCTCTTTTGACACAGTCCTTTGAGATCGATGTAGTTCAATAATTCACACTAATTTTTGAAGATAGTCTCGAATATACAGATCACAGTGGCTGATATGTTGGTACCTACATACATAAATTTCATACTAGTCGATATCATATAATTTGTTTCAAGTTTCATATTAACATACTTACAGAAAAGCTATTTTATGTGTAATAAAGTATCGTTTATATTGGTTTAGTGGATTAGATATGTTAAATAATAAATTGGTATAATGAATTCGACAATAGGTACTACGTCTATGCTACGTTGACCATATGTTATTTCAAAGTGTGCTATTCACCTGCATCGATACAAATTAATCCCTAACTTCAACATACTGTTGAGCATATTCCACAAGCGTAACTTTAATTCAGTATGTCTAGCTTGTTTTAACGTATAATGTTAACATCGTTTATCTACCTTGTAATAAGTAATACATTAAGAGTAAAATCACTATCATTTTTATCACGTTCCATGTTTTTGTTGTAGCTTTTACGATGCCTTTAAAAACTTTTGTCCATATGATACAATATCATAAAATATGTTGGCAAAATTTATACGGAATTCTGCTATCACATATCTAATATCATTTACTTTGTTATTAGGTATTTAGTAATATATTACACGATATAATTCACTGTACAATACATACCGTTTTGAATTCGCCAAGGGTACGCTTCGCTTGATAATGCTTTCTAAAATTTCGTTGGAAACTCATAATTGCCACGCGCTGTTCAACCCTAAAAATGCTCACCCCCGCAAATGTGTAAATATATTACACACTCGCGTATAGCTTGAGTATTCTGGTACGTCCGTGCATTCGCAGGGTTCTAATTTCTAAACGCAACGGGGACATGCTTTCCTCTTCAAATATCCTCTCGTGCAACGTTGACACACAAATAGTTATACGAGTGATTACCAGAGTGGAGCTAGAATATTTATTCACGTGTGATTTTCAGCATTTTTAGAAGGCTTCAAAGAGACGTCGATTTTAAAGTCCTGGAGGTGCTTTCAAGTAATAAGTTTAATTAAAATGCTGCTAGGAGTGAAGCATATTTAAAACCAGGATGATACTTATATCTTACGAATGTATTGGAATACTTAGTATAGAAACTTTTTATCAATACGATCGTAAGATTCGTTTTGCTCGTCTACCCATGTAATTACGAGCCGTGTTTTACAGTACTAATGAAATTTCAAACTGTTTTTTACAAACATATATATAGTACAGTTATCAAGTTTCTATAAGGTATTCAAATACTCTCGCGAAACAATGTGTTATTGGACACAGTAAAGAGAGCGGTAAAAAGTAAAACATAAATCGGCAAATAATCGAAGCACGTAAGTGCAGACACGTAACAACGACGATGAACAACTTCTTCTTTTTCCATCTATTCGATATATGACGCGAGAACAGCATTAGGAATCGAAAATAATACATTCACAGCTTAAACTTGACCATCTGTCCGAATAGTCGGTGATCAGGATACGCTAAAAGTTTCACAGCGACTGGCTGATTCCGTTAATTCTCAAATTGTTCTCTTGACAAGTTTGTTTACAGCGCGCGTTTGAACGGCCGCGTATTATTTACGTGGTCATCCGTTATATAACATTCGGTCATATGGAAAAATGCTTTATTTATGAGCTTATCAGCGATATCGACGTGAATCAAATGTGCCAAACCGTGCGTACATGAGACGCAAGACAAAAGAGCAATTGGGTCGTGAATGTGTCGCGTCTTCGCGTCGCCAGAAGTGTTTCGACATTTTTCTCAAGCAACGGACTATGTGGCTACCAGCCAAATTAATTCAAAATGACCTACATAAAATTGCTGATTGCATCTCGTTACAGGAATCGATCGTTGTTCGTTGTTTGCGGTTATCGAATATTGGTTCAGTTGGCCGAACCAAAGCTTTTCGGTTTGTTGTTCCATGAATCGAAGCCGATTCTCTGATGAAATTCGATAAGGGTGAAATTCATTTGCATTCTTGGCCAGGAATCGTTTCACGATATCTTTGATAATAGATTTTTTTGCACTTATGTATCTATGTATATGTATATATACATATATTGTAAGTATAGGTATAGCATATGGCGTAGATCAGTATGAGAAAGATGACTGGTGGTACGAAAATAATCCGTGCAAAATACGTATGTACTTTGTTGTCGTCGATCTTGAATTCTAATTTGCAGAAAAAGCGATTTTTATAAAGCGACGCTAAAATTGTTTGACTTTGACTTTGATCGAAAACAGTTTTTAGTTTCTAGTAAAAATTGTCGCAAATGGTTCGAGTAATTTCTTATCTTCCTATTAAAAATCCTAAAGAAGTCGAATTAGCCGTAAATACACTTTAGAAACTAAATCGCGCATGTCGTACTCTTCGAAAGATAATTTTGCAAAGTTTAGCATAAAATGGTAAAGAGATTAAGTAACGGAGTCACGCACGACTATTATGTTATTATATCTTTTTTATCCGCTATGCTGAATACAATTTTTGTCAAATTATATAAATGAAGCTACAAGAAACGATATAAGATGATATATGATTAATCGACTCGAAAAGTTTTCTCTCGACTCCGAGGCCTTTTATAGTTGGTGTTACTTTATCTGTACTTTCACTAGTTGCGTTTAACGATCCATAACTTCTAGGTTTACGTAAATACGAGCAGAGCCTGCTTATATTGCTGCTCAGACAGAAAATAGTAACGTTCGTAGGTTTGGTAACTTATTTCTTCCATTTTTCTCCCGAAGATCTAGACAACATATTTTTCAGAACACATATTTTTTACGTCGTTAGGTTTTATATAAATAAACGCAACCATCGGTATAAAACTTGTTTTGCAAAGTCGTACCAAATATTTACTCGACTATACCACACGTAATTTTTAAAAATTTGTTACTATATACTTTCATAAACTCAGTTACTCACGTTTATATAAATATTTATCAGTAAGCTTATTCGAACGATAATCCATACATCTCGATTAATTAAGAAACGTTCAATCGTTATCGTAGTAATCAATTCCCTTGTTTCTTTCTTTTTTATCGTATTTCAATCTCAACTAATTGCGGGCAAAGAAATTCTTCGTGCAATTCCGAATTATTAAATAGGAAATATATTTTTATAAAAATGCATAAATTATAAGCGAATTAACCATTAATCGTATATCATTTACAAAGAATTTTATCGCAAATATTTTACGCAAAAATAAACAGAATGCTTCGTGATAAAGTAAAAACTAGGTATACATTAAAATACATTTACTAGAAATTATTCAAGATAATCGAACACGATGGAACTGCAGAGAAATCTCTGCAAAGGGGGTTGCTGCGGTGGCGTCTGCAGCGGCGTCTTCCAAAGATTAAAACACGCTCGTTGCGTTACACGTCACGTAATCATCCAGGGGTTACTTGCTTCGTAGAAATTTTCTTCAACCTCGATTAACTTCTCTTTATTGCATGAGATTACACGGCCAAAGATATGGCACAAAATTTTCAAAGATATTCCGAACCTCAAGATTAACAAAATACAGTCAAATTCGAGTCTGAAACATATATAGATTCTAGTCTTCTATTGTAAGATCGAGACAAAATATTTTACATTTTAAAATTAACGGAAAAGTTTCAGTAAACATAAACACTAAGACTACAATCACAAAAAATAGTAGAGCCAATTTCAAGCATGAATCACTCGCGTGACTCGGAACTGAAATGATTGTCAAGAGAACGGTCAGTGTTGCAGCACTCAGAAATTGCAATGACGTGTACAATGTGCCTACGGTTTCATAAGAAATCACCCATAAATTGTACATATAACACGAGTAAACACGATTGTATCTTGACACATTACCAACTAAGTAACTTAATACCAAACAAATATTTTTAGAAAGATCAGTAAAAAAATATATGACGTAATATAAACTTTGAAAATAATGATCTATCCAACTTTTCGACGAAAGAAAATTTCCTTAATATATAAAGGATTGTTTCTCTTAAAGTAGCAGTCCGCACTTTCGTTAGATTCGTTCATTTTTAATTAAAAAAAAAAAAAAATCATTTTAGCTTTTTCAAGTCGTGAAAACGTACCACGGTTAAGAATAAAGTTATAACTTAATTAATTATGAAACTAAAGTTAAACGATAGTTTTAAGAGTTGAAACATAACTAAGTCCTAATTTTCAAAATCATCGCTTACATTACTATGATCTTCAACCGGTCATATCACATTGCAACGTACAAATGAGAAAAAAAAAAAAAAACAGGGAAAAGGAAGCAAAAAAAAACCCCTTTGAATTGATTGCAGCGTGTCCAGGCGAGCAACGAAAGATTCTGGTGTTGCTGAATCCAAAGTCGGGACCAGGAAGAGGTCGAGAAACGTTCCAGAAAAGGATCCATCCGATTCTATCGGAAGCTGAGAGGCCTTATGATGTTCACATCACCAAGTGCCCCAATTACGCACGCGAGTTTGTGCGTACGAGGGACATCTATCAATGGAGCGGGCTGCTGATGGTCGGAGGTGACGGTATCGTGTTCGAAGTAGTAAATGGGCTTTTTCAAAGGCCCGATTGGGAGAAAGCTTTGAACGAATTATCCCTTGGCGTGATACCCTGTGGTTCCGGTAATGGTCTGGCGAAATCCATCGCGTACGCTAAACAGTAAGTCTCTTTTAGGATCGTCCGGTTTCGTGATTTATTTTATGTGTCTGGCTCGGTCGTTCCGAGGAAGTCGTTATTTCCGCCCGCAACCGGCGGCTCGTTCAGTTTATATGCATGCTCGTAGAAAGGCGTTTCTGTAATTTCAGCAGACAATGGATTTGCTTTAATAATTTCTTTATAATTTTACTAAAATTTTCGAGACAATTTTGCTTAGTATTTATGTATTGTAGAATTTCTATACTGTTTAATTAAGTTCAAATATATTGAATTTGAACTTATAAAACATAGAACCTGATAAGAAGATATTTTATTGGCAAATAGGAATATTCTTTTTGTAACCGCTATATTTTGTAGCCATCTTTTTGTACTATATAATGTACTGTAATTGTATACCATTGTTGCCACGTTCTTCTAATTTTCTGTGGAAAAATTTTATAATCCTATACTGTTGCCGTGCTTCAAATATGCTGTTGGACGTTAGAATGATAGTTATATGTGCGTTACAAGAATGAAATTATTAAAAAGCACTTGAAATGAAGATTGAACGATTTCGTAAATAAATTGTTATAAAGTATCGAAGATCGCGTGGAGAAAACAGATACAGGCGCCACTTAAAGAAGATATTAGTAAGCGAGTGCATCAATCTGCACCATATTGGTTCATTGTATCGAATATTGTTGCAGAGCAAAGGGTTAATTATACACATGTGAGCAACATAACATCGCTTAACAGGCATCACTGTTATCAATTTATTCTGTGAATTGGTATGAATTTCGTGACAGGCAAGTTGCAATCTTCGAACATAGGCATTGTTACAAGCACATATTCTGTATCATTTATTTCAATCTTCCTTGGCTTTTAAACAGAATTTTAGGGTAGATAGACAGAATAAAAAAGATTTAAATCGGATCAAACTAATTTTTCTAAATATCCGAAACGAAAATTTACATGTAGTAATTTATTTATCCTTTCATTACATACATACAATAAATACAAAAAAATACAATACATACAATATTCAAGGTCCATTGGCTTGGATTTATGATACGATGATTAACTCGGCGCATTGCAAATTTTCCAATCAATGAACTCGTCATTTTTCAGCAGCTATGTCTGTTCAACGACGATATGCACGTGATAAAATTTCATGTTTTTAAGGATCGAACGATAACTCGGACGAGCACCGTAAACTAACGATAAATCGACCTAATTTTCGTTTAGCCATTAAAGCGTCGAGGACTACACGTGCCCCTGCATTTTTCGTCAAATTCAATTGCTTTCATTATCTTTCATTTAGCTTTTCCTCTCATTCATATTTCCTACGTCATAAAAAATGTCCAATATCTATCCTACATCATACTCATAAAATAAATCATGAAACTATAAAAGGATTATGATATTACCATCGTCTTGTCGACGTTAAAATTTTATCAGATAAAAGACTGCAATAATTTTAAGCTCTTATTTATTTTTAATTTCCTTTAAGTAAACTTATAATGTAATAACATTGCAATGTAACGCTTATATATATATATATATATATATATATATATATATATTTGTTCTTTGAGGCATTATCGAGTAGATAGTATCGAAATAAGTATGCTGTTATTTTTCATGAAATAGCTGACGCGTATTAGATTAATCAGCATCAAGCCAACAAGAAATTTGCACCTTCGATTTTCTTGATATCCGTGAGTTTCATACTTGTTTAAAGAATTACGCGGATTTTTCCGCTTGTTAACCGCTCGCCTGTTACCGTCAATAGTCGTAAAAAATTCGTTAAAATGTTATACAAGTAGAGGATATACTTTTGTGTTGTTATCGTACATCATTATCGTTGCTGTTATTAAAGAAGCGTAAGCCACTTGTTGAATACCTGTGCAATAAGAAATAAAAAAATAAATATTGCACAATCAGTAACATTCTACGCTATAGTAGGTATATTGAATGTTCATGTCTGAAAGCAATATTGTTCTAATAATTTAAAAACGATCGTTTGTTCATTATATGTTCACTAATATTTCTGAAATTAAGAAACCAATATTTTAATTTCATGAATATTAAAAAAGAAAGCAGGTTACACATTATAAGATAATAATTGTTGACATTAGCTCATCATTGTAGTGAGAGAACGACATATGTAGTTAATATCGGTCATCGGATGACGTTACGTGTCTTATGTAACTCGAGAGAACACTATCATATCGGTGTAAAACTAAAGCGTTTTTTACTTCCGCGCGTTTAATATTAACGTGTTTTAACGTTTCAATGTGTTTCACCGTCCTTGAAGTACATTTTCCATATTGTAATCACGACCATATCAAGCAACAACCGATATGAGAAATACCAACAACAACGATATTCGTGGTACATGATACAGATAATGAAAGAAATTCGCACGATCGAAGAGATGTTTAACGTAGAATATCTTTCTAATTAGATATGTAGCTTGTTGGTGACGTTGAGCACAAGTCGATTATATACTTGTGTCGTGACGTGAGTCCTTAATGTTTGTTCAAACTTTACTCTTTGATCGTAACGAGAGGTAATGCGTTATAAATGACCTTGTTTGATTTCATTCGATATCGACGTTTACGAACACGTTTTTGGTTTTTAACAACACTTCGTATGATAAAACATACTCTAGTCTATGAGTCATTTGAAGCTACTATTCGTTTCGTAAAATTTGTGTTGATCGTCTAGAAATATTATAGACTTTGCGGTTTAATTATTGAACATTTTTTTTACTATAAATGGCTCATCCATACACACACAAACAGACATATGTAAAATTTGTAAAATGCACGTGAAAGAAAATTAAAAATTACAGAGCTCCGATTGAGATTTTTCTGCGTTTCCTGTTTTAAGCACATAGCTTAGTATCGATTTTACATAGAGAAGTAGAGGCAATTGGATGAAACGCGACGATAACGACAGAAAGTAGTTATTTAATGCGCGTTTAGCGGAAAGAGAAAAATTGCGAAGGAAATTTCATTGTTACAAAATTATAGTAATTCTGAAATAAGGACGGAAGAAAGGTTCGATTTTCTTGATGCATCATTAAATAGACTAGATAGTCGATCATTATTCTCTTGTGGTCACTCGTAATATTATCGATTCTTAGTTACAAAACGCAAACAGTTCCAATTTCCACATTTCATTTTCTTACAGAGAAATTGAAAAAAAAAAGAGAATAATCATATCGATAATAATAAAATTAATTCGTATCATTCTTTTTAGCGTTTAAATATATCACTCGAAATACACATTATATCTTTCAATAGATATTATTAAAATATAGAAATATTTGGTGTCTATATTCAATATAATTTTACTACCATTTGTGTACTCCACGCTTCTTATGAACAAGGTATCCTAAAAAAGAAAACATTTGTAAAGATACAAACGTATAGAAGAAGTGAGGTGAATAACAGGGTGGATGGAAATCGTGCTATAATTGAATAATTATAATTACGTTATTTAAGAAAAATCGTAATTTGCTTTAAAAATAATAATCATTCGCATTTACCAATAGTAACGGATTCTATTTCAGGGAGCCATACGATTATAATCCTCTTCTCGTCAGCGCACTGTCCGTGGTGAAGTTTAAAAAGGCGCAAATGGACCTGGTACGCGTTGAAACAAGGAATCAGATTCTATTTTCGTTTTTATCGGTCGGCTGGGGTTTACTCGCCGATATTGACATTGAGAGTGAACGTCTCCGTGCAATAGGTGGTCAGAGATTCACCATATGGACTATCGCCCGGCTTATAGGATTGAGGACATACAAAGGAAAAGTATCTTATTTACCTTGCGATAAAGTACCGTCCGTGGAAAATTTGGGTAATGGCAAGGCCTACAATGAGTATGCACAGGAAACGCAGATATCGCATTCAAGGAGCTGCGGTGATGATTTAGATCGGTACGTTATTATCTTATCATGTATTGCCTTTATTATTTGTGCGTGAAAAATGCCAACTAAAACAAACATCACGTTCGACAAGATAATTCTTTAACAGAATTCTGAAGTCAAATGGGAAAGATAGATCGAAAATTTTTGCATAAAATAAATAACAAACTAGTACGAATTTAAATTTCAATTATCTGTTCTTTAAAGTAACGATACTCTTGTGCAAACATCTTACTTTCTCGCAAAGAACAATATATCGATTAACGTATTATAAAAGTCGTAAGAAGTATGTAAATACACTTGTCAAGTTTACGTAAGTTTATAGAAACTGGAATGATACTTTGCATATGCGTGTCTCGAGTTTACGTAACATTCTGAATATATACATACATATGCATTGTAGTTATCATACGAGATACGGTATCTATTAATTTTCTAATGACTATGAAATAAGAATCTTATTATCGTGAAAAAATATTCACGTAGAATGTTCGCAAAATAATGCACAACGTCAAACGAGAGATATTTTTGCCAGCATCTGGAATATTGGGGAGATCGTACCGGAATTTAAAATGACTTGTAATATAATTCCTGTTCATTCAATGACTTGTAATATAAAGTGTCAACATCAGGAACTAATAAAAATTTTATTTGTGGTTTGCATTTGTCAGCATACGAGTCTTCTGATTTATCAATTTTCAAATTACAGTATTTTGTAAATTGATGTTTGAAATGTATATTCTTGGAAAATGCTTAAGTAAAAGTAATAAAATATAAGCTTTTTTTTTAATATTATTCCATCACATGTTTAGATACAGCAAAATCAGTGAATCGAAGAGCTTCCATGATGCACTCGATGGAGATCCTGCTATTTTGGATGGATCGTTTGATAGCTGTGACGATAACGAAATAATAAGCGAAAATATCACTCTGGAAACAGAAGCTGAGAGAAGACAGAGGCTAGACAGCTTCTACTCTGCGACATCCGCAAAATCAACTTATTTTAGCACGGGATCAATTTCTAGTTATCATAGCATCGATGATCCCAATAACGAAGATATTGGTAAGCTTTTAATTCGTACATTAATAATTTTCATATCTCGACGAAATGTTTTTGTTATCGTGTGCTGTTACTCGCATATTATACTTTTACTTTATCTACTTTAAGATGCTTGCTTGTAAACATTTTATGTATTATTACATATTATGTCCTTAGAAACTAAGAATAGGTAAAAAAGAATTGGTCTAGTTTCTTGATTAGTTTAGTCCATTACAAGCATTTGAATTAATTTAAAGTCGTTGTACTCTGTACCTCTTCCTAAAATAATAATATGTCTATAATTAAGATCCAGAGAACAGTAGTCAAGTTATGTATGGTCCATCGTCAAGGCTGCCTGCTCTAACTTCAGAAGTATCAAATTCTTGGACGCAAATTGAAGGTAATATCTTTAATAGTTTCTAAAATGACAAATAGTAATTTTTATTATTTTTAATAATTACCTTAGAAGGTAATAAAAAGTATCGTTAAGATAGAGAGTAATATTTAAAGCCTATTACCTAATGCATATGAAATCAGGTGATAAGTTAGAATTTATGCAAGGCAAATGTATGCTAGTTTAGCCCTTAATAGTCTGCATGCGTCTTACGTTGCGTTTCTTTACACATTATGTAATTCGCAGCTTTATCCGCCGCGATGCTAAACTTGATAATGCTGGTACATTTGGTTCCCATTGAAAAACGGCATCGGGAACAACATCGCAAGGACAAACATTGCTGCGAATAGTATTACTAATCAGAACCCATATTTGTACATATGTACATAGTTAGTTTGTGAGTAAGGCTATGAAAATGCGTACCAGTATAAACAGAACTGGGTAAAATACTAAGAAAATGTGCAAGCAAATGTACCAACGTTATTATACCATTTACACAATAGTATCCTAGATTTAAGCGTCTAATTTAAATGATATTATAATTGGTTATTATTTAAATTTGAATGACATTTTCAATATAAATCAATGAATATATTATTTAATGAATTTGTTTGTGTGCTTGAAATTTCAGGAGAGTTCGTTATGGTTCACGCGGCATATCAGTCTCATTTGGGCCAGGATTATTTCTTCGCACCTCGTGCCAAATTGGCGGACGGCGTTATTTGGCTTATGATAATAAAAGCCGGAATTACTCGAGCTAATTTACTTCAGGTAAATAGTTCGATTAAAAACAATATCTCTGGCTTATCTAATTCTAATTCATTGCCAAATAAGTGAAACGCTTTTAAAAGTGAAACGCTTATTAGGAGCTTATTTATTGGTAAAGTAATTTAACCCTTTGTGATCTATTTGTTGTTTTAATTAATACAATGAACTCTATTTATCGATCTATCTTGGGTACATACCCATATGTATGAATTGTAAAGTACATTATCATAAAAACATATCTGAGCTATGTTGCCAAAAGATCTGCACATCTGAATACCATTGTATTTCACAATTTATACACATAGTTTGATGACGGCTAGTTCAGGAATGAGAATGCTTCCGCGATTCAAATAGATTTACAAATTTTTCGGTGACATAGCTCAACCTCATAGCTTCAAAATAGGCTTCAAGAATATACGAGCTTAATAGATAAACGAAAAGTAAACAAGATTATGCTTGCGTATCAAACACGTGCTTAGTCTGTTTTAGCAATTTATCAAGTTATTATTAACCAACAAGTCTAAATAACTTTATTAAACACATCTTGAAACAATTCGTGCATTGCTAAAGCTTTGATCACAAAGAGCTAATCAATTTTATCATAAAAAATCTAAATTAATATATGAAAAATTTTATCCATTCTAATATAAGCAAGAAAATGCAAATTTTTTTATAAGATATTATGATGTAATTATAATGGAATTAGAATGAAATTAAAAGCAGATTCGACATATTATAAATACGATGACAATATATTAAGAATTATTTATGTCTGTAGTTCCTGTTGGGATTAAATAATGGTACCCACGTAACACGGTCTGGCGTCGACATGATACCGGTAAAGGCGTTTCGAATAGAACCAGAAGAAGGAGCGAACGGTTACATTACGGTGGATGGAGAAAAAGTAGATTATGGACCTTTGCAAGCCGAGATATTCCCGTCTTTAGCGTCGGTAATGTCTCCTTGATACAAATTAGCGTTACATTTCGTACAGAGTTAGCAATGAAAATCAAATTGTACAATCCTAAAATCTTAAGTTCAGTAAGATATATGTTATGGTAGCACGGTCCTGGTGACAATACTGTATTAATATATTCCAATTCGCAATACGTAAATACGATTTAGCTCAGAGAATTGCGATAGATGTACATCTTAAACTATGATATTAAATCATTTCATCAGATGTATACGAGTACATATGTATAAATTAGCGATATCAATATAATCATAATTTGTATAGGCTCAACTTGTTATTTCCTAGAGGTTATCGTTTGTACGACATAATCCAATGCTGTTATTTGAAACTTTACAGACGTGTTTCACGCATCAAAATTAAATATATTGAAAATACTAATTAGTTTAAAGCCCTTTTTTTATTTCAATTAGTATTTTTATCTTGAGGTAATTTTATATCAATAGTTTTAACTGTAATAAAAATTAAAGTATTCCCCATGCATTTTTACTACATTCCTAATTGCATCTCATAAATGAAACTCGATTGAATTTGTATTCAAAGGAGATAAAACTTTCAAAAATTCATATAATTTCTCGCCTACACCGTATGCAGTTTTCAAGAAAAGTCATTTAAAGATTAACGGCTATTTAACATTCCTTTGTATAACTATAAAAATTGTATAGCTTCATTCATTTTAGAACCTTTCAATCTATAAATATTATAAGTATCTTAAACATCTAAGTTTTTTAATTGTTTAAATTGTTTAAGACTGTTATAAAACAGTCTGGAAATTTTCGGAAGCGGTTGATGAACCATACCATATAACACCGTTCAATAGTGCTTACTAACTAGTGATCTGTAATTTTATTAATTAGCCTAAATCCTAACTTTTTAGACTGTTTCCTAAATGATGTATAATAGTATAACTTTAAAATATTTCATGGATTTATGCTAGTTTTCAAGTACTATTGCTGAGCTTGATTTTTTACGTACTGGTCAAATGATATACACCTAATCCTCGATTTACACAACGGATTGGTCATGAATATTAGATATAAATCGAAATCAATATTATAACAATATAATAATAAGTTGAGTAATTCGATGATTAGATGTATCTTTCTCTTCGTTATTTACCAAAGGGTATTATTAAAATTCGTCAAGGATTAACGATCATTTCTTCCGTTCAATACCTTCTGGTTGTTCTTTTAGTGATGTAAATAAGTACATGTATTGTATTTCGTAAACGATGGTATAGCATATAATACGTTGTAGTTTCCATTGTAAGCATAAAAGAATTAATTTCGATCTCCTCGATCGAATTTGTAAAGATTCTAATTTTTTAAGCTTGTATGCATTTTATCGACCAGGTTGTTATTGTCACGCGGTCTAAATGCTGGCATACAGTATTGATTTAATCGCGATAGCTCTCAAATCTTATTGTACATTTAGATGCATTTTAGATTAAAGAAAGAACATGTCAATCTTTCGATACAACGCACAGATACCGTCTTTTGATCTTACGCTTACGAGATATTTTTTCGAGACACTATTAGCCGCTACTTGTCCGACGTAAGAACATATCATGATAATTAACAGATAATATGCGGCACGTTAAAGATGTAATATCTGATTCATAAGAGTGCACGATTTAAAAAAAAAAGGAAAACTAATATCGAGGGGACACCAAAAAGATGTTTGATACTGTTATATAATCGCGCTTTAATATCGAAATGAAAAACTTTCATTTATTATAGAAAAATTTCATCGATGTTCTCTTAGTTGCTAAAAACATTTTTATAGAGATAATCGATATAACGTTTAACAAATATTGTGATGATTATAATTTGTATAAATTGTATTGTTTTATACATGTAAATTTGTGCCAAGAGATGCGTAAAGATAATTAAGAAGTATATAGATGATTTTCTTTTTCTCTATATTATTTCTTTTAAAGTTTTATTACTCTATCTTTAATTTCGTGCCAAATCTTGTGTTTGTGCCTGTGTTATAAATGCCAAGGATCGTCATGTACATTCGTATATATTTCGAGGGGTTAAAACTTTTCACAAAACAAAGAAACCAATTATATATATTTATTATTTTAATCGTTGTTACATGCTGTGCTGTACAAAAGGGTTTGTAAATTGTTAATGTTTTCTCAAAAATCAAAGGAACACAAGAATTTTATTCACAAAACAAAAGAACAGTAAATAATATTGACATAGTCCCATTTGTGCTATGTTCAGACAATCAATTTCATTTTATAGCACAGCGACAAGAAGAACTCAAATTTATCATCCTATAAATTATATACAAAAAATATTTTTCAAATTCAGTATGCATAAGATTTCAATGGCACACTTGTAATAGAGAATTAATGATCCTTTATAATTGCAGATATGTTTACGGTTGCTAGGAAGAGTTCTAGTTGATCCTTTCTAGTCACATAACATTTTTGTATGCTCCTTGATGTTATAATTTTGGTATCAATTTAAGCATATATAAAATTTTTCCAAGAAATGAATTTACTTCAATTAAGACACATTTTTTTCAAATGTATGCACCAATATAGTAATGAGCTAAAAAACTGTTGTAAATATTGAAGAATGCTTAGAATCTCTAAGGATCGATAATCAAAGTTTTGAGGTTAACTATAATGATTAAACAATTATTTTATAAAAATGTTTTTTGTAAAAATGCGACTAATAAGGGCTTTTAACTTAAAACATAAGGCTGTAAATGACGTTTTTGTTCGATATTTGTTCCAAAATTTTCAACAAATGTAATTGTTTTATACATAATCTTTTTCTAATCTTTTCCGTTTCGACTAGTTTCCTTCAATATATATTATACCGTTAAAAATAGGACAAATAGTCATCTCGTTATAAAAAAATAAGGAAGCGCTAAATTTTTGCATATTCTTAGAGGAACGCTACATTACCGCTCAAAGGAAAAAAATTGTCATCGATGAGATCAATATTGTAATGTATATTGATTTTTGTTATTCCGCTACTTTTCGGCGGAACGATCGTTAATGTTTTTGAGAATAATGAAAGTTATTTAGTATGATAGCAAATATATATGATAATAAATTTCTTTACATAAAACCTCTATCATCCCGTGATTTGTTTAAAACTAATTAATGAATATCATTTCTGTGTCTAAATATTGCATATTCATAGTTGTCAGTGTGTATGATATTAGAGTATGTATACCAATATAAATGTAAATCATACAAAATCATATTTATAATTTGATGAGTATTATGGAAGTTGCAAGTTATAAAAAGGCATTACAACCTATATTTTACGATGATAGTACAAAAATTAATTACAAATTAATTATAATTTACAAAAACATTAACACACTTATAAAATTATGAACATAAAAATGAAACTCTAATTTATTATTTTAAATCTTTTTATTTCTAATTTATTATTAAACAAAATTTCTTTCAATTTAATTAATCAAACCAAACTTTTTTCAATCTGGTACAACTACAATTTTTTCAGTGTTATACATATTTTTATTTGCCTACAACTACGACATAACTAGAAAAAATGAACGAAAAGGAATTGACATATATCAGAATATAAGGAAAGGTCACACTTTTCTTTAATAGACTTGATTGAAGTAGCTTATACACAAGGAAAATTAGAGTTGAACATAAATTCCTATGAAACAAGATACTTCTTCTTTTATTTATAGATCTGTCATAAGTACTGTTAACACGGAAATCACTTATTTACAGTTCATATATAAAGTAGTTACACATAAGTTGCTTATAAGTTTATATATGGGTAGACAATACAAAACACAATCCTCCACGATTGTCAGTTCTAGTCTTACAAAAGTATCGTGATCATAAACTGTATTTCCTCACAGCAGAACTTGTATCATGATATCAGGCATTATACATCATACTTGAAAAATTACACCAACTTTCACTATCATCTTAATATTGTATAAGAATAAAAAGTAGTATATCATTCAAACAGAATTTCATTTAGTTAATATAATTCAATGTTATGTAGATATATAATTTGTAAGAAGTTATACAAAACCTTAACTATGATCAATGTTAAAGATTAAATATTTTACTTTTTTTTTAGCTGAGAATATCAATGTAAATGTAAAGATATTTATAACATAAATGCTAACAGCTGAATTTCACATAATTTATTCATACATTCACACATTTACACGGTCCTCATGGTTAGTGTTGAGGCTGCAAACAGAGTGAAAGAATATATATAACAATGCAACAATTACAGTATTTAACATAATTGATACATTGTTGTAGCACACAACATTTCATATGAGAATCGAAATATTTTCAAGAGGTTTATTAGGAATGCATTTTAAGATTCTTTCTTTTTGGAATCTCTTATGAAAATGAATAAGGATATATGTTTACAATCATACTTTATTTGTTAGCTTATGTATTTATCTAAAATTTTAAAAATGCTATATATCCTAAAATAGTAATGAAAGTACAAAGTATGTATATGCTATATTTTGCAGCTTACTTTTATATCTTTATTGTTTTGTATTGTTTGAAAACCTAAAAAGGGGGACATAAAGTTCAATATTAATGAGAGATTTAATAACCCGAAAGAAAACAAAATAATATACATGTAAATATGTATATTATGTAAAATAAATATATAAAAAGTAAAGTAAAATCCTTCTTTCAAAATTTATAGAGATAAATTTACATAAGCAATCTTACTCTATCAATATCTATAAATTGTATAAATTCCAGCTTTCATTTTTACACTCTATTTGCAGCTTTATAAACTTAAAAAGGTAATGTAAAACATCATTTCAAAATCGTCTTGAAGAAAAACTATTTGCACATTATATGCATAACGACTTATCAAAATCAAATTATTAAACCAATTAGTTGAATAAAGAAAAGGAAAATACAAATTTTCACGTTAGCGTATAGTTAATATATAATATATAATAATGAACCGAAATTTATGATGAACCATCCTTATGGTGTTTGTACCAAATACATATTGAATTTAATGATATCGTGATATCCTAGGATTTAGTTTTTTGTACTGTATGGAATCCGCATTAAGTTTTGTAAATACAATAAATCCAAAACAATAGTGATTTAAAAAACATGAAAATATAGTGCACAAAAATATGATACTTTGAGGCCAAAATGGAATTTACAAAATGCGTTTCATAAAATACTTATAGCTAATTATCGAAACTTGAGTTGTTTTTGAACCCATAGGAACATATAGAATCAAGTCAGAATAATAAGCAAGTGAAATATAGTTGGACTATAAGCAAATGTAAACATTTCTTTTTATCGTCAATGAGTCAAAGTTGAAACAGTGTAGAATGCAAAGATATTAATAATGCTACAAGCATACATAAATGGAGATATCCAATGTAATAATTACATACTTCTTAATCCGTGGTAATTTACTTTATTAACATTTGCACAACTTTCCAAATTTGTTCTATTGCATATCAAAACTTTACCGTTATCTTGCGCACTTACATAAATTAGAAAAAAGATTTTTCAGTGTGTAAATTAATTGGGTAAAATGAACTCATTACGAGCAAACTGAATTTAATGCATACTGTTAACCACTTTTTTAGTTTTATATCAATTTATTGATAAAACTATTAGTTTAGTATAGTATAAGTGAATAAGTGATTACTGTGTTATAGATAGACCATCTAAATTATCCAACAGATCTTTCACATCATCCTGAACTTGATTCGACGTGTTTGATAAAGATAAACGTGAACACAAATTACTCAAGGTTTCCATCTTTTTGTGAGTATCGCTATACTTTTGTAAATATGCCATCAACATACTAATTATGCTTTGCACTTCCTCTTTGATTTTTATCACATCATTCCCTGTACAGTTTTGCAATAACTTTAATTTTGTCTGTGCTAAGTGTAATGGATTATAACCATATTGATCCAAACATAAGGGATCTGTTCCGGCATTTAAGAGTAGTGTAACTACAGATATTTTGCTTGTCACGGCTGCCAGATGTAATGGTGTATTACCGAGAGAATCACGAACATTGGGATCTGCTCCATGTTCCAATAACAAACGAACCATTTCTGAATAACCTCTGTAATAGTATATAATATTACTATAGTATATAATATAATAATATAATAATAATAGTATATAATATTACTATAAAATACTTATTAAAAATTGGTAATTTAGTATTGGTTATATTGGTCAAATTTACCTGCAAGAGGCAAGATGAAGAGGAGTTCGTCCTAGATCATCACAAGTGTTAGGTGAAGCACCAGAATTTAAAAGATGTCTCATCACGATGGTGTTGTTTGTAGCTGCTGCAATTCTCATTCTATGTTCAACAAGACGATTGTGAATATCAAACATAGGAACAATATTACGGTTTCTACGTTTAATATTAACAAATCTTATTTTGCTACGATAAATATATTCTAAAAAGAAGAACACAGAATTATTAGAAAAGGATAATGATGTTGCTGAAATATGTATAAGGTAATCGTTAATATTTTCTTGTTACATATACTTTAATTATTATTGTACAAAAATCTGAATTTCTATGATTTGAATTAAAGGTACCATAATTAAGGAGGATTTATATAGTAACTTACTCTCCATTAAAAGTGATTTAGCTGCTGAGTAATCAATAGAATTGCACTTGTACGGAAATCTAATTTCCAAAACCTGCAACAAATTATTTTTGATGACATACTTCATAAATTATATTGTGATTACTTCTCAAAATTTATACAATATTTTTTTAATAAGAAAAATAAGTAATTATATTAATCATTTCTATATTATTATAAGTAATCTAATTATTTGCTATAACTTATAATAACACAAATTAATAATTTCGTATACTAACAATAATTACATAATTAAAAATAAATAAATAAAAATATTTTATACAAATAAACAATACTTGCATTAGGGGATACATCAGCAGATGGACTTGAACTGCTTGCTGGTATAGGATTTTGAACATTATTGTGCGTATTTGATAAGCAAAGAGACGAATCTGGAGTAAATTTGTTGTGAATAATGCCGGGTTTAATTTCTTGTATTTCATTCTGATTATTATTGCAGGTTATCATTGCAGGAGCTGAACCGACATTATTAATTTCTTCTATTGTCATATTTTCATTTTGAGCGATAGAACTATCGTCCGAATTGTTGCTTGTTTCAATTCCTGAATCCACAGATGTCATTTTGCATTTAAACATTCACCAACGTTTTAGATACAAAACACTTCTCTTTCTAAACCCAACTTATACTATGTTATACAGGACTCAGGACTGTGTACAGGTATGACAATAATAACAGTTCTGAAATTAGTCACTTAAGTTTACACCATGTTACCAACTTTATAATTTTTTTTAATCTACCACAAAGTGAAACCAGGAGGTTCTTTGATAGTGTGGCGTGGCCTTCCCAAGAGTTGGGGAATTTGGCACGGTTGCAACCCGTGGAATGCTGAAGCACTCTACTCGTGTTACAACTTCAAACAATTCGACGTTTCAATGAAGAAATAGATAACAACAAAGATTAACTTGAACAATAACTTATTTTTAAAACTAATTATATTTAAAACTGAGTATTTATAATAGATTAACCACTTTAACAAGATTTTCACTTTAATGAAATTTATTTAGACGTGGAGCTCAACGTAACGGTCCTAACAATCGAACAGTTCTAACGTTTCTCTAACTTTTTGGGTCGCAGGGTGGCCCATTTATTCGCTCGCATTTACATGAGAATCTACGATGAATTTGTTATCCAATAAGACAAGTTCTTACTAGCTAATGCTATAAACATTATTTTGATTGGAGTTTACAATATTAAAAAGCGAGCGATTTATGCCTTAACAATGTTCTTTCTCATGATGATCACAGTTGTTACTGATAAATAATTTTGAAATTTAATCAATAAATTTGTTAAATAACTTTTGTTCTTTACCTCGGCTACGCTGTACAGTTAAATTCGCGACATTAGAATTTACCCTATTATCACACAAAATATCCGCGCTAAAGGGAGCTGTAGACCTACACCAATTTACAACAATAGAAATTTATGTATAAAAGGTCTTATTTTTAATATACATATAAAATAAATAGCTACACTTATATAAAAAATATTAATAAATTACATTGTTATATATAAATATTAAATCTACTCTACTCATACTGTACTCATTAATACATATTCTATGGTTTATGTATCTAATATCACAAGAGGTATCACTTAAATAAACTGTATTATAAACATTCTTTAAAAATATTGTCGAAATAAAATGTTGTTATGTACGGCAAAAACAATATTTCGAACAAGCTACTCGACGCGTTAGTGTGAAATAGTATTTTAGTTTCTATGAGTATTTACTTAAAATAGTTAATTACAATATGATGAAATAATTACTTTACCAAAACCACATATATTCCATCACAATTGTTAAACTTCTTGTACTATTTTTATACAACAACCAAAAAATTTGTTTAGGTATCAATTATATTTTTGTTTTTTAGATTTGTCTGTTTCTATCAATAAATTTCATACATCTTTCCCAATATATTTGGATCAGAAATGGAGAGAAGTGTAAGGATAAATTTTATATAAAATATAAACTTATATCTATATATGTTAGTTGTGAAATGTTATATATTTTAATAATTACAGAAGAAATTTGTCAAAAAATCCAAATGTTACTGGTCCATTGGTTACTTCATCTGATTATTCTTTTGAAGACAATAAACCTGTTCCATATGGTTCAAGACAGTTGAAGCGTATACAAAAGCATCAAGAATATATGGTATTATTTCAAATATCATTTCCTTGATAAAATTTTCAGTAAAATGGTGTAATTAATAAAATGCTTAATTTACAGAGAAAAATTATTAAACTAGTTGGAGAAATTGATTTTGCAGTTGAACGACATAGTAGATTACTGAAAGAAAAGGAAGAACAAAAACAAAAAATTTTGGATAGTCAGTTGAAACCTAAAGGTGCGTTGCCAATTGTCAATAAATAATATTTTTCAATTCATTTCACAATTCGTAAATAAATGTAAAAAGTAAAATATGCTATATAAATTTATATATATCTTTTCACTACCTTCATGTGACAATTTATTAAAATGAAGCAAATACATTTTTTAAAATGGTATGATAATTTATTTTTAATCTATAAATATAACTTTATTTGAGCTGGTAATCGGTAGGATATTTTATAAGTCGTGGGATTTTATCTCTTTCCTCTTGTGGGATATCATACAATTTAACTGGAACAGGTCTTAATTGTTTGATCTGATTGGTAACATTTTCTAACATTTCTTTGGGTACATTATCATCAGGAAAAATGTGTAACCTCTGCATGGTATACCTTCTTTGCAGAGTTCCATCCATTGCTTTATAAACTGCTTTCTTAACAATCTATATGTTATAAATAAAAAAAATATATATATAGTGTAAGAATACATTCAAATTTTTTAATATATTAAAAGCTTATGGAAATTTGTCAACTACCATAGTAGGATCTTTACTATGTAATTCCCATGCAAGAGTCCAAGTAGCACCACCATGATATCCAGTATGATGAAAATATACTCGTTTTTGCCATTCATCTCCACGCAATGCAATTTCTTTGCTGTTTATTACTATTACATGATCACCACACTGATCTACATAAAAATTAACATTTAAAATATAATTTGCCAATCTTGCAATATCTGCTATTATATGATCTGAATATATGAATGCATATGTATGTATTTTATTTGACTTACTCAAAGGATGATATATAGGTTTGTATAATCCCATAAGGTACATTTTTATCAAATGTGCACTTCTATATGGATCTTGCCAAGTTGCATCGAAAATGTGCCAAACACGTGCAAAAGTACCCCAATGCTAGAAGTGAAATGAATAGATGATAAATTAATTAATTAGTGTAATATCAAAATATAGTGACACATACTTAAGGTGCACTAAACGAAAAAATTTTTAAAGAGTGTTTTAAAATTCATTAACCTACGATATTTAAGAAAATATAAATAATGAAATGAAGTAAATGAAAAGCCTAACCTGTCCTTTGCGCAGAAGAGACATTCTGCAATATGTATCCAAAATTTAGTTTTGAATGTATGAATAATAATATATATTTTTAAATTGTGTTAAACATTGTATTTTTTAGGGTTAAATTCTTATATCAAGTGTACAATCTCCTAACTAAAATTTTCCTAACGTTGGCAATCCTTGGACTATGAAACACTATAACCATCTAACGATAAATAGATGGAACTAATCGAGGTGGCAAAATCAGAAAATCCAAATTTTTCAACTGCTAGGCAAAATTTTTTAACTTTTGAGAGCTGAAGTGAAAGTTCAGAACCTAAGGAATCAATTAAGCAAGGTTAGTTACAAGCAAGTTTAAAAAATCATCCAATCAAGAATTTTTAATTTTACTACCTGTCGAATAAACATGTAATAAAATTATGTGATTTACATTCTTTCAATTTAAAATCATTCTTTCGTTTGCAAGGTCATTGCAAGGTCATTGTAATTAAGTTGTTGAACTTGTTTTTACGTCTACATTATGCGTCGCATTATGTAAAATATATGTTGACATATAAAAAAATTTCAATAAAACGTTCGAAACACTATCAAGATGACCTTCACCTTCTTGAAAACATTTAAGTCCATTTTTAGTCTTTTCCTTAATAATGTCGGAAATAATTCAAATGTTCGATTTAAAATTAACACTCTGCATACTTAATAATACACGAAATATTTTTGTTCTTGCGCAACTTTATCATATAGATAAATTTTATTTACATATTTCAAGTAGCATTTTAGAACCAAATTATAGAAGTTATTAAAATAAATTTGAAGAGTTTTTTGGTAACGATAATGAAATTGTATTTCAAATGTGTTGAATTTCTCTATTAACACAGACGAAATATAACATACGAATTGTTGAAATTAATCTTCATATAATATTGAAGTATAAAAAAGTTAAAGCAATAATAATAAATTAAATCTATTTAGATCCGGACTTCCTGATGTTTTTATCGAAATCTTATGATGTAAGTTTAAAATGTATAGAGAAATACATGACAAAAATTGAAAATTATAGGAAAATAAAGAATGCCAGGATTTATTTGTGCAGGTAAAAGAATGTAAAAAAATTACAAGATAATTTACAATTTATAAGTATTTTAATGCAATAATAATATAATAATAATCAATAATATCAACTAATAATGTTATTAAATACTTTATACATATACATAGTAATGTATTTATAATTATTCGCATTTTATCATTAGGGAATTATTAGTATTTAATAGTAGCAAAGATTTTATGTAAACAGGTAAGTCTTTTTTGCACGATCAGTCCTTTGTTACAAAAAGTAGTACATTTTGTCACTCCAACTGTGTTTTCTAATTCGATAGTATCATTAATAAGCCAACATTAGTATTAATTAAACAGCAGTAAAATATTTTTTATAGCATTTCACCTATGCATGATTGTATATATTTATTTATTATAAATTCATTTGAAAAAGTGTTTTACATTAGTTATAGTTTTTTCTTATCTATGAATATTGATAATTTTGAAGTTACCAATCATGTTCAGGATTCTACAAATAGTATACAAATCTTTGTTTATTTTCTTATTTCTATTTCTAAATTCCATTATAATCAAAAGAGGAACTTGATTGTTCATTTAGGCAAGTATAGCACCAAGAGGCAAATATTGTTTTCCAAAACAAATGCTGTTAGTAAATAATATGGAAAATTCAACAGGATAGATACAAATTCATAATTTTGTTCTCAAGTTTATGCAATTTTACATAATAATGAAAAGCATCATTATATATACATATATATATGCATACTGATTGTATAAATGTATGGACATTAATTTTTCAATTTCTTGATTTTTCTATAATGAGTAAATACTATTTTATAAATTAATCTTTACTAAAAGTAAGTCTTATTGTAAAGAAAGTAAAAGAGTTTGTAATTTTTCTCTCTTACAAAGAGTTCAGAACGTGTGATTTATGATGCCTAAAGTAGGTACATTTTAATGATTTGATTGCAAATAATTCTTTGAATTTTATTACAATTTCGTTATTAGTAACATGTATTCCAAAATTCTTAAATAATTTTTGTAAACGCACTTTTATGATTGTTTATATTGAATTTTATGTTGAATTAAATGCTTGTGTTTTTTAAGTTATCAAGAAGGTAAAAAGATCAGAAAAACAAGGGTTAAATAATTAAATAAAGTATCGACAAAAGAATTGAAATAAAACTATGAATTAATACACTATATTAATGTGATTTATAAATTTTAATAACTTAATTGTTTTTCTATCTTTTAAAAGTTAAACACATTTAATTATATATTAAGAATAAAGTTTTTAATAAATTTCTTGTTCAAAATTTCGTTATTTTCAACATGTTGTTAATGTAAACTATATTAGTAATATATAGAATAGAATTATTCTTAGCATTATATGAAATTCGGCTATTTCCTTTTTGTTTTACTAACTTCAGTAACTTTTTGAATTGACTTTACATTGATTTAAGTTATTGTAATTGTAAAATTACTATAAATTATAAAAATAATACTTCAAGGCAACAATAATTTTAATAATAATAATCATAGTCATGATGATGATGGTGGTGGTGGTGGTGGTGATGATGATGATGGTGATGATGATGATGATGATGATGATGATGATGATGATGGTGATGGTGATGGTGATGGTGATGGTGATGATGGTGATGGTGATGATGATGATGATGATGATGATGATGATGATGATGATGATGATGATGATGATGATGATGATGATGATGATGATGATGATGATTATGATTATGATGATGATGATGGTGGTGATGATGATGGTGGTGGTGGTGGTGGTGGTGGTGGTGGTGATGATGATGACGATGATGATGATGATGATGATAATAATAATAATAATAAAAGACATTAGGATGCAAACACATTTGCCTTCTGTTTTCTATCATAACGGAAATAATATGATCTATTATGTTAATAATTACCATTAGGTGCTTTTCGTTTAATTGATATAATTTAGAAATCAATCAGCATTTCCGCCTCTGGATCGAATATCCTGAACATTTGGTCAAGAAATATAAGGAAAGTAGTAAAAGCGTGTTATTCAATGATAACGAGTTGAGAACCGTTATTTTCCATTAATATATGCTTTGCATTTTTTTATATACTTTGAAATATCGACACATCTTCTGATTATATATCTTTATATAAATGCAAATTATATTTCATGACTATTGAATTATTATAATAACACAGTTGGTTCCAAATATGCCGTAGCAGATCACAAAAGGTAGTTTCTTGAAACGAACGACTAAGTCGCGTTAAACGTGTATAACACATTTACGTAAATGTTTTTGTATGAAATGCACTAACCATAAGTATTTCAAAATAACTTCGAAAGAGTTGACTTGTTTCCTAAAAAGCATCTTAAAGAAAGATTTTCAGTATACAAATGGATGTATATAAAACAATATGTTATAGAAATCGATATCATTCAAGACATGATGTAACAACTTTTATACAATAAGTATCATTAGAGTACTATAACAGTGTAGATTTTAAAATAATCCACAGTAAAAGATTCTTCAATAATCATATAAAGCTCCTACTTAAATTATTAATCTATGTATTTGTGTGTGTATTGTATGTGTGTGTGTGTGTGTGTGTGTGAGAGAGAGAGAGAGAGGAATTAGACTTCAGTTATAGCAATCTATATGGGATTCTCTTTTTGAACAGATTTCCTTCACCACATTATTTCAGAAACTCCGTCGTTATACTATTGGTAATAAAAAATGTATGTAATTTCCAGTCATTGATATAATATGACGTATGCGCGCAACGCTACTACGTCATGTAGATCCAGTTACATAAAATCTTTGGCAAAGGTATGATTAATCATTGACCCATGACTCTGTAAATATGTATCTAATATTATTGTATTCCATAAACAGCTACTCGCCATTTGTCATTTTTTACATAATTTTGATTTCTTCCAGTAAGAGCATTCGGAAACGATCTTGCTCGTAAAATGCACCTGGTCGACATTATTTTGATACAATAATCATGCACGTTTCAACCAACACTATCCCCCATTACTATTGTTTCTGTTTCATGTTCTATGTGTTCTGATTCTTCATTTGTCTCAGATTCACCACGTGCATCCACAAATTCCTGTGAACAGGGTAACATTAAATTTATGACATAAATAGTCTAAAGAGAAGTTAGTAACGGGATTAATTTACTAGCGCGTTAAATTAAGATCCTTACATCACGAGTGGGATCGTCAATACTGCTATCTGCATTTAAAACTTCACCTAAAAACCCCCCAAAAAAGAAAAGAAATTAATATTGTGAGAATATTTTTATTCCAAGTAACGAGGTGCTTTGTAAGTATTACGATTCAAGTTATTGATTCTATAGCGGACAACCTACTTACGTACGTTGCAGTTTTTGTAATTACAACAAGTAAAATTTAATTTTGTCACCCGTACGTAAGTATATGATCGTCACTGTACATCAATGAATATTATCAACCTACATTCTGAAAAATTGAAAAAGTAATGAACTAACTGGATTTCGTTTGTGTTTGACTTGACACGGTACAAGTTTCTGAAAATTCGCGACGTTGTATATCTGCGTCAAGGGCGTGAAGACGTTCTCTACTTCTGCGTAACTCTTTCCTCAACGTTTCACGTTCCTCTTCCCTTTCTTTTATAATTTCCTAGAATATATAACAAAATACATTTTATTGAAAAAGCATTGCTTTTTTCAAATTTAAGTATTAGATTGTTCCAAAAGTTTCTTTCGTTTTATAAGGAAGACATAGATGCATAAAATTTTTTGTTTTATATTATTTTATTAATGCGCATTATTAATACGTATGATACATTTTGTTATAGAACGAAACAAAATATGTTGTTCTTCTGTTATTTCTATCTATAATCTATTATTTCTTTATAAAACGAAAGAAACTTTTGGGACAATCTAATACACAGCTACATCGTCAAAAGTGGAGTATTACCAGTAATTGTGACAACTGAGAGGTCAAAGAGTGACACACTGGTTGTAAACTGGCAATTGATATTGCTGGTTGCTGAGGATGAAGGTGCAATCGTGGTGATGGACAGCCAGTCGCTTCGCAACCTGGTGGTGGTACTAATGCCGATGCTCCACGCGATGCAAGAACAGTTTCCGTTTCACTTACATTTAACGCGGAATTTAACATTCCTACTAATTGATTCGCTGCGAAAATAAAATAAAATATTACGTATCTCTAGAAATATCGATAGGATTAGTACACTAACAATTTATTCGAGAAATTTTTGTGAAATAACTTATATATGGTGATAAAACAAACATTATTTATTAATAGAAATACCTTGACTAATAGCAGCGAGTATAAGCTCAGAAGGTTCTTTTTCCATGCTCGATGGCTCGGACGCCATGTCTGCTACATGTTCGAAATCTTCTTTCGGAATATTTAATATATCTGCTACCAATAATTGTTTTTCGATTAAAGCTTGTTTAATAATCTCGTCTTTTCTTCTAAGACATTCTGAAAATTAAAAAAAAAAAAAATAATCACGTCGCTTATAAAATATCTGTTATATCAACCGCTATACTAAGAAAAGAGATACATATCGTATAATAAACAAATAACATACCTATTGGTGTAAGCACCGGTTCAGCAACATGTACAGGCGGTACTTCTACGTGAACCTCGAGCGGATCAATTAACGATGCTTGTGTACAAGTAACTAATCGTAATGGTTCTCCTGTACCAAATTAAAAAATATATCACACTTTACCTAACAAATATTCTACATAATATAATCTTTAAAATTTTACTTCGGCAAACAACAGAACAATATACTAAATCATAATAAAAGACACAAAACCTGTTGTCGAAGGTTCAGACGAGTGTTGGTGTGGCTGTTGCTGTTTCGTTTGGTCAGTCCTTGAAATCTCAGGACCAGGAGTATTAGGCAGCTCTCCTTCTTGCTCCACGCTAGTATCTTGCGCAGATTCCTTTGTTTCTAATTCATGTTCCTGTTCCTGATCCGTTTTATTAGGAATATTGTCATGTTCCATCGAAGAAGGATCTTCAATTGTAGGTCCAGATTCTTCTGGCAGTGTAGTAGGCGGAGTAGGTCTTCTACCTTGTTTATCACGAGCCTTGTACGCTTCAGCTGCCTCGGAGATGTGCTTAAACCATTGCTTTTGTTCCGCAGGCGAGGCTGCGACTAAATCGTGGATTTGCGCACCGTTTTGCGACGTGTTGACCAGATACAGAGAATTTTTGTCCACGGCGTTATTCCTGACGAGAACAGTGGATACCTTTACGATAGGACTCAATACAGAGTTCGCTTGGTTTGGATTGATGAATTTTAGCAGGTACTTTTCTTCCTGTCGATGCAACAGGAGTATCGTGTCGTCGAGCAACACCACGTGCAGATCGACCGGTTTCGCTCGGTTTTGTTCAGTTCTGCGCCATTGCAACGGACCTTCGTATATCAATTTACGTTTCGTAATGTCCAGATTCTTGAATTCCTGAACGGTCGGATGATCGAATTTATCGAACGCAGATCTATCAATTGTACGTTGGATTTCTGCCAACCTTTGATAATCTTCAGCCTCGCGTACGGCTTGGTTAACGCAACTGAGAATTTCTTTGCTTCGATCGAGACTTCGCAAAACCGCGGCTCGTTCCTTTTCGTTACTCTCCGGCGTGTATTTCGCCAAATTCTCAAACAGCAGAGGATATTTGGTCAATCGAAGCATTCCCGTCAGGATATGATCTTTGAGCTGTAGCCTTCGACAAAGGGGATTAGCCTCGATCTCGTTCAGGAAGGAATTCAATTTCGGATCCTTACGACGACGGTCTCGCAGAGCATCCAAGGCTACTTGCTGTTTCGCGCAATAGGTGGACGCGGCTCTCTCAAACGCCTCCCCGTTCTCGCCGTCGAACATCTCTAAGAGAAGATCCCCGACATCACCAACACACGGGTTTTCCTTCTTCTTGCGTTTCATCGTTTGATTGAAGCGCGAATGAATCGTTAACATTTCGTCTAAATTGGAAAATAGTAACTGTATTTGGTCTAACGGAAGTACTTGAGATTCAAGGAGCGGCTTGTGGAAGACGTGTGACAACACTCTAAGCGCCCGCACGTGAGATCGCTCCGTGTGAAAGAGTTCTGGAAAACAATGCACAGAAATTACGTTTTACAGAGTGTGTTTACAGTAACTGTTCCTTGTTCCACGTGAAATATAGAATAATGTCTAATTTCTAACACGAAGCCTTCATAGCAAAGTACAAAATAATTGTTTAATAAAACTAATTCGTCTTATTGATTCTACTGTTTCACAATTTTTCCTACTTTCACGTATACTAATTACTTCGTTAATTAAATACAGTATCGCGTCAGGGATAATTTAATAAGAGTTATAGGGAAAAACAGTGTCATCGCAAGGGTTAAATAAAAAAAAAAAAAAAGAAATGTCTATGTCACAATGAAATAGAAGGAGAAACAAACCATTGATAACTTCTTGTCGTTTTTTCTCCGCGTTACTGAGTCGTGCGAGTACATCCTCGGCAACGCCTTGACTCCAATCGGGTGGATCCGGTTCAACATCAACATCGCTGTCCCACGAGGTCGATGTGTTGGTTGCGGAGGTGGCTGGGTGTACCTGCTCCAGGCTGGTACTAGGACTATCCAGACTTCTCGTCGACAGGCTACTGTTCGACGAACTGCCCGCTGAATTCCCAGGAAATGTTCCAGCTTGCTCGCAGTCACTGAAACCAGCCCTATAGTCAATCGTTAGCGAATGAAGCATTCTACTACGTTTAAACTGTACCGCTACCACGGCCATTTGAAACCTTTTCAATACCTATACGCAAATTCGCTGATGTCACTGCCAATTATGCTTCCTCGGATTCTCTCGGAAATTACATTATCGTTAAATATGTTTTATAACAAAAGCTGCTATATCTATCTCTACTATGATATTTTCTTTCGTTTGTAATCTTTCTTTTTTTTTTTTCTTTCTTAAAATTGAACATTTGTTAATTGTATCTGACACGATTATCGAGTCAATCTAATGAAAGCAAGAAATACGCGTTTATCGATTTTGTATACCTATAGGTATGATAAGGTATGTTGCGATTAAATTTTCTATAAATCACAAATCTTCGTCAATGAACTTTTCTCACAGTTTCACGAAATTATCAGTAATTCTGATAGATCGCCCAAGCGTCAAACTTCACTGCTTATCAAAAGCGAATTTATACAACGTTAAAATTCTACCTGTTTATTAATTTCCCGATTTTATTAATCTTCGAGTTTAACTTCTTTCAAATTTCCATCTCCAATTACCTACGTTGTCTAATCTCCGCTAATTATTTTTAGAACTATCTATATATTCTTTTAAAATTAGAATACATTCACTTTTCAAGCAATAATATAAAAGTTGCAAACTCGTAGATACGAATCAATCATCAGGGTGTGAAAATATCAATCGTTTAGGTTGAAAAGTTTTACCTGAAAGTAACAAAACGTTAGATAAAGGAATTATACCTCTCGGACCTTGTACGACGTTCATTAACACCGCGTCTCTCGTGATTAGGGGCGTCGTTAGGAAGTTCTTGTAGCCGTTCTTCGATGTTCGAGCACCCCGGTGAAATGTCGTTTGACTGATCAAAGGGGGATGACGGTTCCGTAGAGGATATCGGACTAGTTAAATTTTCGTTGCCGCGAGAATTAGGTCGAGGACGGACACGTCGAGAACCACGTTGTCTCATCTTTTATATCTCCTTAGCCCTAAAGGGCTTCCTCGATGGGGTAAAGCTGGCAGGCATGTGCTGCCTCTGCTGTAAACGCGATGATGTTACGTATGGACATTTGTGTGCGGGACTTCCCCAATGAAAGAATATTGCGTTACATCCACGAATAATTCCACCGATTTTTCTCTTTCGTTTTTTTTCTTTTTTTTTATTCAACGGCGTATACGATTTAAGATTTTAAACGAGAGATTAGAATTTGTATTATTTAACGCTAGACTTGTCAAAATGAGACTTTTCGTATACATCTGTATATCTTTTTATTTTCATTCTAATAATTCAATTTTATTCGTCCATGCGTAGGCTATTTATCGTAGCGTATGATAGGTCGGTAAGTTAGAGTCAACTGTACGTGGCAATTAAATTGGAAGGAATTTCCTAACGGTGGTGCATGAAGATGAGACCGTTCAGCTCGTTAAGATAACTTTTTTTAATTTGTAGATACTTTCCGTATTATAGCAATAAATACCAAATCTTCGAAATAACCGATTTGTTTTACCGACAAACAAATTTTCCAAATGGATCGTTAGAAGCAAGTTGTTAGGTTAGGAAATTTCACCAGCTTAAAGGTTACGCGTTCTTGCTACGACAAAAGCCGGTTGATAGTACATTGGCATTTTGGCTAGATCGTCGCATATATTATACCTTTGCTTGCATACCCTTTCCACCGAGTTCCATGACAACTACCAAAAAGCGAGCAGATCTTAAAGAGAATACTATCCCTTCAATGCCTCGATTATTTTTTAAATTACGTCAATTATTTAGTCACGATCAAATAATGAAATTGATCGAATGATTTTCATCGGATTTCAGACATCTTTTTATTTATTTGAAATAATCGAATAGCGAGGTCGATAAGATGTATCAAGTAGAAACGAGGACTTAATCGACATCGATTAAGCTAAGGCTCATGGAAGCCGCTCCTTCGTCACTTTAATCAACCCCGTAGATATAGAAACGCCATCGACTTGTGGCTGATACACTGCCTTGTGCATACAGTTGTACGTACTCATCAATGGTACCACTATTCTTTCGAAGAGTAAAAAATTGATTTTATCTGGCGTTGATGCCTCCTTTACGCAAACGTTTGAAATTTTTCACGAAATCTTTTACGATCAGGCGCAAGAAATCGAGCTTTCTTATCGACTCGACAAATGTTACCAAATTAATGATTTCTTAGCTAGAAATTAAAATATAATATAATCCTTTTACCGGGCGAAATGATCGGTCGGTAATTTATCGATAATTCGTATAGTTTCCTTCAATTTGAAGAGTCGAGTTAATCGTAGCTGGTATAGTTTCAAAATTTAATCGAGACATCCAACAATGACGAATTAATTACCTCGATTACGAAAAAATTGACGCGTGTGCAGAATGGGCGAACGACAAAGAGGCTGCGAAAGAAGCTAAGCCTACGGCCGATGTATTGATTCGAAAGTATCGATTGCCTCAAAAATAAAGGACGAGACATCTATCCGTAGCCTGATATCGTTTTGGTTCCCGTTTACAGCCGTGTACACGTATTACGGCCGGATCGATACAAAACGGATCACTTTCTTTTTCCTCCCCATTTATGCGCATCGATCTTTTTAAAACCAGATGCATTAGCCGGCTAATTCATGCGAATCGTACTAATAGCCGTGAGATATTAACGACTAAAAATGTATGCGTGGGATAAAGGAAATAAATTGTCTATTGCGTTACATTTATCTATAAGCTTCCTTTGCAAGCATTAAGCTTTTCGTTTCTTCTTCTATTTATTTACTTAAATGAAAAATATAAAATTGTATTAGAAGCTTCAGAAGATATCACTGACATCACGGTGCTTGCGTTTAATTCAAATCCGTGATTGTTTTAAAAGAAAGAAGAGGAATGATTCTGGGAGATAAGAAAATTTGTCAATGTCACGAACATTTTCTAATTGTTGCCTATTGATTTTAATTGCGACGAACGTGACCCATATGTCGCACAGTTATTCCCAGAAACCTATCCCTCCATTATGCGAAACGCGTTCATACCAAGTTAATAATTTTCAATGAACTAATTGCCCCCAAATCGATTCTATGCATCACTAAGCTAAGCACTGAATCGTTGAGAATTTTTTTCTCTTCGTGTTTGATGGACGTAATCAAATGTTTCAATAAGTCGACGAACAAAGAGAAAGACCAGGGTACGATAAAAAAAAAAGCAAAAGGTATCGTACCGTTGTTGGCGGAAGAGAAAGCTATAAAATAGTAATTAACCATATAATGTACCTTGCTAAAATTAGGATCCAACGTGCTCGTCTGCATGTTCTATCGAACAGTCATAAAAGGGACGCCTATTTCTAATTCAGGATTTAAACGATATTTACTTTTACTGATTATCTTTAAATATTATTCTACCAACAGACTGGAAATTTTTCCTCGATTTAAAACTCTAATAAGAATAATCAACAATTTTTATTACTACCTATTCATCCACAAGATATTTGCAATAATTTTTATACTCACAACGATCCAACCAGATTCCAATATTTATCGAATGACGTTTAAACACAGACGACACTGACGCCAGTCCAAACGAAAATAAAGCCAGGACACAGTGAAATTCCTTGCAAGCACTCTCTCTCTTTTAAAAATTATGGAAAAAGAAATAAAGAGACTTTCATCTCTCTCATGAGAGAGGATTTATAACGTTCCTACTCCCGACGCGTGCTTACAAGGCGTTTTACGTCTCTCATACTCGAATCATTAAATCACCAACGCATTAGCCGCAAACCTTGCTACACGTGTATTTTTACTAGAGAAAACGAATACGCACGCCGTGGTTTGATTTTTATTAATGATATCACGAAATTATTATCGTTCGCGTTTTTCCAAAAATAAACGCACGACAATGACGAAGGTACCGGCACCAGTTATTTATTTATCGAACCACGGACTCAAAGAGCCGCAATGTAGTTTCATGCTTCATCAAGTAAAAGTGAACTTCACAGTTGTTCCGTGAGGTCAATAATCTTGTGTAGTTTTTCAAAGAGAAAAAAAAAAAAAGAAGAGAAAGGGGACAATAAAAAAAAAGAGGAAGAAGAAAGAAAGAAAGAAAGACGGGAAAGAAAGAAGTAAAAATACACCAACGATTGTAAAATACTCGAGAAAATGAACGACCCGCGAGTACAATTCGTCGCGAGATCAATTGTCGATTCATTGGATTTAAACGCGAAGCAATAATTATCCTTTCGTTTCTTCATTGAGGATTGACATCGACTTAAGCTCTTGCACATTACTGCACACGAGGGATGCGATGTTACTACCATGTCAAGCTGATGTGATTCGACTTATATTTCCAATAATGCGATACGAATGTATACTGCTGTAAGTGACTAACAAGAATTGCAACGATGCTGCAGATTTAAAACCACTGTAACGCACTTCACGATTGCAGAATTGTAAAATAGTAAAAAATCGTAGACATTATCGGTATGCAGAATTCAAGTATTGAATATTCTTTGAGAAGCGAGTTTTTTTTTATCGAAGAAACTTGCTTCTAAAGAGGAATACCGATGAAAGAATGGATCTAGTTTCCTGATAAAGGAAATGTAAGCTTAGATAAAGTTTTCAATCCAATTTAAGAAATTAGGTAAATAGTAAATAACGAATGATTCTTTGTTGTTTAATGTAAATGTTCAATTTTATTCATGCTACGAAGTAACTAAAATACAGTTAATTGTAAGTACTGCAAAGTGCGTTATCACGTTCATTGACGCAGCATCACGAATACGAGATCGTAATGACATCGCATCGCTTCTTCATAGACTGATACTGGATGAACAATTCGCGAAATACGATTTAACTGTTCAGATGTGTTTCAAAAAAATGGAATGAAAAGCTTTGAATTCTGAATAAACTAGTTGGTGCATTTTAATTGGACAAAATATATGAATTCGATAAAGTATTAATAACCTGGAAACTTTGGACAACGAAAGAAATTGTAACTAGATCTATAAATGATTGTGAAATGTCGGTATTAATTGATTCGTATGTTTCTTTGCATTCTATTATAATATTGTACTTGTTACAACAAGATATCTATTTTCTTTTTCATTCGTACATGTTTTGAAGATTATCAATTTTCACTTAACGTTACTGAACGTTTTAATAAATAATTGCTGCAATTACGATTAAACAATTTACAACACCGTGTATAGCGTGTAAGTGGCACAATGTTGCGTGTGGTTAAAACGAGTGACATCCATATGCGTAGTTTAGGAATAATTCCAACTTCCTTTAATTTCACTAATTTAAATACTTTTATCTCATGGCGCTAATGCTTCGTACAGTTATTCTACTCCATTCTTTAAATTTCACAGCAAATTTGGATTTGGACTTTCGAAGCAAATTATATTTTTCAATTCAATTTTTACTTTATTAGCAGGCAAATTCTAATAGAAGTATAAGCTTGCACAATATTACTATATTATAGGATATGTTTATATAACAATTCTGCGTGACAAATTTCAGTATACACTGTCTGAAGAAAAGGCATTAAAGTCACCAGACAGAGACATTTTGCAGTATCTGAATGACTTAAAGCGTAGTTTATAACAAAAGCTAATCGTCAAATGAAATCGACCGATCAAATGAAATAACGATCGATTATTCGAACGTTAAAGAACGTAAATTAAAAACTAACTCGGTCCACTATAACATTTTAACTCTGATCGCTGTATATTTAAATAATGCCAACGTTTCACAATCATCGTCTGTTTATTTTCGAATTAATGAAAACCTACTCTCGTTCCCTCCAAAAGTCCAATTTCAGCCGCCGGTGCTTAACTACTGTTGGCTAAAATTCCAACTAGATCAATCATAATACGCGTCACGGCCTCGAACAATTATATAATCTAATGTGCGAAGTTAAAAATTTGTCTGGCACAAAAAATGCGATCGTTCGATCAATTTACACGAAGAACAAATCGATCGACGGACACCCGAATGAGTTGGATCCCGGTTCGCGGAGAACACGAGCGATCGGCAGAAACGATCAAGCGGAAGTCGACGGACAGAAGGAAATCGCGAAACGAGACAGTGAAACAACGATCGATGTTCGATGCGTTTCGGGAAAACGGAGCGGGTGAACGCGTGGGTGTTTCGTACTGTCGAAGCGACGCAATAGCTACCCGCGGAATTGAACGTTTAACGTCAGACTGAAGGTCTTCTGACTGGCATGCATACACACCTTTGCCAGAGGAAGAGCAACGAGTCGAGTCTGCGCTGTTTGCACGTGGACGCGGATCTAGAGCGTCAAGAAGCGAGAAGTCGCCGGTTAAGAACCGGAGGACTCTGCCAAAAATCTATACACGGTGTGTCTGTAGAATTCCAGGCCTGAGTGAAAAGCCGGGAATAAACTTTCCAGCTGATCTTCGAACCACGAATCAAACGTCCACGGATCAAGCGTCTGATATTATGGACGAACAAAAGTAGAAGATGAATATACGAGGAAATAAAGCGAGGTATTAAGGACTTTATTAGATATTTAATGGATCAGGACACGTTGAAATTGTCGATATAAGTATAGTCTTTGAAACTATATTGTTAAAATAAGATAATTGAATGCCTTTTTATGTAACGAAGATATGATGATGGAGATGATGTAAAAGGATATATCTGACAAATGAAATGTAGGTTTTAATATCAGTCAGTTTTAATATTATAAAAAAACGAAACACTCAAAAAATAGTAAAATGTAGAGGTAAACAAATCGTTATGATCTCTTTTCCCATTACTCCTTGGATGTTAAAATTTTTTATTTTGGCATAGATTATTCTGTCCGTCTGTGGTCAACATGTCATCAATGAAATATTCGAATAAAATATGGGAAACGTATATGCGTTGCTTCTTAGGTAGTTTCCTTACTCAACTTTAAGATTTTTCAGTTATACTCTACATTTATTAGGTTCCAGGTAAGCACGTGAAATGCAAGACGACAAATGACGATGCCTCCAGGGATATCATCAAACAATGCAATCTTTATATATGTAATTTTATCACTATTAAATTTTTCACTAAGAAATTGAGCGAACTTGTATATTTCAGCTTTCAAAGATAAATTGCACAAGAAGATAGGGGAAGTATAAAAATCAAAGTTATATGCAATAATCAAAGAATAATTTTAATAGAGTAATCAAAGTAAAATGATGGAAGTTCGTTATATGTTATTTGATCAATTAATGTTGTTGCTTCATAAATTTATAAATGGTTTTAGCAAAATGAAATCATTTACAGTGGACACATATTTCTCAGTAAAGGCTTCTTACATGTACACCGGGGAACGCAAGGTATCAATGTGAAATCCAAATTCGTTTGGAAATAGTGCCGAACTTCGTAACGTTTCTATTTTGGCAATTATACAATTGCGTAATAAAGCAGCAGTGACAGTTTGACGGAGCAGTAGAAACAATTTGAGAAATAGTTTATTGTTCCGCGCCGACAGGAGCGTGAGTATTTCGTTAAAATAAAATTTATAGAAAATCTATGAAATATTAAATCTAATAAACTATCGAAATTCAACGAGAAAACTCTAATTTTTATAGTTAGGAAATTAGAGTTTTCGCTCGTATTATCAATTATCATGCGTATATCAAATACATTGTCTACTCACTTTGTTTTGGAGAGATTTGGATCGCTGGTCTTCCTCTTTTCTCGTAACTGTCGCTGTAATGAAAACAATCACAATTATACTCAGACATACGTACTAACGATAAATACTAAATTAAATCTCGTTTCATCGAAGTTTACGTAAAAATAAATTTTCTGAAACTCGAGCGACATTTCGCGGTCTCGAAATTTGAATTCGTTCGACGAATCATCTGTTTATATGTTACACGCTAGAAAAATTTCGAAATAAAAATTGTTGGAATTCTTACCTTGTGATGTATCCGCTCCTTGTAACTTTCAGACCTGTTTATGTTTGACGTCTTTGGCTTACTGGAAATATTTTGCTGCACCCTAAGTAATCGTAATTAATAAAGCATAAATTAATGTCTATAACAGAAATCGGCTAAAGGACTGCGATGAATAAAATGAAAGCATGTTAATGAAACTATGATACTGAATCAATGCTCTTTGAAAATCGCATCTTAGAAAAAATAACGCGGATCTTATAGATAAAAACGTTATGAAATTGACGAGATAACTACAGGATGAAAATAATTTGAAAACGAATTTTTATAATATACTTGTATCGTTGAACGATTTAAAAAATTACTATGACGAAATATGAATAAAAGGAACGCAAGGATTTGTTACAAGAATTCCTATAAGTCGCGCGTGTCTTTTTATCGTAGGGATCAATAGAACAGGATTGAAGCAAGTCAGAGAAAATGTTCTTTTTGGTAATATCATGCAAGTATGAAAGTACATACATTTCAGAAATATCTTCCCGCGAAGAAGGATTGTCCATACTATCGGCGTGATCGGAGGCTCCGCTGTAAGCGGAAATGCGTCCTCTTTCGCTACTACTACGCGTGTTTCCGGCTATGACGCCCCCGCGATGTTCTCCTAAAAACATGCAATAAACGAACGTATTCATTAATTGTTTCAATATCTAAGCTAGTCTAAATACACTAATTTGACTAATCGTCGTTAAACGCTAACATGTGCAATTATTGCATTATTTTCATAGAAATAAAAACACGTTTAATATATAATAATTGAGAGTAACTGTATACAGTTTTAAGTATATTTTCAATTTTAATTTACTTATATTCAATCAACTTTGTTTTATATTATATAGATTACTTTTCCTATACATAATGTTTAGAGGATATCAAAGATCATTTTAGACTTTTCGGTATAATTTGAATATAGAGTTAGAAAAATCGATTGTAGTTTTCAATACGCGGTTATTGTATCTTCTTCCTTTTTTTGTTAAGAAATGAAAGAATTTAACAGGATAAAGAAATCGTAGTGTAACAGAATCGGTGACATAGTATAGTTAAATTATTTTGATTCGCATGAATGCACCATAAAAAAAGGTCATCGCAGGTGTGTTACAAGCGAACCTATCGATTTTCGATACTGTACTTCTGTACGCTTACTTTCCCTTCTCGGATAGACTGTTCTTTCAAAATGCATTAAATTTATAAACAGTGTTTTAAAAATACAAATGGATCTCCAAATATTCATTGTCATTTATAGAAATTTCTCCGACTTGCGAAATTCGCACGAATCTATTGTCATAAATGTATCGAGTATAAAATGAAAGAAAAAAGAAAAAAAGAATGTAACGTGCATGTTACTTGAAGAATCGATTAGAGGCAATCATGATAATTAGACAAGATCGCTGTTCTTCGTTTCTTTTTTTACAAATTAGAGTATGTCGAATATAAAGATATGACTAATTTTGTCCAGAAATTCCACATAATAATACGAAAGAGTCTCCCTATCGCAGCGATAATGGAAATGAAACGAATATTTCGATTTAACTCGTCTATTTAATGCCAGCAAGCATCAAATTAACACGGTCCATGACGTCTGGCATTTCTCCAACTATCCAGTCTTATGTGGAGGCTTATCAGGTAAGGAATGCGGTTCAGGGTAAAAGCAGATCACGAGAGCGTGTGCGGAGAGGGTGGTTACATTTAATCTCCAGCTAAGCAAATACACAAATCAAAATCGATTTATTACGTCAATAAAATACGGTAAATCGATCAAAGGAACACAATTCTAACGTAATTCTCTAACTATAGACAACATCTGTAATCAGCTAAATTAAATAGGTATTTTTGAGCTGACACGAGCGTACAGTATTGTATCCGTCTATGATCGTCGATTAAAAATTCTTCCTAGAACATTTCGCATTCGTTCCGTTCAAAGAAAACTAAGCAATTATTCGACGATAAGTAAATTGTTTTGCCACAGCCGTGGAGTGTAGAAGGCTGTCACCTACTAAATTAACGTCCAACAATATGAATTTAACTAACGTTTGTCACGTTCCTTTTCTAAATTATCTGAAAGACCAAGTGGACGATGATCAAGCATCGCTAACCCCGTGAAGTTTAAAGATCGAGAAAGGAAGGCAAATAATCCGAATGAAATCGTAATATCATCAAAGACCACCGATGTCAGCATTTCGCTTTCGAAAAAAGTTAAATGGCTAAATAAATATCCAATGAAGGTTCGGTACCGCCTAAAAATACCATCGTAAAAAAGTTGGTGTTCTTGAACCCCGTAAGCAGACAGATAGTTATAGATCAGCAGGGGTAGGTATGCTGAGGGGATGCAACGAAGGAAAAGCTTAAGTCTCGAGTATTTTTAGATAGGGCGATGTAGGCGCGTGTCGCAGAGGCCGGAAATCGTTTTGTGGGCCCCTCCTTCCCGTTTTCTTCTTCGTTGTTGTCGTTGCCGTCTGCGTTCGTGCCGCACAAGATCTATCTTATTTTCTTTCCTCTCGTTTCAACGCATACTTGCCATATAGTTACAGCAAACGACAACCATCATTCAAATAAAGTCACTCAGTGAGAAATAAAAACTGGCGATCCAACTATAGGAATTTAATACGAAAGAATGTTTCATATCATAAAATCTTTCAAATCTATTTTTGCATGCAAATTATTTAACTGTCGTATTAATAATATATTATACGTTGACATATTGTACTTGAAATAGAAAGAAGAAAGAAAGTGTTGTCTTTACCATACAGAATTAACCAATTTTGTAAAAACAATACTTAAATATATGACCTCTAATCCGTACTCTGCATTTTATATACAAGTCACGGTTACACCTTGATATTTGCTTCTAACTATTTTAGACGTTTCATCATAAAAATTATCACTGTATTGTATTTAATACAGGACCAAGATATTCGTATCTTCATATAAGCTTAAAATACTTTTCTGTAATATTCCAAAGTTCATGCTTAACTACGCGAATACTTATGGTTTGCATCGCAATATGATCACGGTAATTATGTCTGTATATACTCAATACAGAACAGTGAAATTTATATAAATGAAAGGTTGAAATGTTTCTTTACGAGATAGAGATTCATGCTTTTCTTCAAAGAAATCACGAAGAAACATGTATAGATGCAAAAAATAAACAATCCGTCTACATGACTGCGTGAGATTTCCAGTACATTCTGATCTAATTTTGTCTAGACACGTAGTATTTGTATAGTCGCAAGGTTCCGTTTATGAGGTATCTGCCGGAGAAAAGCCAAAGATGACGACAAAATCACCGCCGATATCATCTCCAATATTGGCTTTATAGATACAGTGGAAATTTATGAACGTATCTGACGAACAACACGCGGCAAGAATTTCTACCGAGTGGCTTGTTAAAGCTTCGCAATTCCTGTTTTTAACTTCTACGACTCCGCCGAAACATTCCTACGCGCCAGAGGAACATTCCCTTCCGAAAGTTTACAATTTTCGATGTTACTAATGAAAATTTGATCAATCAGGAATCTACCATTGCCGTGCCGATCAAAGCTTCTAGAACGTAGTCAATGTTATGAAAATTTGCAAAGTCCGATAAGTAACCGAACAAATCGAGTCCCTTCGAAAATATCGCGAATCAAAGTTATAAAAGTAGTTACAAGACTCGAAGAAATACCTGAAATTTGATTTTCGATTTCATACGTTGATTTCTGATTTCTCGTTATTCACATTCATCCGATACATTTATTTGGCAGACGCGAAAGACAAAACGAGAACTGTTGAAACAAACCTGTCTCTTCCTCTACACCAGTAATTTCCTTCAAACCGACGTCGTCAGGCTTGCTCGAAGAATCAGTCTCATCGTAGAATGCACTATCGTTCAAATTTTCACAACACGTTGATACATTTAGACGATCCAAACCAACGATCAAAGCTGTTTCTATAATTTTGCTCGGTACGCGTGTCTTTCTCACAGCGGCAAAAGTCTCCCAAACTTTACCGGCAAGCGAGCCTTTGCTCGTGTGTGGCACCACGGTTCTCTGCTTGATCGTTTTCAGCTTCGTTTTCTTTGCAACTTTGTCTTTGCTTACTTTTTCGAGCACCACTGTCGAACCTAATCCGATTGATATATTTTTCTAACGTTTCTCGCGAATCCAAACATTCGTTATAGGATCCATTTGAAATTCGAAGAATCTCCATTCGTGTTTAGTAGATACGTTATGATTTAATTAGTTATTTCAAAAACTGATTCTGAGAACTGTGATTCCTTGCAATAGTTTACGAATCATAATGCGAAACAACATACGATAAAAAGTTACAAGTTACAGCTTATCATAATCAAATATCAAATAGTGAAACTCAATATCGACAAATTTAATTCGCATCAGTATAATTCTTTTCCGTTCCTAAATTAATCTATCGCTACGATCTTTAACAATATTATTCACGTAAAAATACATATCAGCACAAGCTTGACTGTTTCAGTAATCTCCGTATGTCCTCATGAACGTTCCGATAACGATATCGAAACGACGATAATGAAAACCAGAATATTTAGTCACTAGCATCACGTAATTATCAAAAAGAAGAAAAAATACAACAAAACGCGCCTAGAGGAGGCTCTTCGATCCAAACGAATTATTAGTTATTCACGCCATCTTTACCGTCACCCTTCAGCTTCCGATTGAATCTGTTCCTGCATCTTCCCGAGGAAAGCCTGAAGCTAGCAAAGCCAGCGATCAGGGGCGAGGGGTTGGTGGTCGTTGGGTAAGGGTTGCAGTCCGGTTCCCCCTCCAAGGGATCGCGCAACTGTTGCACCTCGACCATGTGCACACCTCGATGTTTCACCACCGAGAAAATAATAATCGGGGTGGTTTCTCTACTTCTCGCGGCAACAACCGAGCTGACACTAATTTCCCTTGAAGCCGCTCTCGCTTCTTTTCCTCGGAGACTGCCGTTGGTTTCCGGTTAGACCCCACCAGACCGCCCCCCGCTCGTTTTATAACTACGTTCACGCGTACGTATATTCACGAATGTACAGGGTGTGCGTGTGATTCTGATTTCCAAATCCCTCCGACCTAACCCTCGGGGAACATCAAGGACGATCTTCACGCTCAAGATATTGATGTACTTAAAGTCTCTCTTAAAGGGTAGCTCTCTCTTGCTCAACTTTTCTTCCGTTATCTCTTACAGCGTCGAGAGGTACTACTTGCTAGATCCCAGCTTTGTTTTATTTGTTTAAGTTGTTTATTAAGGGCGTAGAAACGTTGATGAGAAGAGCGATCGCTGTGCAATTCTTTGTGGCTTTTTCGTTAATTTTTCTACACGTAGTCGTTGGTTTTATGAATGGATACTTTTGAGAAATTGGCGGATTCGTATTTAAGAGAAAGTAGATTGCGATAACATGTACGATGTTCTCTAAATATTATAAAATTCTTGAAAATTAATATAAACAGTAAGAAAATAATAAGTGAACGAGTTAAGAAAATGATAATTGAACTGTTACAAGTGCGACTCGTTTAATTTTTGTGTGCAACTCGGGAAACTTATAACAGAAAGTTCTTGTAAGATAGTTGTACGTATTATCTTTAAGCAAACAGCAAATTGCTTATACACCCTGTATATAAATACAAATCTATGTGGTTGTGATTCTAGGCCTCTTTCCGTGGTTTCCTCTGTCCTCTGTTCTTCCTTCCTTCCTCTTCTCTTTTATAAATTCAGTAGAAAAGAGCACAACCAACACAATTTTTGCGAAACTTCCTTATCGGGCAACGCGATTATTGCAACAACGAAACTTGATAAAAACCTACACTCCGCTTCAAGCATATGAAATATCGATTATGTACTTCAACATTGACACTCTTCTCTTTAATTTTTTGTTTTAAACGATTGTATGAATATTAAAAAACGGGAAAATATTGTTATTAATATCCATAACATTATAAAATATAATTACTGCTTTCAATAGAATCGTCACTAGAAGCGTGGAATAATCCTCAATATTTTTGTAGCGAATCGATATATTTTTACAAAACTTGCGTATATTCGCGAAAATGTTTTATTAAGCCAACGCACTATCAATTTAAAAGACTGAAGAGAGGATGTCGATAAAGAACCATCGAGGGTCGTGACAAACGGTTTCCAACGAATCCTTCAAGTGGGAATTTTTGCACAACTTCTTTACACTTCTTCTACCATTGACGATATGCTTTAAATTATTTTTTAACGAAAGAGAATGAGAGTTATCATTAATTTACAACAAATGTTAAATGCTCGCGACGAGGCAAACAATCGTAACAATGGCTGACGTGTGACCTACGTTCGTCAAAGAACGCCTCATTCGAAATGAAGACAGTAAACTACGAGATAACGGATAACGTTAACAAAAAGGAAGAAAAATGTATAGGAATCACACTTACATAGTTAAACAAGTATACGTAATTGTAAGTTGCAACGACAGTATGATGTACAACAAAACATTACGAATTGATATAGATATTATCATCACGGAAAATGTATGTTTAACGAAAAGTTGAATTTATTTGTACTTTGTCACTCTGAACAAAGTACGCGTAGCTTGTATTTGGCAGCACAAAATTATTTATGGTGCATCGTGTGCGGTGCAAAATATAGATTTTATTCTGGGAAATACACTAAAATTAATATCATTTGGCGAGTTATCACGCTATGTAACGAATGAACTGATTAATATAGACGTATTCTTATTTTATATATAATATGAAAAAAAAAGATTTATTGTCGATTTTCCATGAATTAATAAATTTGACTATCATGAGATTTAAAAAATTTTAGTATATCATCATATATTTCAAATAAAGCAATAAATATGTTATTGTATACTACGAGATATAAAATATCAAAATTTATTTCCTTTGATTGGAACAAAATATAGCTACGATAACTTTGTAGGCAACAAACAATAAATGATTAAACAATAAATCATAACGTTAACGCAACGGCGTATGTAGTTACAAATTCCATTGCTTTATAAAATTGCCGTAGTTAAAGGCATATTTTTCTAATATTATTTCATTTAATAGTTTAATGCAAGTAGCAAACTTACCATTTTCGCCATCAGTCAATGTACCAGTATCTTCTTCGCTCCTTTTAATCTTGTCTGTAACAATAAAATATCCTATATTATAAAAGTAAACTATTAAAAAACAAAGAAGCCTAGAGAATCCACATTTGTAAATTTTATTTACCACATGCGTGTACATAGAAGGAAAGAAGCACAACAAATATTTCTAAGTCATAGAGTGTAACGTAAAATTTGAATTATTTACCATGAAGCATGTGATTTTGAGGATGATGATGGTGTGATGATGGTGGTTTCCTTTCAGGCCTGATACGCTCCATCAATTTACTTATACGATCGTTGCCTCTTTCCTTTCTAACCAATGGTCCAGGACAATTTTCTTCTACTACACGAACACATTGACGATGAACACTTAGAGAACAATCTGTAACAAAATGGAAAAGTTGCTTCAATCTTTAACTGTGTCGATATCCACGCGTGATCTCAAATTTATATTTTATAATTTTTAATTTAATAATATCTACATAAATTTACACACCACTACATAAATATCCTTGAGGTCCAATTCCACCAATGATAAGTTGACAATGATTACAATAAGTAATAGTAAAGTATTGATGAGCTACAAAATGATGACCTCTGATTGTCATTTTTCTTGTTTTTCCTGTAAGCAGACGGGCTTTGAGATTTGACTTATCTTTTGCGACAAAAGTAGGTACTCGGTCAAGTGATACTGGTCGAACTTGAAAAATTTTTGTTAATATTGTTGCCAAACCAGCTGCTGTTGTGAATTGTCGCAAATCTACGTGCTCTTTTTCTATATCTTCTCTGAAACATTATATAAATAATAATGTAACGCTATATGCCATGAAATGTTAAGAATTTAAACTACATTTTTTTATTAATGAACTTACAAATAAGGCTCCATTTTGGGTAAGAGGTATGTTTCTATGATTTTTGTTTCTCGTGCCTTGTCAGATGCACTTTCATCCAATTGTGCGTCGCTTGGACCAAATAATGTACCTAATCCAGCAGTTCTCTTTTGTTGAAAGTCTGCAAGTTGCTCATTTAGCTCTTCTTTTGCACGTGTACGTGCTTTCCAAAAAATCTGCCAAGAATACAATATTTTATATAATCATATTCAGCAAACGATGCGTATATACTTTTGTATAATACATACTTTTCGTAGAATCTCTTCCTTATCAGATTCCTTTAAAAGAACGTCGTCTATTTCATGTGCTACATTTTCGTCTACATTATGCAGACGGAGAGGCTATATATAAAACAGTTTTGAGTTAAATACGATCCCCATATATTCAAGAAAAGAAAGATATTTTTTTCAAATTACTTACTGCACCAGGTACTAAAAAACTAGAATGAATTTCATATGCCCACTTCCTCATTTCTTTTGCATTGCCTTCTTTGTACAGATCCGTTACTAAGTAGAACAACTAAAATAATATGAATAATTTAAAATGACTTTGGGTAATAAAATTCAATATTCGGAGACATCACCGCTATATACCACTTAATACTTACCAGACTGGAGGGATCACTGTTTGATAAAACATAATTAATAAATACAGCAAGGTGTGCATGATGTCCCCATAATCGAGACAAAGATTTGAATGGTCCATGATCTTCTAACTGTCCCTATAACGACAGTTAACATAGCAATTATGAACCCATATGAATGACTTCACTTAAAATTAAAAACAAAGAACTATAAATAAAATTCATAAAACTCACAACTTCTTGATCACTCATATCATCATCTTCCATTGACATAATTGGCTGCTGTAATATTGGCAGTCCAGGAATGCCTTCATTTAATATTGTCTAAAGAAAGAAAAATACATGGGTAAGTATCACAGATTATTTAAGGAACTCAGCTTCTTGATTAAAAACTTACATCGTTAATAGTAGAACTGGAGGTATCATTTCCTGGACTAGCAACTGGATATGGTGGAGGTGGAGTTCCTGGAGGAGTGATATGAGGTAATTCATCTATATCAATGTCACTATGCCTTACATGCCTTGGAGGAGAAAGATCATTCATTGATTCCGATGCTATTAAACGTCTACTAGCTTCTGACGGAGAAATAGTTGTTGTTCCCAATTGTTCTGGACTGGATTTCGTTCGTTGATGCTTATTAAGTGAATTTGAGGAACCCAAGTTTGCACCCTGCGAAAGCTATAAGGAAATTAAATACTTATTTATTAAATAATAGATCATCAGAACATTATATCAGTAAATTAAATACAAGAATAAATTAGAATATTGTGTAATTCATTATGCAGAAATACTATAAAACTGTACTATATGCATTTCATACCACACACCATAAGAATTGCTAAACACTGCAATCACAATAAATGAAATAAAACATATACTTATCAGACAATGTTTAAAGATACATACTGCATAACCACAAATTTTTTTTAAATTACATAAAGTATATTTCAGTACATATCACAAACATACTTAAAATACATTACTTAATAAAATATATTACTCAAGCGACACTTCAACGAACAAGCACAGTTTCTGAAATGTAATATTTGTCATAAGTTTTTGGTGGAACTACACATAAGGTATTTGCAAAAGAAGCAAAACAAAGTATTATTAAAACATAGGTACTTGATTATTATTTATCATAATTGTGATAGATGTATTAAATGATATGAAACTTAATAGGAATGAGATTTATGAAATATATTTTAAAATATAAAAGTATAGATTGTCCAATATATAAATATCTGTTAAAAGTATTCACATTGTGATTCTATTGTACTTCTTTTTTACCATGCATACATTGATATAAATTATTTAATGACTTAGCGATTAGACTACTTACAGAGTTAGGTATGCCATGACTGGTGGTTGAGGGCGTTAAATGAGTCAACAGATGACGCTCCAGCTCCAACTGGGCTACGTGGTGCGTATTTGTAGTAGGCGGAGGTCTGGGAGGCAATGGTGGCGGAGACAGGCTTTGCATGGACAAGGATTTACGAGATGGTAGAGGCGGTGGTACATCACCACTGCTACTACTCAAGGGTGAATAATAACCCGGGGAACACGAGGTGTTTGTTACCAACGAGCAAAGCTGTAAGACACAACAAAAGCTGGTTAGATAAAGTTAGCAAAAGCTTAAATACATCCCTATATGGCTGCATTTGAAAATTTCAATTGTAATACAAGCACACATTGTATAAAAGTTGTATTTATACAGCTCAAAAAATACACGTATAAAAGCAGAACGTAGGTTTTGTTATTTCTCGTTGTTTACCATAATATACTGTAAGCTATTAATAAATATATCAAAGGTTACCGAACTACTATAATAATCAACGATTAAACTTATATTCATACTCTCATCATTATGCTTTCCATTCATAAAAATAAACATCTCAATAATATCATGCCGAGCAACTATTTAATACACTGAATAGCATAAACTGGAACTGTCAAACACTGACATAAAAGCAAGACACAATAAAATATATAGGGACATAAGAAATGTTAATGAATGTAAGCGTTAAAACGAATTCACGTCTTTATGAATAAGATTATGAATAATAACATAATATTTATGATGTAATATATGTATGAACAATGAACAATTATAGTTTACTGGTATAAAATTGATGCAGGATATTAATGCAATAAATAGAAATTTTCAAAGTAACTTGAGCGTATTACTAAAGCATACCATAAGATTAATAAACCATACCTGTTCATTGGTTGTAATAGCAGCTAGCTGGTCCTGCAGAGTGCGTACCCTCCTTTCGGCGCCCGCTAGTTCTGTTTGACGTGCTACAACATTAACATTACTACTACCAGTACTAGCTTTCGCGAGTTCGCTGCGAAGCTTATCAACGTAACTTTGTTCTTTCTCCAACATAAGCTGGAATGTATGAACGCGCTGAGTTTCCAATTGCCGCTTTTTCTCATGCTAAAATATAAAAAAAGGATTTGTGTTATATTATATTTTTATTATATTAAAAAGCTATTGAATTCAATTTATAGATCTCTTCGAAAATAAAGCAAAAAATATCGACTTACATCAACGGGTTGAGGTCCCGTGATACGTGCGTTACACGGTGCGCCGGTCGCTGGGGCAGTCGACGCCCTGAGTAAGGAAGTCGCCGGTTGCGAGGGTGATACCATCGTAGTACCGGCTGATAAACTGACTGGTCGTTGGTGTCCACCCGCCAAGCCAACTTGCAGCCCTGTGGCCGTCGTCGTCGCGCTGTTCGTTGCAACTGGCTTCTGCTGTACCGTCAGTACCACCTGCGTCGAAGCTGCAACAAGAGTTCAAGGACGATGATTAGTCACCTTTCGCATACCTTCGCCGGTCCTTCCCCCGCGTTTGACCCTCCACCTTTCTTTTGAGAGTTGCTCGAACAGTCACTACTTGTATTTTCTTTTACAACGATTTAGATTCCTCTCGACTTCTAGATGTTTTCTATGCTTAATCTGTGTACACTAAATACCACGAAGTTAAGAAAATTTGTCAATTGAAAACATCAGTAATATTGTACTGTACTGATTTTAAGATTTTTACATGCCTTTGTGATTAATGTAAATTGCATGGTTTTTTTTTTTTAATTATTTTTATGTATTTAATAAACGATCATGCGATCTTTCGTACGCAATATCCGACAAGTAATCCGGAAAGTACAGGTCCTGTATACGATGTTGCGACAAAGAGATGTTCATTAAGAAATCGTAAAGTCATATAGCAAACTTGTAAACAGAGAATTGAAAGTAATCTTGGTTGTGGCTATAATTCAAATATTCTTTAATGAGTATATATATATACTTTGTAAAGGATTAAACTGTTGAAATTGACCGATGACAAATTTTCGATAGACCTAAAAGTATTTATCCAGACGGAATGTAAAAGAATTCCCAGATCTCTTATCAGACAAAAGAAAATCGTAATCGTGAATAAAAATGTAAACAAAATATATTTATCATTGGAATAGAGTGTTTATATAGAACTATTTAATCATTACAAATCTAGTCTCTGCTTACGGCGACAATGACTCATTCCTACGCTCAGCTGAGACTATATGACGTCATTATATTTTTCTAATTCTGGAAATGCGTGTCCGTACCAGAAAATTGATTAATAAAATCGACATCAAAATCGCAAATCCGACATGCAACTCCGCAACGACGGCTTGAATTTCGAAATCGCGAGTGTATCGTGGTATCTCTTCCTCAAAGTTGTTGCCTAAACAAGCACTCCGAAAATATGCACAACTCGCCAAATATTTGCATTTTTATGGAATCAGAGAATATAAATATTACTCGAGGAACCTGCAACTCTACACAGTTTGTAACGGATGCAATTTCGTGTTTCTCTGATACGAAGGAATCACGAACGATCATACGAGAAATAAGTAAAATTCCAACGAACAATAATCCGTGTCCTAACGGTAAAATTACATAATTGCGAACATGAACGTAAACGTTTCAGAAGAAGCTGAAAATACCAGAGTACGCTTTCGCACGAGCTTTCTTCCAAGCTTGCCTGAGGTCATACGTGGTTCGCGTCTTCATATAGATACACACGTCGACGAGAACAAACACGTTCGAGCCGATAAATCAATCTTTCAATGAAATTTTCGTATCAGCGATTCGAGAATTTACAGTTTCACGGAGAGATATCACGCGCATCGAGAGCCGTGTCGTCTGCAGAACTGCGTAAAACGATTGGCGATGACCGAGGCGGTACGTGGAGCAGTAAAGACATTCGTACCGAGAAACTTGGCCCCAGGTGCGTGTATTAATATGAATGACGAGATTCTTATGTTTACACGCGCATATACGACTAATCCTCGATATATGATCAGATCTCGTCATTTGACTATACGCTATAACACCTCGGTAAAGCCACTTTAATACTATAATTCGTTTTTTCAACGTAAAAATCTCGATAACTGGGAATTACTAGGAAATAGAGCTACGGATGTTTTCCTATCGTAACGATGGAAATCTCCTACGTGTGTGTTTTGTTTTTCAACAAAGCTTACTTTTTGTCTTTTATTACAAGGCATTGCTGTAGTTATTTTTAGTTTCAATTATTTTTCTAGACAATATTTTATAGAAAACATTTCAAGTTTTATGAATGAAGATACGTTTTGTTTACGATAAGTTCCCTTTTACGTCTAATAATCAAATTTCTTATCCCAATGACTTCAATCTATAAAATGAGAAAAACGTTTACGACACAAGATTAGATTTTTTGCTTAAAAGATTAGAATTTTCCTGAAACTTTATATCTGGTAAAATTAGGATGATCTTTTCTTTCCTTTTTTCCGTACGATTGAGTACTTTAAACGTCAGTCTTTCTTTATCGAAATACAAATTAGAATAATGATTCTGGAAAATCCCGAAGGAAAGATTGACTCAGCTGTAAATGGCAGTGATTTAACGGTCAGTTAAGGATCTCTCGTATTCTGCACATGAACGCCTTTCCTCATAAAACTATCTTTATTTATTTTCACAAGACAAAAGTTACTTCAACCAGTAAAACGTTCTAACACGGTTAATTCCCGTTAAAATACTCGTATTAGTCTATACCCCGTTTGTTCTCGGTAATTCTCACGCTGAACGTCTGCAAATTTTCTAATTCGCAAAAGCGAAATTATCCTACCGATAAATCCTTAGAAGTGCGTTTATTACGCGGAAAGACTTCGCCAACTTTGGTATACTATTATGACTGGGTATGCAAATGAGGTTTTTATCGTATTTGTTGAAAAATCTTCGCGTTGAATCGATTTTAAATATTCATGAGTTTAGCGAAATCTGAATACGTGTAAGAGTTGCTGCTTTATGAAATGATTAAGTAGGACAGTTAGCGTACTTTGGAAAGTTATTAGATTTGGATACACAACACCATCTCACATTCAAAAAGTGTCAGATTACGCGACTATTTGTATCCAGTTTCAAAATCTTTTACATGTTACAAACTCTTTTACAACTCTCTAATTACTTATTTTACATTTGAATTATTAGCTAGCAATAATGCTTAGAGAGTGAATACAAACATACAAACGAACACGACATAAAAGGAAAACTATTTACTTTCTACACAAAGAAATTTGTTTTACTCCACTATCTCGAGTACTAACTAATCGCAACGTGATAAAATAAGAGAGGATAACACAACCTGAAACAACTCACGTTTCATTTCGTTCACGCGTTATGCCTGAAACGCAACAGAATTTTGTGAAATTACAGCACAGTTAAAACTACGATGAAAAAGACACGTTTATAGTCATTGTGTTGTACCTGAATTGTTAGGAGGAGGAAGATAGACTCTATGAACCGTCACCGCTATAAACTCGCATGCTTACATCACTGGAAACGTCGCCACAGAAGCTTCGTTGACGTCGGTGTAACCAAGATAAAATCACCGACAATCATTCGTAATCTTTATAAATGTCTCTTTTCTCAAATACAACAAACAAACTTAACTTCTTTTTTTTTCGATTCTTTGTGATATATAAACGTCATGCGTCACTGCATTTGACATATCTCTGTAGATACTTGCTTTAATTTATAGGAAAGAAGGAGACAGATTGCTCGATGGAAATTCGCATACTCAAACGTTGATTATCCTGACTACACATAGAACGAACTTCCTTTCGCAAGCCTCCGCACTTCCTCCTTTTTTACGCAATGTCTGTGATACAGCTTCAAATTAAATTGCATTGCCCGCTCAAATCGATGAGCTTTACGACGGATCAATTTCGATAAAAGCTTTCCAGACATGGAATATAACCCGACAGAGTTTGATCAAGCATCAGTTTCAGTATGGAAAAACAAGAAACATTGAAAAGCAATATGAGATTTGACTCTACTTTTACTCGATTTCGCTTAATTGAAGAGAGTTTTGTGAGAGCTAGAATAAATGAATCGTAATGTAATTCAATGAAATTAAATTACAGTTTAATCTTGTCCAGAGAATCATTTATCTCAATAAAATATCAATTATAGTTCTATTAGATATACAACGATTTATTCAATTTACATTTCTTTTTTTCGATATCTAATTGATATTCTAAATACAAGATGCTTTTATTATCTAAAAATAATTAACCATTTTACTCTTCTACTTCAATTTGTTACTTCGAAGATAATTCCTTTAAAACGTAACACCTAAGTACTTTACCTATTTTTATAAAATACAGGTTAATGGCCTGGCCTATACTAAGCTAGATTGAATTATACGCACCCCTTGTGACGATCAACGACACATAAGAATACCTTAGAAAGTATGAACCACCCCATGTGTGTTTATATTACAAGTTGACTAGACTGACTACGTAAAAATGCTCAATCGACAGGAAAATCCTATCATGGAGAAAAAATGTTCTTCCCCTTTGTATTCGTGAGTATATAAAGGAAAACTAGAATAAGAAATAATATCGTTGTTAATAAAATATTAAGCGATCAAATTTTGATTATATTAAACAATAAAAGCTAATGAACATCATTTGGTACAAAACCGAGATCTTTCTGTAATCTCTCTATAACGGAACTAATACTTTCCGCTATTGATAATGAAAAGTGCCTTTAAACGTTTTAGCATTTAGATAATGCCCGATTCTATCATATGTCGGTCTCTTCACAGAGAAACATTTATTCCGTTTCGCTGCCAAATAACGTACCCATGTCTTGGAAATAAAAGAGAAAAGAACAAAAAAGAGGTCGTAGAAAAGAAAGAAAGTATGTAAACTTACACTTTATGAGCTGTACAACATCCGTATGCGTGGACTGCATTACATTCACGCCGTTAACCTGGAAATACCAATCATGGTTATAAATAGTGAAAATATACCGCAGCAAATACACGTTTTATAGACGCAAGTAATTTAAATTCACACATGGTACGCGTTTATTGATCGTTTAAATTTTCAAAAATAAATATTTCGATTCATAATTTACATTTGATCGATAATTTCACAGGAAATATCTTAGTGTTACTTTGTGATAACGTAAATTCGAAATAGGCTCACCTTGATGATTTTGTCGCCCGCGTGAAGGCCAGCTCTCGCGGCTGCACCGCCTACAATACATCATTGTTTGCTTTTAACTCTTTTATTTATCGAGACATTTAACTATTAGAAAAATTTACAAACAATTTAATAACCATTTCCTTAACAAAATTACTTATTCCTTATAGCTTAAATTTTTTCATTCTTTACGATTTAAAGACAATATTTAGAATAAAGACTGAATAATTTTCTGATACAGATACAGACATGACGCAAAAATAATTTTGTATGTAAACCATTATAAATTTTGTGCATCGAAAAAAAAATTCTTTACATAAAAATTGGCACAAAATTTATATTATGTTATTTATAAATAAATTGAATGTATTTCTTGAAAGATAAGATTTTTATCGTGAAAACATACATTACAACGATGGTTTAACCTAAATTGCTTTACATCGCATTAATTAAATAAATTAATTAATTCCAATGGTGAATGTGTTAAGTATTTGAACATAACTCGATGAAATGTCATCACTTTATATTATTCAGTAGTATACAATTAGTATCATACTAAGTAGCAGTAGTACTTGTATTATTAATACACTACTAACTTGTAACGTCAGTATTGTGTGAACTTACTCAAATGTAATTAAAAGAACATGATAATACGTTGTTCTGAGCAATAAAAACAATCATTTTTTTAAACAATTTAGCTATTAATGTATACAAGACAAGAAACACATAATGCGTTACCAAAAACAGTAACATATATATTGAATATGTAAATTATAAGATTCAACAAAATACTTGAAACGTAATAACAAAAATAAGGACACTACATTCGTTCTAATATTCAAACCAAATTAAAATTGCATAATTTATTAAAATATTCGAAACATAAAATATAATAAATAATATAAATTCAGTATATCGTAATAATAGCTCCACTGGTTCATATCTTGCACATAATTTTTCAAAATATTCACTAAAAATAATCAATATATTCTGCCAGTATAATTTCCACAGTCTATCTCGATCAACATATGTATTATCATATTTCTAAACCCCTTTGTTAAAGCCACCAGTGAAATCGATTCTGTCAAGATTATCATAACCCAATGTATTATCATATTTCTAAATTGTTTTTTTAAAAAACAAAAAACCGACTGTATGCGAATGTTAAAACTCCAATAACACTATAACACACCTTCCTTCACAGATTGAACATAGACAGGGTTATCACCGGAGACTTTCATCCCGTATCCGGCCTCGTCCTTGTAGACGACGAGGGTGGCAACGGGTGCTGGTTCGACGGTTCCACCCCCGGCGGCGCCTCCGCCACCCCCGACGCTGCGTCGCAACGCCGCCGTTCCATTCATCCCTTCTTCGATCTCCGCCTGGCCTCCCCTCACCTCTGCCCCGGCTGCAGCACGACTGTATGACCTGCAACCAAAATGAAATAACATTAACAACTTTCCGAAAGTCGAATAATCGTCAATCGATAAACTATTGCTTTTTTCCAATAATTCTCTTTCTTCCTGCGTCTCGAACAATTGCCACGAGAAAAATAAAGCTCCTGCGCGAAAAGCAGAAAAGTAGGGAGAAAATACAGCTGACGGGAAACATCGATTTCGTAGACCCTTTTAAATAGCAGAGGTAGGAGTACATACGAGTTTTACCGTGTTTTTAACCCCTTAAGAGTTCACTACAGTTTAACAAGATGCGGCAATATTTTTTTTAGTTCGTTGTATAAATGTTTGCAGAAATGTAATAAAGAAGATTTTCTGGAAAAAATGATTGTGTGTGTATGTATATATATATATATATATATATTCAAGCCAGTTACATGCTAATATTACATAAATACATAATATTACAGAAATAGAATTTTAAGTCACGACAAATGTAATATTACAGAGATGGATTTTAAGAGGATAGAACTATTAATGTTGATATTGGCTTTAGAAGAATGATAAAGAGAGTGTTGTATATGTGTAGTGATAATTAATATTCTATCCTTAGATATTGGATGGACGAAATTAAAATAACAAATAATAAGATTTATTATTACATAAGGTTAATGATTATTGTAGATGGTTTTTGTCGACTACTTGACGATTAAGATTTTTTGGAGAAAACAATAAAAGAAAACATAGGGAAACACACTTTCGGTGTTTAATAATTTAACACGTGAAAAAATCTTCTTTCTACTAGAATTTTTTCAAGTCCGAAAATCTGCTCCTTGAACTTAATTCTTTCTGTTGAAGTTATGTAATCATTGGATCGTAATCTTTTTCACCTGCGATATTACTTCAATGCGAAATCGATAAAATAGGGAAATTATCTAATATGTCAAATTCTACTGATTTACAAACAAATTGAATAAAATCTGCAAAATCATCTAAAATACAGTGACAACCAAATTTGTCGAATACAAAATATTATGATTTCAAATGAGGGTATGCATCTGAATTAAAACAACTGTTATATTTTGAAGAATAATTGCTCCTTAACGAATGCAGGATGTTTGATCATTCACGGCGTACGAAGCTAATAAATAATCATGTCCCCTTATCAACGGGATTATGTCTGTCGTTGCTGTGTACTTTCACGAGCTTATAATCATATATATTTTACGTTCGTGTTTAATTATTATTATTACTGCGTCGTCCATCAATATCCCGAATTTATGTGTTGTACGATTTTCAATTAATTGTCATATAATAAAACCTAAAGTAATGAAACTTCTTAAGAAGTCTTGTTAATGGAACAATGTAAAATTGAAAAAATGAATCGTTATTAATTCTTTGGTGATATAAGATACTTTTTAGAAACAACTAACGCGCTCAAGAAAATCTTATTAAAAAAAGTACCTTTTCTGTTTATCTTATTTAAGAAAAAACAGCCAAAGAATTAAATTTCTACGTAATATTTACTATATATAAAAGTATCGTATATAGAAGACGTGTCTTCTAAAAAGTACTCAACTTTTACAAGATTTATTCGTACTTTCAGCAGTAAAGACAATACGTGCCCCATATAAATAATCATTCCAGAAGATTCTAATAACTATGATAATTATGTATGTATCATGACTATAAAAGCTTATCGAATCATTGGTGAAACACGATTAGAAAGAGTTAACGATTCGCTTTGTGCACATTGTAATTCTTTAAAAAAGAACTTTTATATCGAGATGTTTATTACACTTGTATTGTATTCTTACAGACAAATCTCTAGAATCCAATACTTATCCATTTTTTCTTTTTCAATAAAAAATTGTTTTCCTATGGAAAATCGATAATCACATCAGGACATGTTCGATGCTATACTTGTTATTCTTGAAATAGCACAAGACTGGCCTACTAGATGCATATTTAACCCTTATCCGACTGAAATATTTTAAGAACACGTCCCACTGAAATTTGTCCAGTGAACACAAATAAAATAAAACTGTATACGACGTATCAATTTATATACGCGGGAATCGTTTCTTTTAACAGGAAATACGTGTAGTTAATTAACTTCTAACAAACAAATAACTCAATGGTAGCATAAATACAATTTTAAAGATTTAATGATTTATCAGTTCTCATTAATAAGATGGTTGAGTATAAATTTTCATGCTATGCTCCTTTATAGATCGATTATTATAGCTACTGAAGCTAGTCTAATAGAACGTAAACAATGGAATAATAATTGCTTCTTTATACAAATAATTTCTTCATTCCTCCGGCAAATATTATTATCATGCTGAAAGTAAGCAAATTGATTTCATTAGCATGAAAATTATTTTATATTTGACTTCGTAAATTTTCTAGTTACATTTTTAGAAAGAAGCTTTTTATTTTTTGTTTTTATTCCACGATATCGATCATTATGTAAAATAACATAAAATGTTTAAAGCGCATCCGACTAAAAAGACTTAAAAAAGAAAAGAGGTTTTCTATAAATGTCTAAGTATGAAACGGTATAACATTACTGAAAATTAAATGATAATTAATTCTGTATAAGTGATATACCGTAATATAACATACTGTTCAAAGAAGTTAATGCACTCGATGCCTAGTTTAAATTAAGGACGAGAACATTTCAACGCGATTTTATTCTTTTACGCGCACATTCTTCTAAATATCTAATGGAACTTATGGTAATCTGTAAATAATTTTATATCTCATTAAAGAAAGTAACTGGAATTATTACAACTCGTAATTTAATTGAGTTAGTCGTAAATCATGTAATATCATACATCATAATTTACATTTAAAAAAATTAAATATCACGTTAATAAATAATAAGCTATGATAATAAAACAAGAACTTAGAATATAGTGCATTTTATATAGATTTGAAAAATAATATTTCAAAATAGTTACAGTGAGTTATACTTGTCATAATACGAGAAACGAAAATTATTTTTTTTTTTTTGTAATAATTACATTGGAAATTACCATGAAAGATAAAAACCGGAGAATAAAAATCTTGCAAGTTAATTATTAAATTATATTATATCTTAGTACATCTTAAAAGCATTCGTCATAAATAGCAAACATAGTGATCAGAAATTTTCAATTTTTTATTTAAACTTGGTGATACATCACATCAATTTATCGTAAAGCACATGTTTTGTGCCAAACATGAGCCGAACGTTCTTACGTCGAATTTTGAACGAATCGTGCGCAGTAATGATATTTTGAATAACTTTTTTTTCTCGTTAACAATGTACTATCAAGATCACCGACTTATTAAATCACTTATTCGTAACGAACAATTATAATAAATATTTAATTTGTGATAAATTTTCTTGTTTTTGTAGTACTTATAAAAATTTAATATAAAATATTTCTTTCTTAAATACCGACTATATATTATGAACGAAATATTTCTCCTCAAAAAAATGAAAACATTTGCATAAAATGCAATATTAAAGTTAGTATATAGATCATTATATTTAATTTAAGTAGAATAAATAGAAAAGGCTGATTCCAAAATTTTCTTTGTTTATTCCTGCCAAAAATCATGTTAAGGATAAAATAAACAAAGTTTCATAAGACATCAAATTAAACTGAAATATTTTTCTTCTAACAACGCGCTATGATTAAATTTCATTACTAATATTACTGCCATGTTTAGTTTGCTTATTCTCGTCCCTGAACCGTAAGACTTTTTATGTTGAGGTATCATAAACAATAGAATTACGCGGATAAGAATTACATTAAAGCAATGTTAAAAATCGAGGATTTATTTCAATAATACGTCGCAACAGTCATTGACGATCGTTAAAGAGCCGACAATTGGAAATTATGCGATTCTAAAAAATTATAAAACAATGACAGCAACTAAAATTGAAAGAATATGTCAAAGAAAAGCTAAGAAACCGTATATGACATCACGTTAATCGATATAACAGGTTAATAGGTCAGTCGGTTCTTATACTTTGTAAGCACAAGGAGCTACAGAAAAAGACAATCGAAAAAAGAGAAAATACACGAATATAAGGTTTCAAGAATATCTCGTGAATAGGCGTACCGAAGATAGAGCAAATACATACATACCTTTCATTTAATCTATTTTGTAGCGGAACGAATCTTGTACGAAACACTAGTGACGGAATAGAAGCGCAACAAAGCGAGATATCACTTCACCTTGGCACTATATTCCACAAGAATTATATCACAATTGTCATAACAAAAGAACACATATGAATATGGCTGGTGACGGGTAATTATTCTGCCTCTAGCACTTTCACGGCACATTTTGATGTCTCTTGATAATACATGATAAGGGAACTATTTGGTAAAAAAAGAAAGAGCACTTCTGTACTAGTTGTACAAACATGCACGCACCATACGTGAATACGAAGGCACTGATTTTTTTATAAAATGCACATTCGATAAAACGAAAATACACTACTAACAAGTGTCAGCCATCTTGTATTGGAGCGAAGCACAACCCAACGTCCCATAGTGCAACACGACAGCTGCAGGAGAGACATATAGCTCGTACCAAGTTTATAGTGGCAAGATTTTAGAGAAGAGACGAACCAGGTTTGATTGGCGAACGATTTAAACGGACGACTCTCATTGGTTAACGTTATATTAGTGAATTTTCTTTCATATTATGATGATTCTTTTGAAATGTGTTTGATGCAGTTTTTAACCAATCATTTAATATTGTTCTAAAATATTACTGAATCATTGGATAATGTATCTGTAATAATATGCACATAAATAAAGATAAATGTTATTAAGTCGTTGACTAAACTTTGCAGATTTTTTACCGGAAAATATTTATTAAAATATTTTTTCTCAATTGAAATGATGATCTCTAGCTTTTATTACCTTTTCTTATTTCCACAATAGAAAAATGCTTATTCCTTGGATGTGAAAAAATTATCAATTCAATTCTTCACTTCATCGTCATTTTTGAAAAGCTACATTTTCAAATCGTTGCATTAATCGAAACAGGTAGTTTTCCGAAGGTACACTATTTGAAGAGTAAGCAAGATGAGAAAGAACTCATCCCGACTTTGATATAATTTCAGAGATGGTTTTAATAACGTGCAATTCAGCATTATCAGGCTAGAAGATTACTTCTGACCGCTTTGACATCACTAACTATAGAAAAATGTTTCTTCTTTCATTTTCTTTTCATCAATTGGTGACTGTAAAGTGCAACTTTGAATGTTTTACCAAACATCAATAATTCATAATAAATTACGCTCTTCCCTTTCTACGGTACATAGGAAACTACTTTATGATCGTGGATGTTGTGTCTTGCAATATATGAAGTATATTTGCATCCAAATAACTTTGTTTGTAGTCAGGGTTATCTTAATATATCCACTTTTCGTCTCATGTGATAATGCAACTCAAAAACTTTTCTTCTTGAAAAACGGAAATGGCTAATTTTCGAGAAACGGAAGAAAATCCGCGCGAAATATAAACTGCTATAGCCTATCAGCATCTACGAGTGATTCGCAGGACTTAGTTAACGACGTCATGCATTTAAATACAAAACAGAGAAGATTTTGATTCAGAAACAATACACGAATTTCAAAATTACACCGACAATAACAAAATATTAAAAATTAAAAAATATAAATATATGTACATTTTTCATTACTAGGGGAATGAAATGAGCTATTACAAAGCACTTTCCATTTATTTATTTTAAACATACATTGTTTCATAAGTGAAATAAATTAAATGTATTATAAAATAGCAGTTTTATATAGTTTATCGAATTTTTCTTTCTTTTATTTACAAATGTAAAATTACTTTTATTCTATCCTGTGTGCATAATTTAGATTGTAATATGTGTCTTATGTATTTTGATAAAACATATGTTTTGATAAAAAATTGGTGTAATCATTGAGATTTTGAAATCAGTAAGATAAATTGTACAAAATCACACTTAATATTATAGTAAATAAATATGTACTTTAAGTACAAACTTTGAGTACAAAGTATAGACTTTAATAATTAAGATAAATAAGATAAATTGTGCAAAGCCACAGTCAATATTATACTAATTAAAAAGATACTTGACTTAATACAGGTTGAACTACTCAAAAAAGGGTAAAAAAAATCATATGGCAAAGTAATATCTAAGTTAGGTCCTCCTGCAAAGTAATACTTTGATGGCTTTGATATATCATGAAATGTAACATAGCTAATAATGTCTGTTTTAAGTATATCTGAACAGTTTTCATATAAACATTTAGACCAAGACATATTGGATTCTGCAGAAAATTTAATGCCAATCCCTACTATAATGTAATTGTTTAATGTTTCAGATTTTTTGAAAGTAGAATATAAAATGTTCAAATGTACAGATGTTATTAGTCCCGAACAATATAAACGACCATTAACAACCTGTGCTACTGTAACATTTTGTGGTATTCTATCCAGTAAAATTTGCGTCCAATCAGTGATATCATTGCTGGAAAAATTGCCTGTCTTTGCAACATAAATATTGTACTGGTCTGTTTGTGTAACATTAAATAGAGAATCTCTCATTAAAAAATGCATCGTAAGATTTTGTAACTCTATACAAGACATTGTACTAAAATTATTAGTGCGTATAAATACAGAGCACTTTAACTTAATATCTTCTCCAAAGGCAAGAGTATACCTATCGATTTTATTACATTCACCAGCTTTTGTAGCTATAGGTAATGTCAAAAAACCACTAGTTTTATTAAAATTGATGTATCTAGTTTCCACCTTATTAGTCTTATTTATTTTTAAGGTGCCAATAATTAATGGTTTTCCAATAATATAACCAGGATTACCACTCAAAAAGAAACTTTTCTCTTTATCCAAATCTGCCCATTCATAAATTACTTCAAACTGTTGATAAAAATGTTGAGAGACATTACCTATGTTAAAATATACATCAACATTATTAATTCCCATAGAGCCATTGTGAACAATCAAGTACTTTACACCTGTTACAATGTTATAACACTTTCCATTGGAACATGATCCTAATACAGTATTATTGCTACAAGTTTTCCAATAATGCTTACAATAATAACTAGTTAAAGATAAACATACATTTTGATGGCAAACCTGGAAATTATAAATTTAAATGTTATTAACTTTTTTATTGGATATATAATTTTTTACAGACAGTTACTATCTTTTATATACCTGATCCAATAGTTGAATATATGTTTCATTTAATAAATGAGGAGATACTATAACTGTAAAATTATTAAATGCCATAGGAAATAAAAACTTATTTGTGTTAATTAATTCAGTTTGCAAACACTGATCTTTCCAACTATGAAGATATTTTAAAGTTTTCTTAAAAGAACACAATGGAGTAAATCCAGATTGTAGTATTTCTAAATTTATAAAAAAGAGATATTGATAAAGAAATATTAATTTTATAAGGTCTTAATATACTAATAAAAATAACGTTACATATAATATATACCAAAAGGTTGAATATAATTATTATATACTATCCACATAACATCATTATCTTGATAATGACTAAAAGTATTATATCCAGGTACATGTAATTGGTCTTCCCATTTCCACGTCAGTCTATTTGAATTTATTACTTTCCTTAAATCTTTTTCGGTTTTTATATCCTATATAAAATAAAATAAAAATTATACTTTTATAGTAAAATGTAATTTGACATATATACACTTTAATCTTACCAATTCATTGTTAATATCATAAGTAGGTGGAAGATTATCATATAAAATACAAAAGAGATTGTTTGCCAATTTTTCAAGTATAAATGGAGTATTATTTCGTTGTATAAAATTTCTATTATAACAGTAACGTTTATCAAATAATTCTGGTTGATGATTTTCACAGTACGAAAACACAGTAAAATGGAAGCTGTTACAATCTTTGTCACAACAGCAATTAATGTCACAAGATGATACCTATTATATAAATAAAAAATTTTTAATTAACTTAAAAAAATTATGTCTTTAATTCAAAATTGTATAAGGTATTAAGAAACAAAAATTTACTGTTAAATCACATTCACATATATCAGAATGCATTTTATATACACTTTGGTTTCTAAATTCATTATTGAGCTGAATTTTATGAGACATCTCTGTAGTTGGTATTATTTGAATTTTTGGAGTTTGTGTTGGATGCATAGAACTACTGATAATGTTATTAGTTGTGTTATAAATATTTTCAACAGTAGTGCTTGAAGTTTCTTCTACAATGTCCTTTTCTATTAGTTCATCACATTCTGTTTCATTCATACATGTAAATATTTCTTCAAGTTTCTTTGCATATATTGATTCGTTTAATATAAGGTACAAAACCATTAACATAAATTTTATTGTAAACATGTTGACTTTTGTTTCTATATGCTTTATACTTTACAATATATCTATTGACAAATAAATTTCTATTCCATGTTCTTTAACTGTACCATATATTAACGTAATATACATTCATATATGACATCCATATTTTTCAAAATTTCGTGCAATTATATGCAATTCAATTTTAACTGTACCCATACTTTCTGTAAGTAACTCAAATCTATCCAAGGAATTAACTAAAACACTTGGTGATTTTAATTGTAAAGTTATTCCCAAAAACTTATCTCTTAGTCTATCTTTCCAATTACCTATATATTAAGGATAAAATAAACATGAAATATAACAGTTAATTTATAAGTGTTAATAAAATTTCATTAAAAAATATTCAACCTACCAATTGGTTTCCATGTATGACACTTTATTAAATGCAATCCAGGAGATAAAGGGATATTGCAAACACCATACGACCCAAATAATATTCTTCCATGTGTATCTCTATGAAATATTTGTAACAAAAGTTTTGGTGAATTTTGAAGAGTTTGTGTTGTATAGTGTACATCTATGGGATGGTCCCAAACTGGCTTATTTGTATATAAATCACAACTTTCTTGAGTTTGTCCCTCTTCACAACCATCTAAAATTTTCCACCCGCTACCTATGAAAAAAATAAAATTATCAGATACATGATAATAAATAATAATAAACATTTTATATGCTAATGATTCCATTACCGGCGTGAAAACTCCACTTGCATAGAAGTCGTGTTTGTGTGAAATCTTTTGCGGACGAAATTCGACCAATTATATGCAATTCAGCCATTCCATAAGATCATTTCATTTTTATTACATATTGTAGTGAATTAATAAATTGGTGTCATACGTGGCTTTAAACATACCACGCTTGTATGATGCAGTACACATGTTTTGTAACAAAAGTTTTGTTAGTATGTAAGCATTGTTCGTTATTACCGTATTTCTGATCAATACATTTCTTTCTTTATCTTCAAAACATAAGGATGACGAATGAGAAATTGAAAATACTAGTTCAAATAACAAATGTTTAAAGAAATATATGTGATACTATTACACATACACGTAAATTATTCAAACAATTGAAAATAAATCAACGTTCATTCAGTCTTTGAATTACAAATGTATTATGATACATTTGTTGACACATTCAGGATGCGGTGTGTGGTGCATCATATAAGTACGCCCTCTTGTCAAGTTTGAATTATATAGTGCGTTATAAAATTTGTAATGTTATACATGACTGTAACGTCCTATAATGTTAAATGTAGCATATTTAATATTTAAACATTTTATCGAATATTATAGATTTTATTCATCCTTATTATTATAAACATATGATCGATATTTTATCATAAACGTCTTGTAAAATCGAAAGTATTCTATCGTTTTCTTTCAGATTTCTACAATTATAATACTTATAACTATTTTTAAATTTACAAAGCAAAAATCAAGAAAATTAGCAGGACGATTCTCAAATATTATTTTTAAAGATAATCTAATGCTTTTTGTTAAACTATCGACTTGATAAATCGAATCGAATCGAATGTTATGTGTATTATGTATCACAGGCGCAGGTTATATGTATTTTCTAAGTGACATTTAGTGATAACTCTAATCTCATTTGACATTAATAAAGATTTATTTTTTTAAACATCTCTGCTATTTATCTTTCACAATCTAAATGGAAACTAAACCAAAAAGTGAACATCTACTAGAATTGAAAGGTAATAAAAAAGATTTTGATGTCATTTTAAATTAAAAGAAAACAAAACATATTGTTTATTTTGATATATTGACTAAGATTATCGTATAGCACTATGTATACTACTAATAATTATATCTTTATATTTTATCATTTTTAGTAATGAGATTAACACGACCAATGCTTGCAAGTCCAGTAGTTATTACTTGTGATTCTACAGATCTTCCTGGTAATACTTTAAATAATGAACTTAAGAATGATTGTACTGCATTACAAGGAATGGAAACCCTTGCAGTAGGACAGTTTATGGTATTACCGCAAAGTTTTGGGTATGTATATGATTGTATATCAAAATTAAAATTTGTTTTGAATTTTTGAGCCATGTAATTTGTAATTAATTATCCATATTTCATATATGAACAATAATAATTATACAATGTAATAATACATGTATATGATTATTGTACTTAAATATAATTTTACAGAAAGTAATTTATATTGAAATTTTATGTACGTATATTCTTTCAGTAACATTTATTTAGGTGAAATATTTTCAAGTTATCTTTGTGTACATAACGGCAGCAATCAGATCGTAAAGAATGTTACTGTTAAAGTAAGTTAATTGTACAAATAAATTAGTTAATAAAACGTAATAATTATATGTATGTTATGTGTCATATAAAACTTATAAACGATAATATATTTCAATTGTAGGCAGATTTACAAACAAGCACTCAGAATATATCTCTTTGTGGTAGTAGTGGAGAAATGAAAGATTTAGCACCTGACAATACAGTTGATGAAGTCATACACCATGAAGTAAAGGAAATAGGCACACATATGTAAGAGGCCAGCCATTAAAATTGTAATATGTGTTGAGTAAATAATTAATTAATCAATGTATACTTTTCCAGATTAGTATGTGAAGTAACTTATACTCCAGGAAACTTAGGTGGCACTGCACAATCATTTAGAAAATATTTTAAATTTCAAGTTGTAAAACCATTAGATGTCAAAACAAAATTTTATAATGCAGAGGTAATATTATGGTAATAATTTTTTTTATAATAGCAGTATTTAATTGATTAAAATGATATCTATAATTTTTTTGAAGTCAGATGAAGTATATCTGGAAGCACAAATACAGAATCTCACAGCTGGCCCAATTTGTTTAGAAAAGGTTTCGCTTGAATCATCTCATTTATTTAGTGGTGGGTTCACTTAAAATGATTGGTTTACATGATTATGAACCTGAATTTGTATGATAATTATTATATTTCTAGTATCAACATTAAATACAAATGAAAAGGGAGAATCTATTTATGGATTAGTTAATATATTAGATACTGATTGTAGTAGACAATATTTATATTGTTTAAAACCACAATTGAGTTTATTGAAAGATCCAAAAATGATGCATAATGCAACAAATATTGGAAAGTTAGATATTGTTTGGAGAAGTAACTTGGGGGAAAGAGGAAGATTACAAACAAGTCAATTACAAAGAATGGTTTGTAGTTTATCATTTCATTCGTAATTATATCATATTTATAATCCTTTATCTAATTTTAGGCACCTGAATTTGGTGATATACGAGTTACTATGAAAAATATTCCTCTCACAGTTTACCTTGAACAATCAATAAATTTTAATTGTCATATAATAAATACATCGTAAGTATTTATATCATGTACATATATATGATACAGATAAGAAAAATAGTTCTAAATTCTAATTGTTGTATCTATTAAAATTTTTATTCCATTACCATTAGTGAGAGAAGCATGGATTTAATGTTAAGTTTGGAATCAAGTAGCTCTATAGCATGGTGCGGAATATCTAATACAATGATAGGAACATTGAAACCTGGTGTTTCAATAGATATTCCTTTATGTTTAATTGCCTTACGTAGTGGTATAGTAGTAAGTATTTTTATATAAACATTATAATGATGTTACGTTACGATGTGCTTTATGAAAAATAGTACATTTCGTTTGTCTTATGAAGACTAGCACATTTCAATTTATCACAAACAGAAGCACGTTTCATCGTTAACACCAATAACTAGCATGTTTAACGTTAACCACGATAGGGAGCACGATTCACAGAACGCCACGAGCAGTATCATATTTTGAACATTGCGGCGAAGATGTCGGCAGGTTTCATGTGTCCTACAAAGTTTCAAATGAAAACGGTACGTAAACGAAAATTTTGAAACGGTACGTTTCAAAGTAGGATATTGTGGAATATAGATTACAAAATGTATACGATGCTAAAATTCAATTATTAAAAAAAAAGTTATCAGCATTAGTGCTTAAAAGGTCTTATCATAAGAGAACTTATTCAATGTGATAGTAGTATTATTAAATAATAAATTAGTTTGTTTATATTTGATTAAGTTCTACTTATTTTACTAAAGATATTTATTTCACTTAAAAGAACCGTTTACCTTTTTATTTTTGTAGTAGAATGTTAGACAACCTATTTAAAATAATGTGGAACATGTTGTTTTTCGAGATGAACTACTGAAATGTACTAGTTTTCATAGCGAAAAAACAATACGTGTTATTCTTCGTCGCTATAAATAAGAGCATGTTACCTTTCGATTTAAAGTCAAAACGCGCTGCTTTTCGTGGTCACAGAATCTAAAGAAAGTTGTCTTCATAAGACAAATAGAACGTACTACTTTTCGTAACGCATGTCGATAAATATTTCAGCATATTATTTAATATTACTATATATATTTTAGACAATTTCGGGATTAAAATTAACGGATACATTTTTGAAGAGGGTATATGATTATGATGACTTGGCACAAATATTTGTTAGCCAAACAGACTAGTCAAGAGATTAAGTAGTTAGTAAAATTACATTCATTTACCTAATGTATTTTACTAAATAAATAGACGTTTATTAATACATCAAAGAATACCAATATGGAAAAGAAAAAAGTAAGGAGGACAATGATTTTTATAAAATAAATTCTTTAAAAATAATCATCTATTGTAGACATTTTTTCAGTTTCACTTATTGCTCCTATAGCACAAGCAAGTAAAGTTTGAACATCTTGAGGTTCGTTACCGCCGAAAATATAACCATTAGCCTTATCCACTGCATTTTTTACTTGTAATAGCAATGTTTGATTAGAAATATCTAATGGTACAAAGCTAACAAGACTATAATCCTCTATGAGTGATACAAATGTTGCATTTAATTTTTTGTATCTATAAATGTAAAATATTTCAAATTTTATACTTGAATTGATTCATAGAAATTTATTAAAAACAATAAACTTCAATAGAAAATCTTACTTTGATGTAAAAGGGTTTTCATCCAATTTATCTAGCAAATAGTTCAAATCCAACACTTCTGTATAAAAATCTATATTAAAATCTAGGCAGTGACTAAATTTTTTCATTTCATCAAACTTGGTCATCACATTAACATGAGGTAAACCTAATTTTAACATAGTTGTTGTGCAAAGAATTAAAGAAGATAAGTATTTACCTATAATAAAAAAAAGTTATATAATATCCTTTTTAATTACAAGTCTGCAAAATTATGGCGTATTATATATAGAAATTACCAGCATCGCTGCAATGATGAGAATCAACAAGGTGTACACTGCATAATCTTACTAAATTTTGTCCTAATTTTTCAGCAATCACACTAACTGAATTGTGATGTGTATATAACTCAACCTATTAATAAACATGAACACTAAAAAATGTAAGTATCTTAGTAGTGCAATATTTATATATGTATATCAACACATACCTGCCCTGGGCAATCAAATATAAGATAATGACCTTTCAAATTTAAAACTTTTGTAATTAACCATTTTATATTAGCTTCTAAAAATTCCATACAGTACACCAGTGCTCCATTTGGACCAAGTCCATAGTGTGACATTACTTCCTCATGTTTAATTAATTCAGATATATCTACTGTTGGTGTATATTGCATGTTTTCATTTGCAGGATCTGTAACATAATAGTATGTTTGTTTAAATATACAAATGTAAGGTTTCAATTACTATTAATTATTAAAATACTATTAGCTTTTACCAAGATTAATAACAGCCACTTTTCTCCCAAGTTTCTCCAAAAATTTGGTCATAACATAACAATATGTAGTTTTTCCACTCCCAGGTGGACCAATAACTAATTGACCAAATATTAAACTCATATTTGAGTTCTCAAGCTTTCATATCATTTATAGCTGCAACTATAGGTTTTAAAGTATCTGGGTCATAATCTTTTAAGGATATTGAAATTAATAATGGTTTATCTAAATTAATTTGTTCTGCTATATATCGGGCAGCTGCCACTAGTTCAACATCATCTCTCCCAAACAATACCCTAAAATCAATGTTGTCATTTACTGTTAGAATAATTTGAAACTATAGATGTGTTACTTAATGATATTACTTACTTGGCAGAATATACATTATCATTATACTGACTGAATGAAGACCCACGGTTTATGGCTATCAGTGATCCAAATTTTTTAAAATGTGTTATGATTAATAATATGCGGTTACTAAAAATAAATATAAGTAATTATGGATTTAAAAAGTATTCTTAAGCAGTTTAAATCTATAATTTTTATCTGAAACAAATACAAATTATGAAAACAAAAATGAACATATTCTTTATTCTATTACCTATAAATCTTCAAAGCAATATCGGTATGATGACCATGAGTAACTACACAGGAATGATATTTCATATTTGCTAGGTATCTGTAATTTAAATTACAAGTATCGAAAAATTTATAAAATTTATAGTACTGATATAAACATAATTTAACGAATAAAACATACCTATATTATATTAAAAACATGTTAAATAATTTCTGTTAATTTCATACAAAACAATCGCTCAATTTACACTATATGTCTCTAGTACATTTTAAAATTATAGCAAGTGTTGTCTACACTGGTAATATCATAGAATTTTTCTTTAAGTTACATTATAATGTTATAATAACAAAAGCCTAATATGAAATAATAAGCTTGATATAAAAAGAATTAGAAATCATAAAATTGTAGAAGTAATTAGCGAGAGAAATGGAAATTTAATTTAAAAATTAAATGCACATGAAAGTAAACAAGGATAAGCCAATCAGTAACTCAAACAGGGAAATGCATTAAATTCATGTGTACAAAGTTTAGAAGCTTTACTTCGAGCTGATTCTACAACGATTCTTATTCAACGGATAATCCATATTACAATTTCACAAAGGTGTCCCGTTTTTTTATTAATGCGTATTTATGAATTTAAAATACGTTATATGAAGTTGTAAATGCACATTTTACAAAAATTTTTGTTATATTAGCTTATATGTTATGAAATTCCAAATTATTTTTTTAACATTAGTAATTTAAGAAGTTAACCTAAGGATAGTATATATGTGTGAATAGTTTAAACAGACTGGTTGATGTTAAGGACAATGTCATTATTTAATAAACCGAAGAGAAACATCCGCCGTCGACCTTTCAACGACGATGATGAAGATAATGAAAATAGGATGGAAATGGAGGACACGCAACCTGTAAAATCGAAAACAAAGAAGAAGGATAAACCAAAGCAGACGCTCCTCAGTTTTGGAGAGGAGCTGGAAGAAGGTAATATTTTTGAAAATTGTACATGCACGTACATACGTACAGATGCATTTATCATAAAATGAAAATGTGTTTCGGGATCTTTTATTTATAATAGTTTTAGCTAAAATAAGTCGCATACGATATTAAAATTATGAATTTTGTTACATTTAATATTGAGATCATAATAAAATGGAAAAAATTAATACAATCAAATTCTAATCACAAACCCTTTCAATAATCAGTAATATTTTGACTAATGCAAATGTGTATGTGTTTTTATTTTTAGAAATAAATAAAATATTTCAATTATATTTTATTCAGCCATTATAAAATTCTTTGGAGAGGTTTCAAGTATTACATATTATAATAAAAATCTAATAATCTGTTATCTTACAGCGGATGATGGAGAAGTCTTTAAAGTGAAGAAATCATCTAGGAGCAAAAAATTGATGAAACAACTAGATCACGAAAGGAGAAAAAAGAAAGGTGAAGAGAAAATGCAAATGGACTCTGAGCAACCACACATGTCCGTTAAAGTGGAAAAAGAATTAGAAATAAAGACAGATGATCTAGTAGTAAGCTATTTCTATGATGTTTATTATTATTAGAATTTCCCAGACGTAAAACATTTTGTTATTCTTAAATCAAAATTTATTTCTTTATAATACTTCATATTTAATATTCACTGAAAGTATAACAAAGATTATCAATATGTGCAAATATATCTTTGTTAGAATTTATTTTTATAAGCTGTGTTATTTTTGAAATGTGAAAATGTTTTAACATATTTTATGTGAAATGTGATTCTATTAACATAATAAATATATATTCATATAATGCAATACAAATAAATTCTAAATATATTCAGTATGTATATACATATAATTATTAAAATATGAATGTGTATAATTAGTTAAATCTTTTTATAAGAAAGATTTTAATATTATATTTTAACAATGTTTAATAATTTTTTACTTTTCTAAAATACAAAAATACTTTCTAATCTTTCAATATAATATATTATTAGCTATGCCTGTTTAATAATAACTATTAATCAATTAATTGATTAAATTATTATTTCTTCTATTAAGTTAAAATCTTTTATTACTAGGTGAAAATAAAAAATGCAGGACCTTTAATTCTGAATGGGAGAGCTGCATTGGCAGCTGGAAAGGATGATTATACATCTGATGAAGAGGAAGATGAACCACGTAGTCATAAATTTAGAAGAAATACAGATAAAGCTGATACAATGAAAATTCTTCTTGAAAGTATGTAATGGTTTTATTTATATCTATAATGATCAAAGCTTTCACTATTTTGTATCTTTTATGTTTATTTTTTTCAATATTCTAACAATATTGTTTACGAATATTATTTTATATTTATTAGGTGGTTGCATACCAGATGCTGCAATGATTCATGCAGCTAGGAAATGCAGACAAAAGGCAAGAGAGTTAGGAACAGATTATATTCCTATAGAAGAACAAAGGTAATATGTTTTGTAGCATAATTAACATGGTATAAGCCCTATACAATTTGATTAACTGCTATTAAATATTAGATTTATTTTGCAAAACATTTAACAACTATGTTCATTTTTCAGCGATGATAAAGGTAAATCAAGACTTATTAGGGAAGAAGATCATGATAGAAGTGATGATGATGATTCACAAGACCGAATTGATATGACCGTTAACACTGAAGCGCGTGATAAAGAGAAAAGGAGAGAAGCCTTCCTTGCTTCACAAGTACCATTAAAACGTTAGGGTTTGGTTACTTATTATTCACGATTTTTTCTTATATAGATGATGCAGTGAATGATAAGTGAATGCATTGTATGTATTTTTTAGTTTCTGATGATGAAAGTGAACACGAAAACGAAGAAGAAGAGTGGGAAGCTCAACAAATTAGGAAAGGAGTGACTGGTGCACAGGTAACATTTGTATAAAAAAATTGTGCAGCATGCATTATTACATTTATTATATAAATAAAAATGTTTAGATTGCAGCAGTGCAACAAGATTCCATAATGCAACAACAATATTCAATGGGTATGAATGTAAATTCAATGATGGGAAGTGGAATATCTCTGGAAATGGTTATGATGCCAGCTCCACCACCTCCCCCAGTGATTCAGCCCCCAGATCCTACAAAAATAGTACCAATCACTCCTCAAGAGGTTGTGAATAAAATGCGTGCAAGGTGACAATAACTAAATTAAAATTTTGATCTAATATAGTTTTGAAACTTTTAAAGTTTATAAAATATGGAAATAGTTTTTATTCCTATAAAATTATAATGAAAAATTAATTCATAGATTGGACAGTTTAAAAGAAGTTCATCGACGTCATCAATTAGATCAGGATTGTTTAGAGCAAGAGTTAGGACAAACTGTGAAAGAACTGGATGATGCTGAAATTCGTGCACCGCAGCTTGCGCAGCGCTTCAGATATTACCAAGAGTTGCGTGGGTATGTCACTGACTTGGTAGAGTGTCTTGATGAGAAGGTGGGTTTATACGCTGTCACGTTTTTTTATGTGCACTGGGGTTTTCCATGCAATTTTTGGCTGTATAATTACTCAGCCATATTAGAAATATATATATATATATATATATATATATAATGCATTTTTCTTATTAAGTAGATTTCTTGACGAAAAATATGCAATATTGTTTTTCTTTAGAATATTGGAACTTTTTAAAAATATTTTTTATTGCTAACACTTGTGTTATGTATTTATTGACTAAAATTGTCATAATTGTTACTGAGTATATAATTAATTAAAAAGTACTATGTTCAAATACTAAAAGATGTAAAATATTCTTTTAGTTTGTATATATATTTAAATAAATTATAAAATTTAAAAATGTGTGTTACAAAGTAAAAGTTAACGGATATTTTATGTATCTATTAATGAATTAGAATTTCTTTCTCTATGATTACATCTTTTTTGTATTATTTTGATATTTATTTTACACATATAAAATTCAGAAGAGAAGAAAAATGCATATTAAACTAAAGAATGGAATTTGTAAGAAAAAAGTAGAGCATATATGTAATGTATATTTGCATTGCCGGGGGTCTGTATCTTCTCTGTATAAAGAAATTATTTACTGTGTAGTAAAAATATTTTTAAGTATTTATAAGAATTGAAAAGATATATTAATATGTGTGGTAAGTAAATTGTGATATTAATTTCCAATTTTTTAAGCAAAAGATATCCAATGATTGTGGAATTACAGATTAAGTTCCAGCAAATGTTAAAAATATATATTGTTTTACCTTTTATAAATTATTTAAAATAAATATTAAAACATATTTATTAGAATACTACTTTGATATGAATATTTTCTGGAACAAACACAATTCCCAATGACATTGAGTTAATTTACTGTGTCAATGTTAACATATAACTTTTTTGTTAGTTGCCGCTGGTCATTGGATTGGAGCAGCGCTGGTTAAATCTTTATAATGAACGTGCAATAGAACTAATGGAAAGAAGGCGACAAGATACAAGGGATCAAGCAGAAGAGATTACAACAGCTGCAAGTCAGTTATTTCAGTATTATATATAATTATTTGTGTCTGATAAAAAATATATAATGGAACATATAAATATAATGAAAAGTGTATTTTGATCAATATAATTTAGATATGAATTATTTTTTAAATTACAGGAGGGCAACCTATACGAAGAGGGCCAGAAGTTGAAGCTCGTATCCGTCGTGCTACAGAAAGAGAAGGAAGAAGAGCTCGTCGAAGAAGAGCTAGAGAATTAGCTCCTACATTACCAAAACATATTGATGGAATGTCTAGTGATGATGAAGTTACTGAGCAGCAAAATCTCGCGTTTAAACAAACAAAAGGTTGTACTTTAACAAGTTTAATCAAATCTATTTTACGAAGAAATAGAATTTATAATGATTACTATCGTCTATCAAATATGGATTAACACTATGTTCTAATTTTTATCTTTTATAAAATGTCTTCTTTCTATATTTATTTTCAGATGAAATTGATAATGACAGTAAAGAAATATTTTCTGACGTCATGGACGAATATTGCACAATAAGAGGAATACTTTCAAAATTGGAGTCTTGGAGAGAAACTGATAGAGATGCTTATATGGAAGCTTATGTATCTTTATGTATACCTAAAATTATTTCTCCAATTATTAGATTACAATTATTGACATGGAATCCTATTATGGTACTTGCATTATATCAAACTTTCATATATTTTAGCTACAAATGTAATAATAACGGAATAGAATACTAACTATAAATCAAAATTTTGTCCCTTTTAGGAAAGTGCAGATATAGAGAGAACAAAATGGTATAACACTTTACTTTTATATGCGTTAAATAATAAAGAAACAGAAGAGTCACTTAAAAGAGATCCAGATGTTAGATTAGTACCATTTACAATAGAAAAAATTGTTATACCTAAATTAACATGTAAGATTATTTTATTTAGTATACTTAAAATGTCAGTTAAAAACGTTATAATAATTTACAAAAATCTTTTATTTATAGCTATAGTTGAAAGAATATGGGATCCAATGTCTACATCACAAACGTTACGACTCGTAGGCACAGTAAATCGTCTTATTAGGGAATATCCAAATTTAAATGATACAAGCAAGCCATTAGAAACATTATTTAATGCCATATTGGAGAAAATTAAATCAGCAGTTGAAAATGATGTTTTTATACCAATTTTTCCAAAACAGTTCGTATATAATATTCATCTTCATATAAAGTTATTAATAATATTTTTGTAACATTCTAATAATTTTTAATTTTATATTTTAGAGTCTTAGATACTAAACATCAATTTTTCCAAAGACAGTTTGCAATGGCTGTGAAACTTTTAAGAAATTTATTGAGCTGGCAAGGTCTTCTTGGAGACACACAATTAAAAAATTTAGCTCTTGGTTCATTATTAAATAGATATCTTTTAGCGGGTTTAAGAGTATCAGTTCCGACTGATGCATTATTTAAAGCAAATATGGTACGTTCATACTGTTCATTACAATATATTTCATATAATTCTTCAAACTTTTAAGTAAACATTACTCAGAAAATATTATTTTTTTATAGTACTAACTATGTTTTTATATAATAGGTAATGAGTACACTCCCTCGTGCGTGGTTGCAGGGTGAAACGATAGAGCATCTCAAAATGTTTGCTACACTTATCCAACAACTTAGTGAACAATTAGATCAAGCAAATCCAGCGCATAAGTAAGCATAAATTTTATAAGCTTTTTTATGTCAGAGTCGTAATAGTTTATTTTTTATAATATATAATTGCTATAAATAATTAAATAAATAATGCTATATCTCATATTTTACATTTTGTATATTAAGAATCGATTATTTTTGTATATAGAATACATCAATTTTATCAGTAAACTATAAACTTAAATTTTTGCGTATTTTAAATTAATTATTCACTTTTACAGCGAAGCCTGGGAATATTCGAAGTCCATCTTAAAAATAATCAAACCTTTGTAATGTATTAATTATATATGCATTTCTTAATCATATTTTATGGTATTTTTATTTTATGATATTCATTAATAATGCTTATCTATAATTTTATACTCGTATTGAAAAGGTCTTGTACATGAAGAATTGCAGTACAATTAGATGTATAATATATAAAAGTGTAATTTTTTGTATAGAAATAAATTAAATAAGATTCTGATTATATAATATACTTTCCAATAGCAATTGTAAATAATGAAAATAGAAGTACATAAAAATAAATATGTAAATATTAGATTGTGCTTATTATAGTTTTCCTATTATAACTAAAGAAAATGTTCTTATAAATTTCTCATTTTATTTATTGAACTGTATAGTACATAAGCTAATATATATTTCTGTACAATAGTGACAGTCACATGGTTATTTAAGTATTTTTGTTTTCAGCAAAATTTCTAATGTATAATTCTTTTAATATAACTTATTTTGTAGAAAAAATAAATTTTGATTTTTTTATTATATAAAAACAAATTATTATATAAAATTAATGTACCCATTCATATAAGTAATGTAAGTATGTTGTATTGTGCTTTTGTAACATTTGTTATTATGAGTAAGATTATACTATAATTAAAATCTATTGAGGAAATGTGAAATTTAAACATTATTATGTTTTAAGTTATTGTTTGAAGTGATTATTTATATGATTAAGGAAAATTATGATGTATGATTTACACATCACATAAAAGTATACAGAGAAAATGTAGTAGGCTGATTTATACGATTGAAGATAATTTAGACAGGAGATAAGTTTTATTCACATAGATAGTGAAGAAGTGTTCATGGGTCACAGAGATAGGGACAACAAGGGTCATCTCTTGACTTCTGTGAACTCAGTTCACTTTTGTTAAGCTACTGTTGCACACCATGAGATTCACAGGTACAGAATAAACATTTTTATTTATGTATAACTCCAATTAAATAGTGCGTAAACCATATTACAAAATATTTATTATTGTCATTTTATAAATAAGTAACTTTTACTTAAGTACACATATAATTAAATTTGCATAATCTTTATAGTTATAAAGTATTATAAATAATGCATTTCGTTGAATTTATTTAAACATTGAAAATAATATAATTTAATATAGTTGAATATAGAATAATGAAATTAAATTACGTGGAGCAAAAATGTTTTAGCCATTATTAATCTAAAATATTTATTTACAGATATTAAGCATGTGTTACAAATATTAATGCACAAATTAAAGGATATTATATTTTTCTTTTTTCTTTTCTGTAACAATCATGTTACAAATGGTATATTTCAACCAGGAAAAGAGTATATATATTCGTACAATGCACTTTCAAGTTCTGGTGTTTTGTTACCATCTGGCGCATCATCTTCATGGGGTTTTAATGGAAAACTTAAAATTCAAGCAGAACAAAATGTTGCTACAATGCAGGTAAATTTTACAATTGATAAATAGCAAAATTTGAAAAATTGATTTCATATTTCTCTTTGCTTTTGTAATATTATCTGTAACAATATAACAATGAAATTAATAATTAATTTTATTAAAATCTTTTATGCATGATATTTACATACAGTTGGAATCATTGAAGATGACTATTTGGAATGGCAAAATTCAAGAACAAGGAGAAAATCAAGATGTTCCAGAAGATGTGACTGATCTTCTAAAACCATTTCAAATTATATACAGAAATGGTCTTATTGAAAATTTTAGCACAGAAGCAATATCGCCATGGTCTGTAAATATAAAAAGGAGTATAGCAGGAATTTTACAATTAGATCTGTCTAACTTAGAGAAGGAAACAGCATTTCATTCAACTGAAGTAAGTCATTCCATTTAGAAAGGATTTTTATACACTTTTTAAAGTATACTAGTTTTATATTTTTATTTTAACTAATATATCATATTATAGAAAAATCATTATGGTCAGTGCAATATTGAATATGTTGTCAATCCTGAGGAAGAAAATGAATGGATAATAAGAAAATTTTTTGATCCACGAACTTGCATTGGACATCCTCATTATATGTGGTCAAATGTTCCTAACATGTTGTGTCCCAATGGAGATCAAGTATGTTATATATACCTTTATTTATTTTACCAAATATCTTACTACTTCCTACCATAATACAATAAATTTCATATATGTGTAGAATCCAATATTGAAGTCCAGTGAAAGATTATACAAAATTAAGATAAATGGATCTTTAAATGAGATTTTGTTTGTTAATGCTTCTGGAGGTATATATGTTCAATCTTTTCAAAGTTTTGGAGAAGCACATTTTCATTTTACAAGGTATGTTTAAGAAATGAAAATTATTTTATTCTAAGAAACTTGTTATAATAAATAAAATTCTTCTATACCATTAAAAAGACTATCCTTATACGTGACTTTCATATTAATTTCTTGATATACACAGACAGATCTTTAAATTAATTTCGGTGAAAGACACAGTAGATAAGATACCCATTAAAGATTTATATTTTAAAGTTCTACAACATGAACTTCCAGAAGTTGATCTCACTCAAGGTAGAGGTACTCTTGACAAGAATACTGTTTTTAAATCTGTAAGTTACTAATTTTAAAAAATTCTTCATTTATAACTGATATCTAATAATACTATTACATATTTTATAGATAGGAACTTTATTAGATCGATTAAGTCTGAGACTTGAAAATCCTGGTTTAGATACAGAGACTGATAATTTGCATAATACGACAATAACTGTATTGCTTTATTACCTTCAAATGCTAGATGTTGCTGATTTACGTAATGCATACACAAAAATCTCAGGAACAAGTTATAAAGAAGAAACAATACGGTATTAAAAATTTTTAATAATTCTTTAAAGTTTTAGTAATTTATATAACATATAAAATATATTGTTATTTTTTTCATGTTATTACAGAAATATGTTCCTTGAAGCACTTCCACAAGTTGGCACTAAAGAAGCTGCATTGTTTATATTAGAATTAATTCAAGATAAAAAGGTTTCGGATATGTCTGCAATTCAACTTCTCACTCAGTTACCATTTCATATACGAAAACCTGACGTTCAATTATTAGTAAATTTACAAACGTTTCTAAATTTGCCAGAAAAAATTTCTGTTGAAGTCCAAAATACTGCTATTCTTACATATGGCACATTGATTTACAAGACCTGTTTATTGTACTGCCCATATGAGATGTTAGATGATTACGTACGTTTGTATCTCGATAAATTTACAGGTATGTGATAAATATATATTAAATGAATTTCACATATTTGTTTTTATTATTATTATACTATTATAATAAAAAAATAATTCATAGAGACAACGGAATACGAAAAAAAAATGATTTGGCTAGAAGGATTAGCAAATATACAGTTAGGAAGAGTAGTTGAATTCTTAGAACCTATTGCAAGTGGTAGTAATGCAGAATCACGTCATTTTCGTGTTCTTGCTGCATGGGCATCACTTTCAACTGCTCCTTTAAGACCTGATGTTGTAAGTAACTTCTGGTTATAATATCAAAAATTATTAAATATTACTTTTTTATTTTATTTTATATCACAGATATATCCTGTCTATTGGCCAATTTTAATAAATAGAACTGAGCATTTAGAAATGAGGGTAGCGGCATTGACACTACTTATTGTTTCTAGTCCTACACCAAGCAGATTAATATCATTATATTGGTATATGCAAAGTGAACCCAGTCAACATTTATATAATTACTTCTATACTATTTTGAAATCTATGGAACGCACCACCCATCCTTGTTATATACATATGTATGTAAGACCATAATTCATACAATTCCTTTTTGGAATAATGAAATTCTGAAATACCTTTTTTATATATGATTCTAATGCATAGAGGTGTGATCGCTGCACAATTTACACGAGTACTTCGCCCAACTACAAATTCATATTTAATTACTGGTAACTATTTATTTGACTATCAAGATACATATAGAAAATTTGGTGCTATGATACATGGTATTGTTATTGCTAATCCTTTAACAAATATACCTGAGGTTTTATATGTAACTGTAAATACCTATGGAAGTGGAGTTAGTATCAATCATGTATCTGTAAGTATTTGATTTAAAATTACTTAATTAATTACTATAAGGTGACATGTTTTAATATTTTAAACATTATGTATATATAGTTGTATATTAAAGCTGAAGGTCTTCTACATTCATTATCAACGCATCTAGATGGTCCAACACAAGTGAAGGATATATTAAAACAATTTAAGTTAGATGAAAAGCAAAATGGACCTGTACATTTAGAAGTAATTGCACGTATTCAGGAAAAAACAGTTTTATGTCTTCATCTCAATGAAACAAATATTATTAAAGGATTTAAATGTAAGTTTATAAATTATCTGTCCCGAAAATTTCGAACGTAACTAAATATTTATATTTTGATGTATTTTTTTAGATTTGTCCTCTTTACCTGATAATATATATCATATATATCAAAACATGGAGTTTCATGTTAATCAACAACGTATTAATATTCCATTAACAATAGAATCAGTGCAAGTTACAGATCTGGGAGCAAATGCTAGACTTGCAGTTATTGCAACATCGTTATTCTCTATGAGAGGGAATTTTACACATGTTTCAGTTGGTCGTAATAATCATGTTATACTACGGTATAATAAAATAATTTATAATTTTACTTCTTTGTTGCAACGTTTTACATTATACAATTGATGTTTTCAGAACATCTATTCATAAATCAGAAATAATAGAAAATTATAATCCTTTAATTGATACATGGCATAGTGCAGAAAGGGCACATTCTATTCATGGATATTTACCAATCAATATTACACTTGGATTTAAAGATCGTCCATTCATTTCATATAATACTCCTGGAGGTATGATATTAATAATATTTAGATATAGAATTTATTAAGAATTTTATTATTTATATTATATCTTTTTAGAACATCTTAAAATGGGCGTTACAGCTCATGCCAGAACATCCACTAATATAAAAGGATTAAATATTAAATCAAAATTACATCAAATTTGTCCTACTTGTTCCCAATTATATATAATTACAAAATCACCAACATATAAACCAAAGGTAGATACTAATTAAAAGCTTTATTTTCTATAAAAATATTATTCTTTCAAATATTGATTAATTCTCTTTTACAGACAATAGATCTATTTCAATTTGAATTATCAGAGTTAGGAGGTCAAGTATATGTAAAACTTTTTGACTGTGAAAATGTAATATCACGAGAGAAATTAATTCAAGATGTGTTTTCTTCACATCGAGCTAATTATCCGTGAGTTAAATATTAATGTATCTGTATATTCTTTGTTATAAACATTATTAGGTAATAGATATCATTTATTGTATCTTTATTCTGGATTGTTTTAGTATTTGGCCATTTTTGGAGTTTGCTTTAACGGCCCTTCATTTCTTGGATTACTACACATATGTGCCACCAAAAGGTAGCTGTGGTTTAGCTGCATATATTAGTACAATTGATGCGCAACGTACTCAAGTTAGTATATTAAAATTTTTTATATTTTAATTGCGAACAAAATAATAAATTTTACATTGAACATGTTTTATTAGGTAAAGTTTGAATATATTAAAGGTTCAAATCATCATATGTTGTCTTTAACACATCACAATATAGAGTCATCACAAATTCTTCAACAATGGAATGTAGCCGCACTTTACGAGATTACCAGCTGGATATCAGATATGATTAAAATTAAAGCGACTAAAGTTATACCAGGTCAAAAGATTTTAAAGGTAGTTTATATGCAACATTATAATTAAAAGGAAATATAAAACAAGATAACAACATTTTCTACTATTTAGTTTTGTTTAGAAGCAGAAAAAGCAATACCTTGGGAATGGGATTTCCTAAGCACTAAGCCAAGTGACTCTGCTAGAATTGTATTAAATGCCGTTTGGGGATATTCTGATACAGCAAAAGGAAAATGTGATGGATCTTCAATTACATTAGATTTACTTGGCGAAATTAGTGAAGATCAACTACAAATTGCTAAAGAATCACAATGGCCTTATGAAGAATGTCGAAAACAATCTAAAAGAAAACGTTTTACTCCATTCTCTGATGCTTGCTATGAAGCTTCAAGAGAATTATCAACTTTGAGAAAATATCAAGTTGTTGCGCAACATGAAAATGTAAATTTAACAATTTTAATGTAATTTTAATAATTTATAATTCAAAATATTGTTTTAATCTTAATTATGTAATTATAATCAGATACCACAAAGTTTAATGAGATTAGCTTGGAAATTTCGAGCTTTTTATGACCTAATTGGTGGGAACAGTAGTTCAGATCCTAATTCCAAAAAATTTATTGTGACAGCAACATTTCCGAAAGGATCAGATATTGGTGAATTATCGCTTAATAATGACAAAGTAGCAATTGAATATAATTATAATCTTATAGATTATTTTTTAACTCGAACTAGAATTCATAAATACATGGATCTGTCAATATTGAAGACATTTTTTGGTAAGCTATTCTTCTTCTTTCATGATTCACAATTGTTTAGAGAGATAGTTCATTGCAGAATTCATTCTATTTGATTACAGTACCTTACCTGTCTTAATCACTTCCAAATTTAGGCACGTGTGTCGTGACACCAGATTATATAAAATCAATTCACAACGTCACTTATCCTTTTCACAATAAAGGTGAAGTTTTGTTGCTTGGTCAGTGTTATAGTGAAAATCCAAAATATGCGTTGACGGCACGAAATGATTTATATGGTATTAATATCAATATATATGACGAAATAGATACAGTACGAATTATACCTAATCAAACTGGAGGAACATTATACAATAATACAATATATATTCCATTGCCACAAAGCTTTATGTTTCATTCTTTAGGTTCAAAAAGGTAATTAAAAGGACTGTACTAAAAGAACAGTTATAACATTTTATACTATATTAGATACTTCAATAAACACATATTTCTATTATATTTAACAAATTTTTATTATATTTCAGAGTAAGATTGGACAGCAATACTATTGATATTATAATTCCTAATCTCTATTTATATATGCATTGGACACAAGAACAAATTCTTCTGTTCTTTCCAACATATCTGTTAGAATTTAGCTGTGGTATATGTGCATTAGGCACTCTTGACAGTAATAATTTATATGAGAAACTATAATTTTTATGAGAAATTAATATTTTATTTATAAAAAATTGATTTAATATAAAAAACTATTCAACATGATTTAATATTTACTTTGTAATTTATGTTCGTACATCAACATACAAGGCATTTTAATCATGATTAGAAATTGTTGTTTCTGATGAATATACGATTATAAGATGAGAAAATGTATTGTAAAAATTGTACAAAAGTTTAATATTGTTATTTACAAATATACTTTCTTTATATATTAATCTATAACTACTTTCATTGTAATTTATTTTTCTAATATATAAGAAAATTTAACATTAAAACGTAATATATCAACTTACTAATTATTATGTCCTATTTACTGTAATGTACTTAAATTAAAAGAAATATATTTTTCGGCTTTTATTGCATATTTATCAAATAAAATAATTTAATTGCTATTTTTAAATATGAAGCAGTAAGATTTATAGGAAAAAAAATATTTATTAAATAATACAAAACGATAGAGTATAATCAAGAACATACAATAAAATTTTAGGATTTAAATACATATTGTTAAATAACATTCATATCACTCCATACACTTATTAGTTAATACAAATCATAGTGAAATATTGTAGACTTATTGTATTCACGTATTTGTGAGACATACATCTAAATGCTGATTCATTTTAGATTCTATTATTAATTTCATACAAACAGGACAAGGATATTTATTCTGTTCGATTGATATTCCAGGAACTGCATTCAAAATTTCGCTGTTACCACAATGAATCGATGAAGATATGTCGTCGTTAAAAACATTCCCAATACAATCTTCTAAATGATCATTTAATGAAACTCCAGAAGGAATAAATTCATTACATACTAAACAATTATGTGAAATAGTATTCATTACATTATTTTCTTTAACTTTTATATTTTGACTAGCATTTTTCGAATTTTCGGTAACTGAGAAACTGAATGAATCATCGCTAGACGTGCTACTAATAGAAATTATACTTTCGCTTATACTTGTATTACTATCATTTGTATCATCCAATTTAATAATTAAATTATCATCTGTTTCTAGGAGGCACTTATCAATATGCTCATTTATATCTATAAGATTAAAAGTATTACTACAAATAGGGCAATTTACTTCCCTAGAATTTTGTAACTGATCTAATTTTGGCTGTTTGCTTGAAAATGCACCTGATTCATTTTTTCTTTTTCTAGCAGATGGCGAATTATTTGCCTTTATTTCTAAATTTGCAAATTTACCATTATTAGAATTTTTTATTGTAATTTGTTCTTTACTTTTGTCTATCTTTTCATTTCTTGAACTTAAACAAAAATCTACGTGTTTATTCATCTCATTATTTGGCACAAAATTATTGCATATTGGACATTTTACAAGCTTTGTTTGTACTTCATTTAATGATTTACTATTCTTAGCAATTGGTTTCTCCATTTCTATAGCATTAATTAATGAATTTATTGTTTTCCTTGGTGATGTAGTATTTTTATTTAAAGCCTGATTATGATTAACATTATATAATTTGTTCAATAAATTACTTTGGCCTATATTAGAACCACCAACAACTCCAGAAGATGAAAATTTAGGCGTATTAGAAATTTTAGTAATACTGCTAGGACTACCATATTTTTGTGAATTACTTGAATGGTTTGGACCTCCTGTACCCCAACCATGAACATTGTTTGTACTATTTCCAAGTTTTTTAAATCCATTTACAGAATTTTGATTATTTACAACTGATTTGATACTTTTTGGAATGGATACAATTTTTGATTCTGTGATAGGTGAAGTAGTCTTTATAAGCCAATTGAACATAGTACTTGGTTGATTATAATTTTTAGGAGAAGGCTTTGTTTTCTCTTTATTCTTTGAAGATTTTGTTTTAAAATTCTCTGGTTCTTTAATTTTAATGAATTGGCCACCACAAGTTTGTTGGTGTTCTTTCCACCAAAAGTCAGTTGGACCTGGTGCACGATTCATAGCTCTGCGTACTGTTCCAAAATATGGAGCTCTCTTCTGACAAGGACCATTGCATCTCCACCAATGTTGTTGATATAATCTAACTTCATCATGAAAACTGTGATATATCTACATAAACAAATATTTTAACAAATGAAAACATTGCTAAAATTATATAATAAATTATTATATTTATTTTATTACTGATACATACAGTTATTTTTGTACCAGCTGCTTTATTTATTCTGTTCATATGTTTACAAAACTCTGGGCCATGTCCATCTCTGTCACGATTATTGTTTGTGAGGAACAAGTACCCATGAATCATTTCATGCTGTAATACATATTCACATAATAAGGAAAGCTAATAAGTTTGGTTAGATTCTTTAATAATTAATCAAAGATAATTATACTGCAGAGATCTTACTAGCAAGGTCTCAACTAGATCTTTCCTTGGTCTAAGTTTTAATAATGGTGCACTAAGTGAAATTACACATTGTCGATTTCGAGAATGAAAAGTACATATACCAGCACAACTGTAATGTATAAGAGTAAATATAATATACAATATAATAAATACTTTATCTTATTTAGTATTCCTTGAATGAAATAAATTGCCTTGTCATTTTAGGACTCCATTTAACTTCCACAGGAAGCAAAACATTCCAGAAAAAACGTTCATTAAATTGTACAAACAGTGTATGAATATTAGGTGTTGGATCAATTAATTCCAAGGTTTGATCAATTAATGTTTTTGGTTTATAATTTTCCTTATCTTTCTAAATTTTACAAAAAAATTATAATATAAAGTGTCACGTATAAACTATATATCAATTACTAACGTTAAATGATAATATAATAGCAAAATACACTTACATCTTTTGGTAAGACTGCATTTTCTGTTAATCCAAAACAATTATCTTGTTGATATAGTTTGTATGCTAATTCAAGGTCATGAGATTTTTGTGATTGTATCATAATTTACAAATGTTAATAAAGACAATACAGTATTAAGTTAAAATATTTGATTAAATACACACAAGCTGAAAAATTTCATTTATTAACCTTAATTCATATCAACAGTATTCTTCGTTAGTTACGTATACGTGCAGTATTAAGTAGTTTCCTATTTTACTTTATTAATATAATAAACAATGTCACTGCAGCATTCTACATTAACACAAGAGATAAGCGAATAATTCTGGCTCTCTCTGGACATTTATTTACAAAACGGTTACCGATTTCAATGACATTGATACATGTTGTCAAGATCAACGTTCTGTGCACATTTCATATATACATATATACCTTATTTTGAATACCACATATCATATTTCTATTGTTTGGAATAGGTTTGGGATAATACAAACTTATATTTTAACTCAATATTACAATATGATAAATTATTAGTGCAGAAATTGTAATCAACATTTATATAATTTATTTGTAATTTAAAAGACAGCGTGTAATGCAACTGAAGTATGTTATGTTGGTATTTAAATTTGATATATATATATGTATATCATGTTTGTATTTACTTATATGATACACATACTGTGACATATCAGAAAATTTCAAAACGATACGAATTCTATGATATCGCCTAATTCATGGTTCATTCATTTCATATCTTTCGTCATGCCACGCGTCAGAATACTGCGCCCTCTGCTTGTAATCTCATATTTATTGTATATGGAAGATTGCTTTATGTAAAAATTGTATTGGGTTAATCGCATATAACTAAATAATTCAGCAAAATGGTAAGCATTCGTCTATCATTAATTTGGAATCGTTGACAATTACGTAAATTGTAAAAGATATTTATGACAAGGCCGTGCGGTAAAAGTTGCCACAGATGTCAATCGCTGCTCATGGTTCTAAACTAAACATAAAAAATTAAAATGTATTTCAACATTACATTACTTTTTATTATTTTAGGTACTTATTGCTGCAGCAGTCTGCACAAAAGCAGGCAAAAGTAAGTAATACTTATTTCCTCTGACCACACCTGTTCATGCATATATGTGTGTTCTGTAGATGTGTTGATATCAAACATTATTACCGTCTTAATTGTCGGGCAATCTTGATCTTGTTTGTTTATTACATTCGGTTGTTTATTTTGTTTTATATATACGGTTACTTTTCTAATTCTTTGATAGTAACATTTATAAATTTTGTGTTGAATTAGTTATTTAATATTATTGTGATATATAAATGAATAAGTAGATATTTTTAAATAATGTAAATTTAATAATTTATGATTAATTATTTTATATAAATTTGTTAAATACTTATTAAATAATAATTTATAATAAGTATGTTTAAAATATTGATATCTTAGGATCTTAAGATAAAGTATGTGCTATATGATATGTTTCTTCTATATGAATGTATTTTTAAATATTACTTGTAATTAATGAACAAACTTAATAATCTTTACGAATTTTAGCTATTATTTCTCGCCAATTTGTTGAAATGACAAAGGCCAGAATAGAAGGTTTACTTGCTGCATTTCCAAAGTTAATGAGTTCTGGTAAACAACATACATTTGTAGAAACAGAATCTGTGAGATATGTTTATCAACCTTTGGAAAAAGTATATATGCTATTAATCACAACAAAAGCTAGTAATATATTAGAAGATTTAGAAACATTGAGGCTTTTTGCAAGAGTTGTAAGTGTATTATAAATATAAAACTAATACAAGTATCTATTACTTCAATTTTGTATATTTAATTGAATTCCTAACTGATGTTTAATCATTTAATTAATAAGTTTATATGATAAATTTACAGATTCCTGAGTATTGCAATTCAATGGATGAGCTTGAAATAGCTGAAAATGCATTCAATTTGATATTTGCATTTGATGAAATAGTTGCATTAGGATACAGAGAAAGTGTTAATTTAGCACAGATTAGAACATTTGTAGAAATGGATTCACACGAAGAAAAAGTTTATCAAGCTGTAAGAATGACTCAGGAAAGAGAGGCTAGAAATAAAATGCGTGAAAAAGCAAAGGAATTGCAAAGACAAAGAATGGAAGCAGTTAAAAAAAGTGGTCTTAAAAGTCCTGGATTTGGTAATTCTTATGGAAGCAGTGGTAACTTTACATCATCACTTAGTGTGAGAGATACAACCAATTTCATACCAGAACCAGTTAGACCTTCATATACACCAACACAGTAAGAGATGACATAATGTAAATGTAATTTTATTAAAAACTATATTCTGCAACATATCTTTATTTTATGTATATACAGAAAGCCTGTTAATACTGGACCAGGAGCAATGAAATTAGGAGGGAAATCTCGTGATGTTGATTCTTTTGTAGATCAGTTAAAAGAAGAAGGAGAGAATGTTGTAACAACACCTTTACCAACAACAGGAGCAAAATCAACATCACTTACACCACAAATAATAAATACTGAACCGTAAGATATTAATTAGTTTAATTTATATGCATATATGTACTATCAATAAATTTTAAACAACTGCTTTTTATGTTAAGAGTCCACCTGCGGCAAGAAGAACGTCTTAATGTAAGAATTGGTCGAGATGGTGGCTTACAACACTTTGAATTGCATGGTTTAGTAACATTACATATTTCGGATGAGAAATGGGGTCGAATTCGTGTACAATTAGAAAACAGAGATTCAAGAGGAATTCAATTACAAACACATCCAAATGTAGATAAAGAATTATTCAGGACACGTGGCCAAATAGGTTTAAAAATTCCTACAAAACCGTTTCCATTGAATACTGATGTTGGAGTATTAAAATGGCGATTGCAGGCTCAAGATGAAACAGCACTACCTATTTCAAGTAGGAATAATTTACTAAATACAAATTATATATAGCTTTGGATATATTCTTTATCCATTATTGTGTGATAAAGAAATAATTTTCTTTGTTACTTAAAACAGTTAATTGTTGGCCATCTGAAAACGGAGAAGGTGGATGTGACGTGAACATAGAATATGAATTAGAACAAGTTAATCTCGAATTAAATGATGTTCAAATAAACATTCCGTTACCTATGGGATGCAATCCCATAGTAAACGAATGTGATGGTCAATATACGTATGAAGCACGAAGAAATATGCTTGTGTGGTCTTTACCAGTGGTTGATGCAACAACAAAATCAGGTTCGATGGAATTCTCAGCACCGTCGTCTACTCCTGCAGATTTCTTCCCCCTTCTTGTCTCATTCTCATCCAAGACATCGTATGTCAATATAAAAGTACGCTCTCTTGTATTCGTATTACATATATAAATATACAACAAGGAATAAAATTTTAATATTTATATGTTCATAAAAAACTAAATAATTTTATATTTTTCATAGGTAACTGAAGTTTTACTTGTAGAAGATGAAAGTCCGGTTAAATATTCAGTGGAGACAGTTTTCTTTACTGATAACTATGAAGTGGTATAAAGTATCTATTAAACAGTAAGATAATTGCTTGTGCTATGTACAAAAATACAGGACACTATCCATTGGAATTTCGAAGATAAAGATTTTCAGCTTATTTATATTCAGGTTACAATTTTATTGTCACACAAACTTTATTTTTATCAGTGGATGCTTGAATGTATTTCCAGCAATTTACACACACTTCTGAAATGATTTGTTCAATTTAGTACATGTCTAACGTTGAACTATTGAAGAAAAGTGTATACAAATGTTTTGTAACTGCTAAATACAGATTACGAAAAGTTTTATGAATTACACTTATATCAATATACAAAAATTATATTATATTAATTTTATTTAATTTTCGTATACATGTATACACATACATACATAGGTACATGAACATTATAATTAACTACAAAGAAATAATACAGACATAATTCTTAGGTTTTTAAAAAAACATTAATTTACTCTTATATTTGCATTCACTTATTCTTGTTATTTTCCTTTAATAGTATTGTTAGAAGCATTTAATATTTTGATATTTTTCATTCTTGAAAATGCAAAAATATATTTTTATTTTCAGGTCTAGTACTTTTATATACCTTTATGCTAATTTTTAAATAAAAAATGATAGATTTTTGTAGATAAAAAAAAGAAGGGAATTAATGTAGTCAATAAGTACATGTAAATAGTTTTAAAAGAATTTTATTTGAATTAGACTTTCATAAATAAGAAAAAATTTATTTACCATTTAATTTACTTATTAAGTATGTATAAATAATCAACAAATTGTCCGTAAAACTTTTTGTTCGTAGGAGAATATAAATTTCATTCATATGCTTTTTTTCAGGAAACATTTACTATAAATAATTATATAGAATTAAAAATAAAAAATATTTATCAAAATATTCGGGTGTAAATATCACTATATAATTTGTACAATTTTTTAAAACCTATACAAATTCTAAGATTGTATTTACGTTCTTTATATTGCATTACTTTATTGCAATATATTTGGTGATATGTTTACCACTTGTTGTATCAAATAATTTTCAATTACTGCTTTAGCTAAAAAACAATTAAATCAAGCACTTTAAATATTTCATATAGTGTATCCAAATATTAATTGTATGATTTTTGTTTACCAGTTAATGAATTATTTAATACTGCTGCATGATAAGCACTTATATTATACATATTACGACGCGTTATATCCGCGCCTCTAGATAATAATTCGTAGCATACATGTGGATGATCTCCATTTGCTCCATATATCAAGGGTGTATTTCCTTCCTTTATTATTAAAAACAAAAAATCAATATTTTAAATTTTTATTTGGTAAGAGAAATTACTATATGTAACATATACCTCATCGCTTGCATTGGAATCTGCACCATGGTTTAACAACAATTTTACAAGATCATGATGTCCATAAGCAGCTGCTAAATGCAAAGGAGTCTCTCCATTGAGACCACGGTAGTTTTTGTTCGCACCAGCTTTAAGTAATTGCCTTGCACTGCCTAATTGACCATATCTCGCAGCCCACATAAGACCAGTTAAACCCTTTTCATCAGGTGTATCAACAGTACCTTTATAATAATTTATAATAATATTATTAACTACAATATGTATCATCATCCTTTAGTGAAAAAATAACATACTTGGATGTATGTGTTCAGGTGTAAGTTCACCTTGGCCAGCTAATGTATGAAATGTAATATCGCTACCACCATAAAGTTGAGATATTTCTGTTTGTGTATTACCTCTTTGTAAATTAGTAAGTAAAGTAGGAGGCTAGAAAAAGTATTGGGTTAAGGAAATGTTTATAATATATCTTATTTAAACATTTGAAATAAGATATATATAAATATTATATATACCTTGTATGGTTGGAAGGCACTGGTTCTTGTAGCATCTTGCCATGCTCCTGGAGCCCAATGCCATTTAGTTTCTATAGGTTCAGACTTGCACCCAATATTTACATTTTCTGGCTTACAAATTAATGGTCTTGGTCTGATACCAATTGTTGATTCTCCATCACGCACAATACTTTTAGTTTCATTAGTAGGAGTATCACATTTTTGTTCTTTCTCTTCTTCATCATCATCTTCTTCTTCTTCTTTTACAATTAGTTCAGAGTGAATTTGATTTTCCATACTTTTTTATTCCGTACATATATTTGCATATATTTCACAGAGAGTTATATTAAATAATAAATAAATGTAAATAATAAAACAGTACACTGATGTAAATTAGAAAATACTTTAATACAAATACATTACGTTTACAAAATTTGGTTTAATGCACTATTTATATAAATGATTTATTTAAATAACAAAAATTAAACACATATTTCATACTAAAAATGAAATTTGTACCTCCCGAATCTAGTTGTTTTTTATTTAAAAAATATACACAAATGATTTATATATTTAGCTGATTATCGTAATTGAATGCCTATAAGCATTTATGAAAATAAATTTGGAAAATTTTTAGGGGATTCAGACTTTATAGAGAGGTTATAATTTCACTGTTGTTTAACATATACCATTATTTTTATAATTCTTGTAATATACTGTATGTCATGGATGTAGATACTTTGCAAGAATTTGAATTTAATCAAACGATGCATAAATATTTTTGTAAAAAAAATAGAATAAGTAGAAATTTACATATGTCATGATGATAACACGGACAAGATTTTCCATAGGATACTGTAAAGTAGTTTTCAAAACTTATATTTGTATCAATCTTAATAGATTTTATGCCTTACAGATTAGGAGATCTATTTTAGAATAAATTTTATTATTACAACATGAGCAACTTCATAAGAACCATAATATTTAAAAAGGTATCATTTTAATGCTATTACTTTGGTTATGGTGTTTAATATCTTAAGAAGTTTAAAAATACATTCGATTTAAGATTGATTTAATTTTCATAACTCTAACTATGTTTTATATTTAAACATACTATTTATTTTCAGTTAAACAATTAATAACACATATGTTACATATGTGGGTTAAATAATTTTATTGTTATATGCGAGTTATTTAAATTTTGAATTAACATTATATTTACTCATTATAAACTTTTATATCGTAAAGATCATATCTAAAAATTTTCTACATATCTATAATACAATAAATTATTAAATTATGTGTAATTATACAAATTCATTTTCTTTTAGATTATAAAATCGCTACAAAATATAAACAATGCAAGTCAGTATAAGATTATGTCTAATTTGCATATTACATTTAATAAGGAGATTGATACATATACCTTTGTACTTCCTTTAAAATCAAAAGATTATAATTTAACAAATAAAGTGAAACATATTACAGACAATGATTTAAAGGGTGCTTTTGATAATATTACAATCCAAGATAATGCTATACACTTCAATGTGCTAAGAGATAAGTATATAAAGCAAATTTTAGAAAGCAATCTTTCTGGTGTTAGACCACCACTTATGGATATTAATAAAAACATTATAGTAGAATTTAGTTCACCGAATATTGCCAAGCCTTTTCACGTAGGACATCTACGTTCTACAATTATAGGAAACTGCATTGCTAATTTAAATAGCTTCTTACAAAATCAAGTTACAAAAATAAATTATTTAGGTGATTGGGGTACACAGTTCGGTTATGTTTATATAGGAATGAAAATGGCAAACATTGATAATATAGAAATGCAAACAGATCCCATTAAAACATTGTACACAGCTTATGTTAATGCTAATAAATTAGCTAAAGACGACCCAAGTATAAGTGAGAGTGCTAAGGAAATATTTAGACGATTAGAAGTAGGGGATAATGAAGTTTATAAAAATTGGGAAACAATCAAACAGTTTACTGTCTTAGAATTGGAAAGAACTTACAAAAGAATAGGTATAACATTTGATCGATATGATTGGGAATCTATGTATAGAGCTGAGAAAATAAATAAGATAATTGATAAGATGGGAGAAATGCAGCTGTTAAAATTAGATAGTGAGAATAGGAAAGTAATGCCTTTGAGCGAAGAAAAGAGTATTCCTATTATAAAAAGTGATGGCACAAGTTTATATATAAGTAGAGATATTGCTGCTGCTATTGATAGATTTGAGAGAAACAAATTTGATGCTATGTATTACATCGTAGAAAATGGTCAGACTGATCATTTTACTAATTTAATCCAAATTTTAAATAAAATGAATTTACCTTGGGTAGATAGATTGAAACATGTTAAATTTGGAAGAGTACATGGTATGAGCACGCGACAAGGTACAGTAGTATTTTTAGGAGACATTTTGAACAAAGCAAAGGAAATTATGAAACAAAAACAATTGGATACAAAGAGTAAGTTCATATTATCTATAGTCATACATAAAATATAATCGAGGAGTGGTAATAAAATATATCCATATTCAATTATTTTAGCAACTAAAGTTCCATTGGATAAAATAGATGAGACTTCTGATATTTTGGGTGTTTCTGGTGTAATTATTCAAGATTTAAAACAAAGTAGAATGAACAGTTACAAGTTTGATTGGGATTTAATGCTTGATGTAAGTTATTTAGATAAGTTAAGATCTTCTAAAGAATATTTCAAAACTATTTAGTGATATATTGTTGTTTAGTAAAATATATATTTTAATATCAGATGAAAGGCGATTCTGGAATAAAACTGCAATATGCTCATTGCCGTTTATGCAGTTTGGAAGAGTTATCTGGTGCTACATCAGTAATAGAGTGTGATTCAAGTCTTTTAAAAGAAGCAGAAGTTGATCAATTAATTTTACTAATTAGTCAATTTGACGAAGTTGTGCTTAAATCTTACGAAGAATTAGAACCATGTGTATTAACAATTTATCTTTTTCATTTATGGTTAGTATAAATATATGAAATAGGTATATTAAAAATTTAAATACATTAATTTTATATAGTCTTTTCTATATATTTATTTTCTATATTTTTCTTCTCTAGTAAAGCTATCAATATAGCTTGGCGCAAATTGAGTGTAAAACACCAATCAAATGACTTAGGAAACCAAAGATTATTATTATTTCATATAGCAAGAATTACTCTTGCTCAAGGTATGAAATTACTCGGCTTAACACCCCTTGAAAAAATGTAAATGGAAAAATAAAACTTTTATACAAAATAAAAATGTTATATACTACAATTAATTTAATAAATTTAAACATTATGGTGTTATGCATGTATATCATATAATTTTTTTCAAAGGTTAAGGATAACATCTTTAAAAAAATTTTAGTTAATAATTTTATTGATGAATTACTTTTTGTCCCATTTTCTACAAAACATTCGCTTTATATTAACATGCATTCTATCTCGAAATGTTTAATGGATATTTTACAAAAATTCATTCAAATTTAATACATAAATTTCAGTGCGCGGAAAATTAAAAGGAAAATTAACGCTTTTTCCAGGTAAATTTTCTGCGAGCTCCTTCCTGACCCCACTTCTTCCTTTCACGCCTCCTCCAGTCATATGTTAGAAGGCCAGCTAACAGAAGTAATTTTTTAATAATTCTCTTGTATAAATAGATTGATAACTTGTAAAACTATACAAAATTTTATTAAATTTTGAAACTATTAAAAGTCTTGAGGATAAATTCAAATGGCATTTCACTCATGAATCGATTCGATTATTATCGAAACATCAAATAACAAAATTCAAGTTACGAATTCGATTAATTTTCAGTTACATCCTTTGAGTACAGAGTAAATTGTAGCGAGTGTATTGTCTGCAAAAATTTAATTTTAATTCAAGAATATTTTATTACGTGTCATTTATAGAGGATATAAAAAGCGTATATTGCAGTAGGTATATAAAATTTCATTAGTATGCTTTATAACATTGTAATTCTAAAGGTTGTTTGATATGCTTCTTGAAATTGTACAATAGTATAGAAGAAATTATTCAATTATAATAAATATTACGTTTCATTATAGCATATAACTATTTAGGAATTTTACAAAACGATAATTTGATTACATATTTTTCGACGCGATTAAATAATCATAGCTGAATGAATTTAGTGACTGACCTCATTGTAATTATAAATTGCATGTATAAATCATTGTTCTAATAGAGGGCATGCAGTTAATTGCACAGTAGTAAGATTTTTCATTGTAAAATACAACTTATATTTCTGAAAAATAAATTACAACTTTTTTCTTTTCAATAGCTTAAAATAGTTAGGTTCAAGCTGAAAGTTAATTCTTACTAAGTGACTCGCTTTAATTTCTCTTGAATAGTTTAATTTCAAGGTATTTTCAAATAAAATTGTATGCTATCAGAAAGAACATACGTAATTTAATTTGCAACTAGAAAATCAATCGTTATTAATTAAATTTTTTATAATTCAATTTTAAAATATGTGTGAAAATATTTCAGAAAATCAATGCATTATTGAATATATGTATGAATATATGTATTATTAATTCACATTTTCCATGATATTTCCTATATAATATAATTTATATCTAGAAATTGAACAATTACTAATAAATAAATAATTAGAAAATTGGGTTCTCCTTACCAAGTCTCATTCTTTCTTTCATTTGACTATCGACAAAGCTTTGAAGCCCCCGTGCAATACCAAATCGGACAGCGCCAGCTTGTCCAGTAGGACCCCCACCAGAAACGGTTGCTTCAATATCAACTTTGTCAATCATTCCCGTAAAAATTAATGGAAATATGACCTGTAATTCAAAATAGTTTCAGTTAAGAATAATTTCTATTGCCTCTAAACTTAAGCGTTCGTTTGAGAGTCATTAAAATTTATGTACCTCAAGACGTATCGTGGTTACTTTACTATATAACGCACATAAATTGAAGATTTTTTATACCTATATTTTTTATAACCAATTTTTTTATGCAAAAAAATTTTGTTTTGCAAAGATTTTGAACATTAAAAAATGCGCTAGTCAATTCAATTTCCTAATCAATTCAGAATTTCTTACAGTGAAACGTGTCCATGTGAGCAAAAGGTATTGATTCTTGGCAAGTTTCCTCTCCCTTCAAAATGTTGCGAACGTGATGTATATTTCATACATTTTTAACAAACATCGTACTTTGAACAACGTCGCTACATTTTCTCATGATCAAATACTTATCAAATACAGACATTAAACTTAATTATATAAATAGTAATTATAAAAATATAGATATTATAAATATGGAATATAAAAGAGTTTATGTAAAAGGTACAAAAAGAAGAACAGAAGTTAATACCATTAATCTTAGTGTCTCATTGTTATTAAATATATTCCTCTTTCTACTTTCACTTTCACTTTCGGTTCTGTGCCCCCATCATATGTCACTCGTTATAATACTTAAACTTATGATATTTACATAGAAAGTTAAGTCGATCGATTTTGTCGGATTTCGATCGACGCATTAAACATCAAAATATGCTTTTGATTATTTGCAATCGTTCACGTGCACATTACTAACTAACTACAGTTAAGGTGTGTCCACGGTTCCCAAAGATTAAACTACATTTTGGTAATTTCAATTCAATCAGTACCTAGCTGATCTCAATTATTCTTTTCCTTTGTCAGACTTTTCACAACACTCTCCAGCATTTTATTAGTATCTAATAACTGCTCCTTCAGCAACTTGATCGTGTCCTCGTAGGACTGTAGCTTGTTGGCCAGATTCTCGACAACAAGCTGTAAATTCGAGTCAAAGCAGTCTTCGCTCTGCTGTCTCATCCTCATTACATGGTCGCTCAGATTAATGTTATCATCGTTCATAAACGGTATATTTTTCTGTGCGATTTCATATGCAGCCTTTAGAATGTCCTTCGGAAGCCGTTTCTCCAAAGGATTCAACGGTTTCACTACCAAAACCCTTTTCCTGTTTTCCACGTTAATCTTGTGATCGGACATCCACTTTCGAAAAGCATATGGAATCGAACTATTATGTAATACCATCTCCGTAAACAGGATCAATTTTGTCTGGCGTACAAGCTTCGTGAGACCAGCATGATTCCTTAATCCTTGAATATCGTGAACAGCGATTCCAACCAACAAGTTCATTAAGATCACCGTGACGAACACGATGAACAGCGTGAAAAGGATCTGAGAGCACACGGACAATGGATGATAAATAACGAAAGGTCCCTCGGAGCTTCCTTCCAAACCTTCATCGATTTGCGTAATCAGTCCCTCGAAGTCCAACTCTCCGGCCATCATCGCCAGCACTTTAATGAGTCCTGTGAAAGGGTTGCCAAAAGATGGTTCACCGACGAAAATTACGCAAAAGCTGATAGTGAACCCTATCAGTAACCCAGAGTAAGCGAGCAACAGCTTGGCAAATTCGAACTGTATGTGGGTGAACATCGCTACATACGTGCCAAAGGCTGGAAGTTGACCAACCATCAACATTAAATTTGTCCAGGCGCATAGTATCGCGAATGCTCCGACGTAATTTTGCCAATCGTATGTACGTCCTGTGTACACGAATGACGTAACAAAAACGCTAATTATAACGATGCCATCTAGCACGTTGTCGATATTGGAAAAGTACTGTTTCGCTGATGTGTACACCATGAAACCGAATATCTTCCTAGGAATGGAGATGCAGGTGAAGATTAATAAGAGATACCATTGGATCTCGATCACTGGTCGTCGGAACAGAAATCCAGAAATACGTTTGCTGCTGCAAATCTTGGAGCTATTTGCCTCGTCGTAGTTGTAACATTTGTAGGCTAGCGCCGTGAGCACGTAAGTCGTCATACAGATCACGGTCATGGCGTAAACTAGGATCCTGAGTAAATAAAATTTTCTGATCTTCTCCCATTTTAGATGCAAGAATGCCATTACCAATGGGTGCGACAGTAAATCTTTACGACGTTCCTGGACAAACGTGTTTATGAAGCTGGTCTCGCATTGATTGCCACTGGGGAAGAGTAGATCGAAGTGCAGCCTCATTTCGAACTCTCTGTTATGAGGAACGGGTCTTCTCAGTGTTATCGAGGCATCTAATCTCTGTCGAAACACCTGAAGAGATTCTGGTATCTTCCTAAGTATAATGTTCAAGGCGGAAAGTCCGGCACTGGTGGTCGCACTAACGTCCGCACCGGCCCAAATCAGTACATCGACACAGTGAGACTGTTCGTTCAGGGCCGCCACGTGAAGAGGAGTGAAGCCAGTTTTGTCTGCGGCATTCACCAGGGCACCGTGTTTCAATAGAAGTTCTACGAGCTTTGCAGAAGAATAAGTAGTCATCACAGCGAAATGTAGAGGAGTTCTATGAGCTCGGTCCACCGCGTTGATGTTGGTACCAGGCGAATCTAGAAGTAATTCAACGCATTTTATCGACTGAACGAAACAAGCTACGTGAAGCGGCGTTTCGCCCATGTGATTCTTTTCGACAACGCTTGCTCCTTGTTCCAACAATAACTTCACTATTTTTACAGCTCCTGCTCTGATAGCGCAATGCAAAACTGGCTCGACCGTCTCCTGATAAAGATACGTGCTCGGCTTTGCGCCGTTATCAAGAAGTATTCGCGCTACGTCCGGCGAATTTCCGAGGATAGAGAAATGAAGAGGCGTATAATGATTGATCGGATTCCTGTAATTGATATCAACGCCCCTCTTTATCAGATGCTCGATGCAAGCTACGTTACCGCTTAACGAAGCAGCTAGGATGGCGTTCATGCCTGTACAAGGCTCCACGTAATCGAGTTTCGCGCCTGATTGTTCCAATTTCGGTAGCAGATGCACTAAACCACGGTAACAAGACCACATGTACGCTATATTCCTTATACGTTCTCCTGGCGGTATCGACGGCAAAGTATTGCATTTTTCTAGCTCGAGCAGTATCTTCATTTCGGCAGTCGTAAAGATAGACCACATGATCGATCTAAGATCGTTACTGTTGATCTGCGCTTGTTTAAATACGTCGAGATTATCGTAGAAGAGAGATTCGTCGACTGGCGGTGGTGTACCTGCATCGATTTCCACGTGATCGTTCGTGGTTTCGACCAAAGGGATGTCATCGATCACGATTTTCTCCGAGCTACTCGACTGTCGATATCTGACGGATCTAAAGGAAGCCAATCTAGCGGATAGGAGATCGTTTGACGGATCGTTCAAATTCGACAAAGAACAATGTATCGTTTTTCCTTCACCAGGAGGTAATGGTAGCCTCAAAGTTTGTGTCGTTTTGTCTTTAGCAGTCTCGTTAACACCCGTCTTCGTCAAGATGTTTTTGTCATCGTCGAAATTCAGACAGGAACGGCGATTTCTTAATCTGGTCAAAGAATAATGCCTGGTCCTTTTCTTGTGATTAGCCAGCGGCTTCATTTTTGACTGACTCGTTTTTTCGACATTTTCGTGCGCTCCAGCGTCTCCTTCTACGGTTCTCCAGTAATCGTTTTCGTCAACCAAGAGACGACAATCTTTTAAACTGGTTAACGAGTATCGCCGTAGCCTTTCCTCGCTAACCGTAATCGTTGTACGTTGCACGTTAATCTTTGGTATGTCGCTGGAGTTCTCGTACATCTGTTTATCGTCCATTATCCGTCGGAGAGGAATCTTTTTTCGTCTGTAACCAAGACGATGAAGAAACTGCGACTTAACACAAGGCACACTCTACTATCGTGGATCACCTCGAAAGAACGTTCCAATCGTCATACCTCGGCCTCACTCTTTTCTTCGTTTATCACGTCACGTCCCAAAGTCATTTAGATCACTTTAAGAGAATGCTCTCGTCATTGCAGCACACGCGACTACCGGTGTCACTCGCCCGAGTGACTTATATTAGCCGACTCGTGTAGATTCATTCTATATATAAGTTCAAAGGAAAAGACACGCTTCCGTTGGAGGAGCCAGTACTCCTTCGAATAGGGACCTTGAACTTAAAAACTAAACGAGATAGAGGTCACACCAACCTAAACTAACGTTGTAGTAAACGATTTTTTGTAAATGCTCTTTTCTTATATATTTATCGTACACGCGAATTCTTCCGATTTCTTCTTCGTACTGTAAGCTAATCACTCTATGATTCTTGGTAGAATGAAGATGTCTCCGAGAAAATTCTTCTTCTTTATTTAAAGCCCGGGTAATGTTTACATATGCATATTAGAATTTTATTTTATTTCATTATGATAATTATTTATCCTAGTTTTAAATTTATAATTTATAATCATCGTTTTTACAAAGGATGAGACTTGGATTATGTAACAACGCTGACCATTATTTGCGTCATATGTTGATTAATTTTCTTCGACGTTTTAACAACGAAGCCTGTATTTATATTGTATTAAAGCTATCATCTCGCAATAGAACAAGTGGCAATGATAACGAGAAAACGTGTTTTAAAGTTCAAGTATTATGAAAAAATGTTTCCTTGAAATATGTCAGTGCTAATTTGATATTTCCTGATTTCGTCAATTATATTTTTAAATTTAATGCAATGTATATCTCAAAAAATTTGTAGGAAATTTAGAAAATCTTTTTTTCATGACTCTGAGTGTACTCCTCTTATCGTTCGAATACTTTTTATGGTTTTTTCTTTTGTCTATTGCTGTTTTTATTTCAACATAAGAATCCAATATCAAGCAAAAAATCACTTATATTTCCTATTATCAATCCTCTGTTATCTCACTGTCCTATTTTATAAAATTTTCCAACTTCCAGTGTTTCCATTTGCATTTACTATACAGGATGATACACAAAAAAATTCACTGTAGCACTCTGTGACAAGAATTTATTAGACGATAATCGTACAATTTCATCAGTACGATCAGCAAAAAATTAAAATTCACCGATGATTTATTCGAATACTTTCGCAATTAATATGGAGAAAGCCAGTGTCACGCAATATTGGGTACCGCTCTCCAAAACCGAAACACCAGACGTTGCAAGAGACCGCGCGTATGTGAGTCTTTTCACAGATTCGCCGTTCTTTAAGATGTTCCCGTAAAATCTAGATACACTCGTGGACGTGAAACTTAGTGTCCTTGTTCAGTTCTACCGTGGTCAGTAATTATATTCTATCGTTATATAGGCTGTATATATGTATACCAGTTCAGATTCCGATTTTCTACGAATTGGAACCGGTTCCTCCAAGTAGCTCTTAAATATCCCGTGAATACCAATGACTAAATTTGCATGCGTCCAAAAAAGGACAAGTTAAAGTAGATTTATAGCCTACGTCTATTTAAAAAAGAAAAGTATATATGACTTAGTATGTAAATTATCTTTGTGGAAGAACGAAAGGCATAATGCAACTTGCTGTTCTCTCGTTGTATCGATCGATCAAGTGGAAAGTCAATGTAGCACGAATAACTAAAGCTGTTAAAGCAATCCGCTATAAGTTTAGGTAACTTTTTGCGTTATTGTATACGGTTATATATATAAATTTTGTCGTGTTTTGAAGCATATCCATTCAATTAGCGATAAATCGAAGGACTTCAGAATCGTGCTTCTTGCTATAGAAATAAATTCTTTTTTTAATTGGTGTGAAAATTCTAGATCACGTTTAAGATTTATTAGGAATTATGTCGGATCAAAGGGATAGATAGCGAGAGAAACGATTGAAAAAGCTTGAAAGATTAATTGCCAGTCAGATTCTCAGAAACAGTCAAGTGTTTTCGTGGGTGAAGACGTTAATGGTCATTTCAGAAAAAACACTTCTTTCGGATTATTGGTTAAACGAAAACAATTTTTTGTTACAATACGATCTTTTTTTTTGTCTCGACAAACTGGAAACTACAAGTTGAAAGTCATTTTTAGATTCGAGGTATTGTTTCCAATGATATTGTCAGGTAAATCAAAAACACTTAATATGAGAACCTGAATTGAATGTCACTGTCACGTTGAAAACATCGATATTTTAAGGAACATCGGTAGAATATATTGGAAAGCATGACGAATGTTTAGCCGATCAAAAATTCCATTAAAAAGAAAATCATTATGCGAGGTATGACAATAAATCGCAAGGATCGTCTTTTTATAGAATACACGATGCAAACTGTAAAAACAAGTTAATTAATATATCGATTTGTATTGTTCCGTTTGACAATGTTACTTGAAGTCTGATACCTTGCGAAACATGTTTAAGCTTATAGGAATATCGTTTCTTCAATGTATTCGCAAGTATGTTGGGTAATAACGCGTTTCTTGAAACTGCAAAGTGGACAAAACTGAATTATAATATTATGTCTTTAAGAACAGAAAGAAAATATTTATTTATTTATTTTTGGGAGAAGATATAATATTTTATAATATATAATAATTATATTTTATAAAATATAGTGTAATTATTTTTTTGGCATTATAGAAACATATTTAAAATCTTGTTAAATACACACACAAAGATTGAATAAAGTTAAAAATTGCAGTGTTCAATAATTGATTGTTATTTTCTAGGATAATGAACCATTACCACAACTGAATGCTATCGCGAATTCCAATCACTGTCACGTAATTATATTTACGGTTAAAGTTGTAAACAGATACATACAGAACAGTATGATTCATATATCGAAAAAAAATATACTTCAACTTACAATTATGATTATCGTTGTCATAATGTTTATACAGTCATTACACCGTGATTATTATTATATATGAAAAACAAAATTAAAGTTAATATTGTTAGCAAAGTCTTTCAAATATCGAAGGTAATATTTAAACGAAGCTACTCTAAACTCAGTGTACAATTAACTTTGAAAGATTTTACAAAAGATACGATATAATAAATTTTTAAAGCATGGATGCTTGTGCCGTTGCATAAATTGTACCTTTGCAAATATTTCATTGATGTTTATATTTTCTTTCTTATATATCTAGACACGAGTAATTTCCAAACATCTATCTCATTAATTACTTTGACGAAACTCTGTTTTCTTAATATTGTTGTCAAAAAAATATTTCTCTGTCAAAAAAAAAAGTATATATTCCAGAACCACTTTATTTGCATGTTTTCGTACAATAAGTAATAAATTAAGATTTAAAAAAAAGAAGCTAAGTCTTATTTACACAAATTTTTATACAATTAGAATATTCGTATAAATATAAAATTAAATAGTATTAAAATACTTTGTTGCGTTCAGCTTATTGTGTTAGTTCTCTATCTGATTTCTAGGTATTTTTATAGTTTTGTTCATAATATGGACGGACTTTAATGCACTGTAATACAATATTTTACAAATATAGGGTACAAAAGGCCTATACATCAAAATATAATCGTTATATTATTATTTAAATATTTCGTCTCAAACTTCTTTGTCAACTTTTGTCACAAATTTATAACGACGTTACGTAAATCTTCGTGGCATTCTTGACACACAAAGGATTGAAAATCACCGATCGTGAGAATTATACAAATTCAGAAAAGAAAGGAAGGGAATAAATTTAGTAGTTAAATTACAATGTTTCCACTCCATATATGACTTTTGTCTTTGTGAATTTTGCTTTAAAAATATGCAAAACATATGTTCGATCAACGATCCTCAACGTTGATTACACACGTTCGTTTTAATCATTTGGATTTTCCACCTTATATTCTCTCTCTTTGCCAGAAGATTATGTTGCGCTTTATAAAATTTTAACAAGGACTCGATAGTCGATACACATTGGTCCGAATATTAAAATTAAAACGTAATTGTCATCTTTTAAAAGCGAATCTTCAAAATTGTGAAGAATATGGTATTATAAAATGGCCTGAGGATTATTCTTAGAATTCTAAACGTAGGTATGCACAATTCCTGCATTTCTAAGGTCGATCGAATGATTCGAGCTTCCTCAGATTATTCACACGATATATCTTTGCTATTAAGATTCCAAGAATTCTCAGAGTAAAAACTTAATTATTCTCATCCTTTTCTTTGTTAGCGACGCGCTTGTCGTTCATTAATACCATCACGACATCCTGAAGAAGTTGATGGTTTTTATCGCAGATCTTTTTCAATTCTGCCAAATCTCCTTTGATCGAGTAATCATCGACGGATACGTCTTCTTCTGGAGAACGTCGACGAAATGTCGAATATGGCTCGCTTTTTAAATACGTATATGCAGTAGCGTTGCTCTTCCTGCTGCACAATGTTCCAGATATACTTTTCCTATCCTTTGCGACCTTGTGCGCGGCAGATAACAAATCACGGGGCAATCTACTCTCTCTCGGGTTCAGGGGACGAACGGTTAGAACCGCTCTCAAGGGCGAAGGTAGCAGCAGAGCTGTCCATCGTAAAAATTTCGTTAGTCGTTTTGGTATGAGGCCGAGAAAAAGTGCCGTCTCGACGTCGCAAATAAGCTTCGTCTGGCGAACGAGTTTTGCAAGTCCCGCCGTTTTTTGTAGTCCTTTTATATCGTGAACCGCGATGCCTACCAGTAGATTCATCAACACGATAGTAACGAACAGAAGAAACAACACGAACGACAACTGTGCGGAAACTTGGAGTAGAATCCAAGAGGTACCGCCTGAATCGATCGATTTGTCATCTTCTTCCCGAGGAAAGAACAGGTCCTCGAAATTTAACTCTCCGGTCATCATGACCAAAACTTTGATCAGGCCAATGTGAGGGCTGCTAAACGATTTCGAGCGTGGAAAAATCACGCAGAAGCTTGCGGTGAAGCCTACTAAGAGGCAAGCATACGCTAACAAAAGCTTGAATACTTGCGCTTGAACGCTGGTAAACATCGCGACGTACGCTCCGAATATTGGCAATTGTCCTATCATTAGCATAAGATTGCTCCAGCCGCAAAGCACGGCGAATGCACCTACGTGGCTTTGCCACGCATACGTTCTGCCAGTATAGATAAAAGAAGTGGCAAATACGCTCATGATCACGCACCATTCGACCATGTTTTCGGCTTGCGTGAAGAATTGGCGGACGGAGGGATACGTTGGAATGCTGGTCAATTTGCGAAATGCTTCGAGAATCGTCAGCACCATTAATGCATACCATTCCATCTCGAGCAAAGCTGGGTGCCTGTAAAGAAACCCGTTAATACCAGTGGTATTTGCACATAATGGTGGCTGGGTGTTATCTAATTGACCGTGCGATTCGTTGTAACAGTTATGCGCCAAAGCAGTCATTACCCATCCTGTGAGTATGAGAACGTAAAACAGATAGAAGACTAGCCTGCCCACGTAATACTTTCGGATCTTCTGCCATTTTAAATGGAGAAACGCTTGGCAGAGCGGATGTTCTAGAATCTCTTTGTATCCTTCTTTCACGAATGTCCCGAGATATCTTATTTCGCCTTGTTGTTGGTGCATCAGCAGAGGATGAAAGTCGAGACGAAGCTCCGCCTCTCCGGTGGCTGAACCATGCTGGTGAAGCGTTATCGAGGCATCTAATCTTTGTTTAAAGACGTTCAAAGAAGTCGGCGTTTTACGTAAGATAATGGATAGTGCGCTAGTCCCGCCTTTCGTTCTAGCGCTAAGATCCGCTCCATGCTGTATCAGGATATCCACACACTGAGACAATTCATTCAGAGCAGCGATATGAAGCGGTGTATAGCCGTATTTATCGATTTTATTGATATTCGCTTTCCACACGATTAACAATTCCGTCACGTCATAAGCCAACAACGATCTACCTAATGCGAGATGTAAGGGCGTTCTTCCGTCGCTGTCTTCGATATTAGGATCACAGCCACCTTTCTTTAGTAATATATCCACGCATTCCAAGGAATGAGAACGAGAAGCTATATGTAAAGCTGTCTGATCTCTATGATTCTTCAAGTGAACATTTGCACCTCTTTCTACCAACAAATCAACATTTTCCACACAACTAGACTCCGCTGCGAGATGTAGAGCAGTGTCGCCCTTTTTAGTCATCAGATTTAGCTCACAACCTGCGTCTAGTAGTACCAACAAGCCAGCTGGATCTCCTCTGTCCGCTACGTGGTGTATAGCAGCGTATCCATTACAGTCTAAATTATTCAAGGTATGATTATTAGGTGCCAGTAGCTTTAATACGTTGTAAGCGTTTGACCTGGCCGCAGTGTGTAACACGGTCTCCTCTCCGCAAGGAGATTCCTGACTGACGCCTAACTGAAGGAAATATTGAGCTACTTTAAAAGCATTTCCAAAAGCAGCGTAATGAAAGGGTGTATGAGTTCGTCCTAGATGAATGTTGGCACCGTTACTGAGCAAATATTGTACACTCTCTAAAGAGTTACTGAACGCGGATAAGTGTAACGGAGTTAGTCCTTGCCCTTGCTCCGAGTGGTTCAAATCCGCTCCGCACTTGTGCAATCCAACAACCGCGTCTATCCGACCAAGGAAACTGGCGTGAAGTAGCAAAGCATTTACTTCGTGTGGTTTATAGTATTTTACAAAATGCTCAGGATTCTTTAGATCCGTTTTATTCTCCTCCAGATCGTCAAGGAGTTGCAATCGACCACCGACGTGTCTCATATGCTCCACTAACAGATTCTTGATTATGTCTTTGTTCACCTGCAACGTGCAATTTATTTCCTCGGTACAAGAGCTCTCGCTGGCACACAAAGAATAGCAATGTGGCTCTTCGATGGGAGGCGGAGTTCCGTATTCCAAACTTTGATCGTCGGACGACCAATTTGTCTCTACTTCTGTATGATGCGATTTCTTCGACGCCAACCATCGTGTTAGGAGCAGAGAAGACATGGTCGCACGCTTTGAACTATTCGGAATCGATACCGTTACGTCCTCTATATCGATGGTCCTCTCCATTTGTACTTTCTTTTTCGCCAGTGGCGAGCTCAAGGCCTGCGAATGGTTCATCTCCATCCTTCTCGGTTAGCGCTTTACGCGATTACATCATCGATCTACAAAGAGCATTGTCGTGAGTAGTAAAAGGGCTCGCGAGGTATTAATTCATGAATGAAGTCGATGGGGATTCGTGAACGTGCATTGAGTAGAAAATTATGTGACGTCGCTTTGCTTAATCGATCGATCCTGTTGAATCTTATTCATCAGACGCATTTGTATGTTGAAAAATTGTCATTTATATTTCGGATCGTCCGAGGATCCTTTAAGAAAAACTCGATTTTTTTTTAATAAATGTGAACTTCGATTGGAGCGTTCGTGATATGTTCCTTTTTTATCGTCAAAATTATTATTAAACTGTATACTTTTCATAGATTTAGCAGTTTCTTATTATTGTTTAAGAGTCATCCTTTGATTTTACTAATAGCCAGCATTTTATTAGAGTATTTTTCAATTTAAAGAAGAAGGAAATCGTCCTATTTCGTCTTTAGTAAATTTCTGTATTCCCTGCGAATAACATTACACAAACTTTTACGACCTATATTTTATTATTCTACAAATCCCATAAATCTATATCTTATTGTCCTATAAAAATGTATTTAATAACATTCCTACATATGCATCGTGGACTCAATTTAGTAACTATGGTGTTATGCAGCAAAAGTTGAAAGGTAATAATACAATGATTTCGAATACAATTTGTTTCAATTATGTTATTAAGACACTTGTAGCATTTAAAGTCGTACAAAAATCTTACAAATGCGAACAAAGTAAGTGGAAAAGCCATTAATTTTACAATTGATCGGAATCATCGCGGTGATATTTATTTAGTTTTTAAACAGTTTTCAAAGTTTTATTTCAATAATACCATCAATAAAGTATAAGATGATGTTTTTGATGACGTCTGACTGTGTATCACGCGAGGCGCGAATGACAATTGGAAAATCGGGCACACAGACTGATGACTGCGAAGTGCTGTGCCGTTACCTTTAAACTGATATTATTTATATACAGATCGAGTCCTTCAAGTATCGAAGACAAAAACATTCTCCACGTTCCGATTCAATTTTGAAAGCATGACAAAACTATACGGAATGACGTTTACACGTATGTATTTCGCGTTCTTAAATGATTAGAATCCAGGATGTAAGCTTTTAACTAAAGTAGAAAATATATAACGTTTAACGGAATTACACAACGAAGAAGGAATGTACGTATTATGTACAATAAACACATGTAACGATAGCGAACAAAAAAGCTCATTCTTTTTAAATATTATGTGACACGTAACTAATTAAAATATAAGTTAATTTTAAGGAAAGTTTCTTTTAATAAGAATTCTGCAAGTTTTCTGAAAACATTAATTTTCGCGAAGTATTCTAAATTAAGTTGAACTAAAACCTTTGAGTCGCAGTTAAACATCTCTTTTAATTCAACGATCATTTTTTTTTTTTTTTTTTTGTTACTCTGAAACACGTTGATGATTCAATATCACGAAAAAAGAAAACACTTGAAAAATGTTATTGAAGACAAAATTGCAATAACCGGATGTAACTTTATTTCGTCACATTACATTCATTATATGTGCAAAATCAAATCCTGCTTATACATACACAAGCTTTAAACATTTATACTTTTCGTTATCAACTTTCGTCGCTCGAGATTGAATCTGTATATTTTTAACAGATAATATTTAAGGTCTTTTTTCGTATTACCAGATACAATTATTTCAAAATTCATAGGATGGCTCTTTGAATTCGAAAAAAGTGACTTTCCACTGACTTTCCATCACAAACGCGTTTCGATGTACGATGCATGGTGCAAACTTTTAACAATTTTGTCTCTTTACCGATAGCTTAATAACATCGAAAAGAAAATCGATCACTGTTCTTCTCTCTGTTCTTCGAACGAATTTCATCGAACGAACGGCCGTACTATTCAATGTGTCGGTGTTATTGTTACAACATCATGAGCCTGTCGTTCTATCTGACGACTCGATTGATACTGAACTCGAATCGAGCTTCTTAGACGCATTGTCTGTTCTGAGATCGCGGAGACCACGATACATCAGAAATATCAGCAATTCGCGAGGCTTCGTTTCGTTCCCATTCATAGGGACCTTCTCATCTTTGTATCCTATGTATATTCCGTATTCATAAATTTTAATAATGAATACCATAAAATTTGGTCGACTGATATTTATTTTTGTTAACCTTCGCGATACCTTGTACATATTTTTTTTCGTTGCAATTGAAGAAAAGGAAAAAACACGTCAAATTGTGGGAAACGGAAAATTTCAAATGTTAATTTTAAGTTTATTTATAGGTACGTTGTATATATTGTTAGATGTTTTTACATCTAAAATATACTTCTCTGAGCTAATCTCAGAAAGGAGATTAGAAAAGAGAATTCTGCTTATCTTTTCTTATTTGTTAATAAGTTTTTCTAAATTGTTCTTTGTAATGAAAGAAATCTAAATATGAAGATTAAGAAATAAATTAAGAAATCTCATATAAACGATAATTATCGTTAATAAATTTTTTGTACCAAATTTAATTGAAATCTTAAAAATAAATCGTAAGAGCATATATTGTTTCAACATCATCATTGGAAAGTTATTTGTCCTTGAAATAACTATTTGATCGAATTCCATTGTATGAACCAAACACACATTCTTTATTTATATATCATAAATTTTAGTATAACTTTTAATATAAATAAATTTTATATATCTCTATTTGTATAATATAAAATAGTATTAACTACTATGCATAATTATTATTATTTTAAACAAAATTGTTTATGTGTGCATTAGAAATTTATATGTCATAAATTGAAATTAATGAGTTTGACTAATACTTTGCAACATAATACATACTTACTTCAATTATGTCGTATAACAGTGTCAACTTATATTAATTATATAGAACACTTACCTATTTTCATATAAAAAATATGTATTGTAATTTTCTTATCAATATTCGTTTTTTGTGTATCGTACAATAATCTTTCAATGAAATGGTAATTATTCATATGTAAAACACATAAGAATATTATAAATAGTTACTCAAATTATTTTAACAGTGAACTGTTACCACATTTTGCAAAATGAAATTATTCAAACTGTTTTTCGTACTTACCTGTTCACGACATTGTATATCATCAAAGTATGTGATATCCTTTCCATTAATGGTAATTTTTCCAGATCCATTGCCTATCACTTTAACCTCACCTCTTGTACTTTTTCTTGCACATCCTATAAAAGAGTCATGATTTAATAAGTTATATGCTACAGTATTAGATGTATACAAAAATGACCGTGCGTGCATACTATTGGCTTAAAGTTGATGGCCATTACTCTCGTATACATATAATAACAATATTATGAACAATATTAATATAATAAATTTGATATTAATAAACAATCTCCTTGCAAATAATTTTTCTAATTTCGAAAATAATATTTTAACATTTTTAAACCATACAATTACAATTATAGGATAGTAATAATATTGATATTTTACTCTATACTTACTGTTAACTAGTACAAAGGGCCTATTATCACTATCATATTCAGGCTATAAAAAAAATAAAATGTATGTTCATTTTTAATGAGAAAAGAAAGATAGTTGATACAATAAAAAATATACATACTTTTGGAATTTTCATATCCTGATTAATATTTGATAATTTTTTTCTATACTTCATGATAAAAGATTCTGCATGCTTTGATACAGGATGATCAACTAATCTCTGCATACTTTTTATAAAGTAATCATACTAAAACAAATTAATGAATTTAAGGTATTACGTTTACAAAATGATGCTATAGAGCCATATATCATTTATTACTTGTCTGTCTAAAAGTTCTTCAAGCAATATCTTTTCCAAGCTATTCTTCTGTAGCCATTCTGAATCACTTACATCTCTGAAACAATAGTAGTAAAAAGAAAAAATATTACTTTATCTACGATTTAGAGTGAGTTAAAAATATAAATATAATCAAAGTAATTGCACATTTACATTTTATGCTCTGGTGTTGATTGGATATTTTTTTCCAATATCTGGTCCTCTATTTTATTTAATTGAATCATTGATTTTGCAATGTTCTAGATGTAAAGATATTTGTTTAATAAAGAACAATATGTTTATATGAAATGTACGGAGAAAGAGATTTAAAAAAAAGCTTACATGAAGTACTTCATAATAATTAGGATTAGTAGTGTAAAACAAAAAATGATGTGGTCTACCAGTTTCATCAAATTCTGCTTCCTTCTTTTTTTCATATATTTTCATAGGGTGAAGCATCATGGGTCGAGCTTCTTGGTCATATAAACCAGATGGAAATAAGTACCTTATTGCACTCTGTATAAAAATAATAATTCTTATACAAATTCAAATTTTAGCATATAAAAGTAATTAAATTTAAAAGCATATCAATTCCTTGTATTATTCTTTACTTATTTGTAATATATGATGTAATAGAATCTGATATATTAGATTTTTGTTAATTGAAGATACATAAATACTCAATTTTAATAATATTGATAGTTGATCAAGAGAGTATTAATTATAATAATAAGAAATAAAATTTACATTAATATCTTTTTCTGTAAAGTTATCAGGATCTTCACCCATCATATTAGCTAAATATCGTTTTCCAATATCATATTCAGCTATTTGTTTTTTCATAAATTCCTCTAAAACCAATAAATAATTATCATTTAATAGATTTGTTTTAAAATCTCCGAATCACTTGTACAATAATATGTTTATAACTTACTATAGTCTTCAGATCGTTTTAAATATATTCTCATAGCTTTACTAATTTTTTTTTCATATAATTTTTTAGATTTATCAGGAATAATTTCATCATTAATATTTATACAATATGGTTTAGAGATAACATCCTAAAATCATAAAATCTGTCTTTATTACTGTCTAGTTTTATTATTACTTTTAAGGTTATAAAAATTATTTGGTAATTAAAGAATACTTATTAAAAGAATTAATTAACACTTTAATATTTTTAATTTACCGAGCATTGTGTAATATTCAATATACTTCCAATAGCACCAAAATTATTAATATTCATTACGTTTCGCAAATTTATGAAACGTGTAAACATCAACACAGCCATTTTTATCGATTAATGACTAAAATGAATTTCTGAAATAAATAATTATCATGTGCTCCAGAAAGATATGAATCTAATGACAGTCTCGTGTGTTTTTTATTTCACGTTTCATGTATTGCCATGTACGATTATTGCCGAATAAACGTTCTGTATTTTTGGTGATATCAGACCGACATTAAAAGTAAATGTTAGTATCTAAATATGTATCAGTACTATCTGATATAATACATACATATGTATATGTATATTTCACACATATACATGTTTAAAATTATATCTTTTCTCAAATAACTTTTTAATTTAAGGATAAAAGTTTATAATTGTACCATATATATATTTTTATTAAAAAATGTATCTTAAAGAAGAGATAGTAAAATATTATACATTTTTATTTATATTATTGTAATTCAGTAGGGGTATAGAGAAATTATAATATATTAATAATACATTGTAAAAAATTATGTTAACATTATTTATCAAATAAGATAAAGAAAGATAATGTATAATGAAATAAGAAATTATTAAGTCATTTGTAAAAATATTTTGCATTAAAAAGTAATTTAAAAAAATGTAATTTTAACATTAACTGTAACATTTTCTCTGTGATATTAAATAAAAATTGAGACATTACACAATTTAAAATATACATATATTCTTATATTTAAATACAAAGTAATAAAGTTTATGCTTATTTAAGTTAATGCTACTAATGAAGTCTTACAATGAACATTAATAGTAAGTACATTGTTTATAGGTATAAAAGTTAGGATCAGTGTTTTATTATTTATAGATATTTTATAATAATTTTTCAGCTATAGGTAAATTGAATTATAAATGTGTAATAAATTTGTATTCAATGAAAAAATTATCAATTACATATATAAGAAAGGTCTCTACAATTGAAAATATGAAAAGTTCTTCTTCAATAAAACTACGAGTGTTTTACAATAATATGAAATTTAAATTATTATGCTGAGAAGTCTTTTATCAATTATTATGAAATTTAACATAAAACGGATCATCATTGCCTACAAGTGTTTAAAGTTTAAAGTAGGAGTACTTTACTTTGTATTACGTTATATTTTAGGTAGAAATTTATATTTTATGAAAATCGTACGTTTTGTCGATTTCACTTTAGTGGACGGAAAAAGTTATTAATAATACTTGTACAATACTTTGTTTTATAAGAAAAAAATACGGAAGTATAAAATAAAAATCTATAGTATAAAAAAAGTTATAAAAAAATATAAAATCTAGTGTACATAAATTACATGCAACGGTAACTTTAGAATACATAAAATTAGATTTTTAAAGATATTTAACAAAATTGTTATATACAATACTTAATGTCACATAAATGCATGAATACGAACATTTGTTTATTAATGATGTTAATTTAATTCTAATTCTGGGATGTATGGTTCAGTAATTGCAGTGACTGGACAAATGCTTAAGGTTTCCTGAAAATGCAAAATGGGATAGTCAGACCAAGAAATAGAAAATATTTTATTTCTATGTATTTAAAGTAAAATGGAACATAATTCTTACCAATCTTATTAATTCTGCAAATGTTGGTCTTTCCTGACTTTCCATATTCCAGCAAGATAACATAACTTCGTGAAGTGGATCAGGAGTATCTGGCAGTTGTGGTAATCTAACTCCTCGCTCAATTGCTTCTTCTACTTCACTATCAAGTGAAAAATTAGAATATGGTGTACCACCCATACTAAGCATTTCCCACAAAAGTACGCCAAAAGCCCAGACTACTGCTGGTTGATGTTTTTTTCTATTACCAAGGCACTCAACAGACATCCATCGAGTATATTTTATATCCTCTAAAGCATATTTGGATATTCCGTGTCCCATTAGTTTAGGTATCCATTCATTCGAGAGACCTACACTACGTGCACAAAGATATTCATGTATAATTTTATAATTTTCAAGATGTTGTAAAGCAGATGCTATCATAGATCCTATAGGTAGAATATGTTCAACAGGAAATGTGTTCCCAGATCTGGCAGCTAATAGACAATTTTTTAATGTCTGCGGTGGTAATTCAAGTACAACGTGTAATGTATCATGAGTTTCACATGTTCCTATAAGATCTGCAAGATATTTCATAGGAGATGCTTTAATACAAACATCTAGTTCTCGTAACATATGTCTTTTATCAGACACTTTCAATAATTTGTCAGCTATGCTATGGACAGCTACACTACAAGATTTGTCATTTTTTTGAATAACACCTGTATGTACTGTCCCAAATCGCCCTCTACGTATTGTAGTATCATTAATCGTCAATAAGTTTTGTGGTATAATCCATACCTTCTTTTTCAGTTCTTGATAATGATTTACCCTTTCAGGTACATCCTCTGGAATATATGCTAAATTGTCAACTTCGTACAATGGACCTTGCAATGTAAGTTCTTGTTGCTCTGGAAGTTTTCTTATCCGAAACTTTTCATGGCGTTGTCGCAATATTAAATAGAGTATTATTGAAGCTATAAGTAACGTTCCCAAAAGACCAATTGCAACACATAATATGATAGTTGTCAAATTTACATTGTTATTTCCATTCTCATTATAATTTGTCAGCTTGTTAATTAGATCTGAGTAAGCATACTGCACTTGTCTTTGAAATTTAGAAACTACTGTTAAGCCTATTTGTGGCATTATTCGAGTATTTAATGGTGCATTATAATATGCGCCAATCATTTTTCCATCTCCTACTATAAATTTTGTATATTTGTAAAATTCTGAAGATTCAAATTCTCCAGTAGTATAATATCCTAGATTTTGCTGTATTGATGTTTCATAATTGTAATAAGTTACATTAGGACCTGATGGAGGTATTGTACCAGGTTGGCAAACAAATACTTGGTAGGTACTAACAGGACCATATTCACTACTTCCCTCTGATAATAAAACAGTTATTGTGGTACTTGTTTGTTCTATTACCTTTGGCATTATTGGCTTATTAGGTGGCCCTATTAAAGTCCATCCCAAAATATATGTAGGTTCACTATCTGTTTGGGTATTTGCAGCAGTGATTGATACATTATACTTTGTGCCTGGTTGTAAGCCTTGTAAAATGGTACTATTTGAGTCTCCTCCTTGAATCTGACTCTCTACGGCTGGTACTAAATTTGAAGCAAATGTTTCAACAACCACTGCCTTTAAAGTATAAGATGTAATATTTCCATTCCTGATATTGGGCGGTTCCCACGTAATTTGCAAATTATTAAATCCACTGTGAATTATTTGTGCACTTCTTGGTGGACTAGGACCTCAATATATATGTTTTTAAGTTTATAAATATCAAAATAGAATGAAAGTACATGATATTTTTAAAACATATACCTGTTTGTCCAGTTGAATAAATACTCATTGCATCTTGACTACCACAATAATTATTCTGATCAGCAATACAAAGAAAAGTGCAAGAAGTAGATACACCTTTCCTACCGTACCTACTACCACAAAAGCATTGTTGACCATTCATTAATCCTGCAAACCTATTAATTTTAATATGATTTAATATTAAATTTTACTTTAAAAATTTTAAATTATTTTTGAATTTAAAAATATTGAATATTGTAACATTTGTAACAAACGTTATAGTAATATTACAACAATAACTTACATATAGTAACGTGAACGACATTCTTTGATGCATTCTGTAGGTGCATTAGCGTGGTTTAATATTAAGATTGGTAAATCGGGATCCAACGCGGAACTTTGAAAACAACCCTCATATTTTTGGCTAAGTATGTGATCACAGAAATAGAAAAGTAGAAATAATATTATCATTATATATTGTAATGTTCTATAAATACAATTTCTATAATTCAATTTTTATTTATACTACTGATTGTAAGTACATTGCAGATATTAATGTGACATTCTTTCAGAATAATTTAAATCTGAATCACTAAACGAATGATGATATTATATTTAAAACGGAGAAATAAGGTTAACTGTGCAATGATCTTTATTCTTTGTGATTATTAAGATAAAGCAATATAGTCTTTCATTTTTTATCATTTTTATTATTAGTGATAACTTTTAAGAATCTTTATACTGAGTGAGATATTAAAATTCACAAAATATTTTACGGGTGTGGTAACATCTAAGTACGTATAGTTATTTACTACCTATAGCCATTACTACGATTATGATTAATGTTCATTCACTTGTGGCGCTAGTAATATTTAAGATTTAAAGTGAAATTGTAATAGCATTACATATTAGATATTACTTCCAAATATCGTGTCATTTTTGTATTTAATATTTATTCTTTACTTTGAACACCTTTTCTTTATTTTATTTTAATGCCTATAATAATTTTATACTTTGATCTTTTGGGGTAAAAGATCGAGTATAGTTTCATTAAAATATTTATAAATTTTGTATAGTATAAATAAGTACAATAAATTTCCTTTCATATAATATAATCATATCACATCAAAAAATAATTTTAATATCTTATCTTACTAATTAATATTATCAACTAATAAATATGTAACTGTAAATAAAAGATAATTAAATAAATTTATTTAAACAATATATTTTATATACTTAATTTTATATTTTTTCAAATACAATATACAATAATATATAAAATGTATGATAACATATACATATAATTAAATTCTATACCTGGTATATATGCATTATCTTTGTCATTTATTTATTATTCATTCATACTATTAGTAATCGTCTTGATTAGAATGTAATACAAATTAGCAAGTAAATTTTGTTATATTCCTTTTATAATTTTATTGACAATACTTTAAGAATCTTGTGCAGTGCTGTTAATAAATATATATGTATTGTTTGCTTAATGTAATAAATGTTTAATCACATATTCTATAACTAAATTAGAATAATATTCATGAAAATAAAAAAAGCTCATGTCAGGTATCTTATATTAATGAAGTATGATAAACCAGAATATAATGAAATACTAGCATTATAAAAAAGATTACAAATGCAGATGTGTTTATTTAATTATAATACACTTTTAAGTCTTTAACAACACTGCTTTTCTGGCACAGGTACATGTAACTTAAAAAAATACAAATTAGATATCACAAATTTACTGTAAATAAATCAACGCTTCCATTTATACATGGCTCTTATGATATAAATATATACAATCGGTTGTATCTCATGTAACAATGTTATGTAAATATTAGATCTGAATCAATACAAATTAGATTAAATTATACTAAAAAATGACATAAGATAATATTACATGACATATTGCAACATATTAGAAGCATAACTGTGTATTTTCTAGTTACATGTTATACACATATAAAATCTAGAACTGAATTAAAATATTAATTGTTTTATTTATACTACACACGCATTCCTGTTGATATATTGTAACAAACATAAACTGTTATATCTTAATCATATGTAAGCATTTAATGGCTTAATACTGAGAATTAATAACAGTTTACAGTTGTATTATTTTTACCTACATTTCACTACTTTTATTTGTATTATTTCAAAGTATACTACAACTTTGTTTATATTATAGACAATATTTAGAGACTCTATGTTTGAATATATATCTTGATACTTCGAAACAAACCTTGTACATAATTTTTACTAATAAATTAATCTCTATATCTTTTATGGGATTTAGGAGTGATTCCTTTAGGACTGGCTCACAAAATCAAAGTATTACATTACATTATCAATGTCCGAATATAATAAAATAATTCACATACAGTCGCTTATAAGTTACAAAATAATTATAGTAATAAAAAAGAAAAAGAGATTAAATATAATTTAAACACTTTAAAAACTATACTTTATTTCAATAAAGCAACTTAATGAAATATTGATATTATCTATTCAGCATATCGTGCTACTGACTCATTTTATAAAATAAACAAACAATTCTTAAAAGTTGATGAAACGTATTTTTAACATTTTAACATTCAGATCACTTGTTTATTATGACATTAAATTGCATACTTTTATATGCAAAAGTAATGACTTCTCATTACTGTGTCTGTTAGCAAGTCTTCTTTGAATGGTATTGAAATTATGTTCCTAAAGGAAACAATTTAATTTTTGTTAAGTGTCCACTGAATTATTTATAATTATTTGTTCGAGATACAGTTACTAAAAAAAATCTTATATTAATATATAGTTTGTTAAACAATAAATCATGATATATAAGCAGTCTTACAAAAGTTGGTGCTCTAAATACACCTGAGACACTCCTAATAAATGAAATTTTGTCCTTTTAAACAGGAGTTTAATCAAGAGTATATTCTTACAAAATCTAAATGAATTAATAGGAAATAATACTTAATTCATTCATTATTTAGATAACTCATTTGTGATTCCATTGTTCAAGGAATGAAAATGTATAATATTTAGCAAAATTTATCATACTCATGTTGAGGGACCTTTTTTTCTTTTGCTGCTTTGTATTTGTTTGTAAGATTTTTTATTTCCAAGTCCTAATAGATTATATATAATGAATTAAAAAACGTAGTTATATAAAATATAGATAAAAGTAGAGTTACATAAATAAGAAAAATTTGAGAAATATCTTACGTTTTAATTGAGCCCCTCGGGACCGCGTCACACGTGGCGAAACCTTTTCTAATGAAAGTGTTGTTAAGGAAGTTTTCTTTTTTAATTGAACTATTTGTTCCATAGCTGGTGTCATCCACTTTGTTTTAAGATCTCTGTTTAAAGAAAGAATTATTTTACACTGTCATTGTATATAATTTAAATATACTTACTCTAATGTTTTTGGTAGAGATTTATGTCGAAATGCGCCTGATTGTTTCTCTTTCATTCTCTGAATTACGTTTAACATGGCATATGTAGGTAAGGATGGAGGAGGTGGGGATGGAGGTGGTGTAAGTGGTGAAGGTGGAGTTTGTAGACTAATTTTTGCGAGTTTATCAGGATGGAGTGCTAGCACTGCTTCCCAACAAAATTCTTTTCGTTCAACTGGATATTTAGGTTGTGTATTTCGAGTTATGCGTATCTGAAAATAATAATGCATATTGTTTTATTATGAAATAAAGTTTAATACTAGTAAAGAATGTAAAAATATACCTCGCCATTAACAGGTCTACAAGGTTTCCTTTCTCGTAAGTACGGTCGTTTGAAAGACATGGGATAAGAAATATTTTCATTAGATTCTCTTAAAGGGTGCAAACATGTAGGAACATCATTTTTTTGCCTAGAACCAGACTGAAATAAACTACGTAGATAGGAATAGTTAGGTTTAGTTTCAAATCCCAATTCAGTAATATATTTCATGTACTCCATAATGGCAGCTAGTAAAAAATATTAATTATTAATGTTTAATTTAAAAAATCTGTTAAATATATCAGTCATGAATATTTTTAAAGTAGTAATTTGTCTAATTAAAGTAGAATGAAAAGTAAAATTAAATTTAAAAATATTTGAAATGTTGATATATAAAATACAATAACTTACCAGGTGGTTCTTTTTTATAAGGAAAACATTTATGCATAAATAATGATAAATTTGAAAGTAAAATTTCTTTTTGTGCATGGACTTCTTCTGGATCCATTGTTGATGTTACACTATTATCTTCTTTTTCCCAAGGTAATTTGCCACACAACCATTGCAGTATATTATACCCTAATGTTTCTAAATCTCCTCTTCTTGAGTGTGCTACAGTAATATCAATTTGTAATAAAGTGTAATTATGTTGTAAAAAATGATCTGGAATACATATAACAAATTTATAAAACTCACTTCCATGATGTGCATCTCTTGATGTGAATTCTAATGTTCCTTCATGAGCTCTTCTTTCATCATGAACAAATGGCTTGTGTACACCTGCGCTTGTACGGAAACGATAAGCCAATCCATAATCAACTAAATAAGCTTGAAATTTTTTTGCTGTTATATCTTCTGCACTTAAAGACAACAAAATATTTGATCCTTTAACATCTGCATGAGCATATCCTTGACTGTGAATATATTCAAGTGCATCTAACTATAAAAATGTGAAAAATAATAAAATTACAAAATTATTAACTAATTTCTAAATTTTCTATATTTATAGTAAAGTACCATTTGAACAGCTAGCCTGTTAACAAGTTTGACTGGTAATTTTCTCTCATTTGATATAAACAATTTTCCAATATCAATGCCATATCTTGGAATTACTAAAAATCTATACTTTTGTCCTCGATATATGTAAGAACCAGATCCCTCATATGTTGGAACACCTATTCGTCTTTTTCCTTGTGATTTGCACCAGGTATCAACTAAAATTCATAATAATAATGCAGATATATATGAAACATAAGTTATACATGTCATATACAATTAAGTTACTTACTTATATGTTTACGAGCTGCTCTTATATAAAAATTCATTTCAACAAATAGTGGACCGTTATTATGTGGTTCAATTTTTATCACATACTTCGCATCTTGTTCAATTGGAGCATTAATGTCATTTGATGCTGTAATGTAAAATTTTTAAATTTAATATTAATAGCAACAGATAATGAGATATTGAATACAACATTTAAGCAATTTATTAAAGCATGTTTCTGTTGGTTTGATTGTGATTGACACTAATTTTATTTCAATCAAACATTTGTGTAAAAAATAATACCTAAGTATATATCACCAAATCCACCATATCCTATTGCATGTCCTAGTTTCCATTTGTTTTGAGTAATATCTGTTAATATCTCTCCAGCTGGCAATTGATCAGGTAATTTGCAACCTAATGCTGCTACTCTTTTAACAGGTACCTCTTCAACTCGTCTTGGTGCCATTATCACTATATAGTTATTTATATAAAATTCAACATTCTATTAACTTGAACACTATATTACGATCAAAATATTAATTATTTATTAAGAATAAGAGATTGTACAATATCATAGTTTATTATAAATTATATATAATTTCACAAGAAAGTTCTTTTATACACAAAATTATCAAATGATCAATATAGCAGCAAATATCTTTAACCTATATTTAAATTTTATATTTATTATGAATATGATAGTAGAAATGTTCAAAATGAATAAGATCTGAGAAATAAGTATAATCAGATTGAATGCAATGAGTTTATATATAAATACATAATCTTTTTGATTATTTTTTGATTAATGGCTGATTTTTGATAATAAAACAAACTGGATAGAAGATTTTAATATACATTATGAAATTACAACATAAAATTCTTCAAGCTTTTACACCAAAATAATAATACATTTTATTCAAATTAATATTTGAATATGTATAACCTACATTGTAAACAATTTCATTTTATATTATAAATGTAATTAAATTTACCTTATTTATTCCTTTAAATAAATAAAATAATAATTTGATACATACACATGCATTACTATAATTACTTTCATAATTCAATACTGCAATACAATAGGAGTGATGAAAAAAGTAGAAATGTATTTTCTATATTCTTGTACAACAAGAATGCAGTAGAAAATGCATTACTTAAATACTACCTAATAAGATTTTTAATAAATACAAATTACGTAAATATTATCATAAAAATTGTCATCGTTTTTTTTAGTACTTTCCCAAGAGTTCACATGTAATTCGCTATCCTGGTTTTCAAAATATTGTTTTCTATTCGTGTAAATTAAACCAAAAAATATAATTTTAAGGATTCCATGCTCAACTGTCAACTAAAATAATTAACTAATAAAAAGCATAAAATACTCTTTTATTTTAGCTTGTATACCTCGAAAGACGGATTAAAGGACATCGCATAAAATCTCTTTAATTTCTTGGCACATCGAAATCTTTAATAATTTAAAGTATTTCTTATTTGTGTTTTGAAACTCTGACTATCCTCCAAAAAGATTTCACCTAGCGTAAGAATACACCACACTGCCATTTCATGAACTAAGGAGTTTAACGGAAACCGATCAACTGAAGAGGGCGTCCTTAAATTTATATCTTCTTGACTAAGCATTTAAATAACGCTAATGTTGACAATCAAAACTCTGCTGTATTATTTTACTGTCCACTACATTGTCTATTATATTTCCAATATTTTAATCTAACATGATGAGTTATAATTGTTATATAATATATTCATTTTTATTAATAGTATCCGTTTTAATAATTGATTTACTGATAGATAGTTCACTTTTAAAAATGTAATGTCAAGAAAAGAGAATTTTCTTACATACATATACTTTCCAATGTATTTTTTTCTAATGTGATCATGTAATCATTGGTAGTATCTGGTAGTATCTACAAGCTTAGATGACCATTGAATATTAGACATTTATATAAATCTTATCTATATAAGTGAAAAATGTCAAATGTTTCTAAATTAATTTCCTTAATGAATTTTGTATAAAAATGTTTATTTAAATATCTAGTAATGCTGTTGAATGTTTTTGTAATTATTTTTTACATTTTGATATAGATACATATTTACAGTATAGAGGTTATTAAGTAAGTAATGAAAAGTACAATAAGAAAAAAAGAATTACAGCACAATTCTAAATATTTCGTAAATCTGCAAAACAATATTGCAAAGAATTATGTGTAAAAATGATATAATTACAATATCATTTAATGTGTAAGTAAACCGGTTTTTCTGGCATTAATTTATTTAAACATAGATTTATTTCATAACATTTAATGATGCCTCTCGTACAACAAAATATGACAATGAAAATGAAAATTGAAATTAAAGTTGAAACTAAATGCTGCTCTACTGAGAAAATGATATAATTGTATATAATTTAAAATGTTTAATATTCATTTATTTTGTACTAATATGCACTATCAAAAATTCAATAAATTACGGAGTAAAAGTCGTAAGTTGCTGCATATGTCGCTTGGTTCTTTTATGATGAGTCTTCGAACCCATGGGAAATGTAACATCAACCATAGCCTTCTAGAAGCAATCAGCGCATGAAGCCGTAATGGACGAAAAGAAGTAATTACTAGCTGACGGATTGTGAAAGTGGAAGTTTCAGTTTGTGTGTTTATTGTAATATTTCTTTAGCTTTAGAGTCCTATTAAAATGACGTAAATATTTGTTAAATGATGGTTGATGCTTTATTTCTATTTTCAAATATATTATGTAAGTACAGGATTGGTTCTTTGTTGAGATCATTTTAATGGTTAGAATACCAAAGCATCCATTAGAGTCTTGTCTGATATCTATAACTATTACTACGAAAAACATGTTTTCACACAGCAAACTTACATGTTGAGTAATGTTTATATGTCTACGCATAGTTCAAATATTTATTTTGTAATATTGATCACTAGATTATTAAATTCACACTTATATTTTATTATATCTCAAGAAAGTGTGCTTAAGAAGATTATGTATCAAAGGTTATTTAATGTCAATTTTTAAAACATTTCAAGTACATGATTATCAAGATATGATTAAAATATATGTTTTTGTAACTACATAATACAATTTACAGACATTAGACTTCATTTATTTGCTATCATTAAATTTTTATTTTTAAAATTTAATAATTGTAAATATGGATTATAATAATATATATATTAGTATTAATAAAAGTTCTATGTTGAAATAAATCTCTATATCTTTTATGTATTACTTCTACTAAATAACTGTATTACATATTTCAGTGAGAACGCTGCCATAGTATTATTTAAAATAAGAAATGTCTTACCCTGGTCAGCCTCCAATGGGAATACCAGGCATGCCACCAATGCCTTACATGGTTGGTGCACCTCCACCAATTATTGGTGGTGTAATGCCTATGGCGCATGTAAGTAAATATAAAATTAAATATTTTAAAATTTGGGCATGTTTGTTTTTGTATGCTGTTGGTAAATTTATGATCTCCTGTTAAGAATCGTTTGCACTTGTTGTTAATAAAATTTTCAATGGTTTTAATAAAGAAATTAATTATTTTATTAACTGAAACTCTAATACAAAATAATGTAACTTAATACCATTTATTTGTCAGATGAATCTCCTAATATTTTAATGTGCCATTTTTTTTATTCATTTTAAATGATAACGATTATATATTAAATAATTAAAATAATAATTAGAAGTTGATATATTGTTTAATTTGTAATAATGGAATTACTTTATATAACCTATTTGTTTTTTAAATAAAAGATAAAAAGTAATATATTCAAGTGCCAGAAATGTTAAAAGAAAAATAATAAGCATCTTTAGTTAATGTAAAAGAAAAGTAAAAAGCATGTATTGTTTGATTTTATTAATGTTGTGCAAATAAATTAACATGTTAAGTAATAAAAATTCACAAAAATAGCCTTATATATTTAAACATCACTAATTATATTATAATTAAACATTTTTCTATATGCTAATGCAGTTGTTTTGTATAATGTATTAACATCCTATATTTAAATTACAATATGAATGGAATGCATATTACTTAACTATTTATGCTATAGGATTATTGTATAAGATATTTTCTAAAAGTTATGTTTTCTGGCACAAATTTTCATCTTAAGTTCTTTTTATTTGATATATGCATGTATTACCTTTGTAATAAAATATAATGCAAGAAAAAAGATTAACATACTATTAGGGGGAGGGGAGATTCTGGACTGCATGAGTAGAGATGTGCATTATTAAGAATACTACCATTTATAAAACATAGATGATTCCAACACCCGTATCTGCGATGCAGACCTCAGCTCCAGCTGTTCGGTATGCACGTAACCAAAATCGTCATGACAATAATCGTCGTCGTGAAAGAGAATCTGGCCCACCAGTTACTGTATTTATTGGTAACATTATGGAAAGAGCACCTGATGTGATGATTCGACATATTTTGGGTGCATGTGGCCATGTGCTTTCATGGAAGAGAGTTCAAGCATTTGGATTTTGTGAATATGCTGGCCCTGATGCAGGTCTTAGAGCAGTTAGATTACTTCATGACATGGAAATAGGTACAAAGAAGCTTGTTGTCAAAGTTGATGCAAAAGCTAAAGTTGTTTTGGATCAATTCAAAGGTAAATTTAAAATACTTGCAGTATTTACATATGTACATATTAATCATTTATTTTGATTTGTTACTTCTTTGTGTATAATAGCAGAAAGAAGGAAAAAATTAAGAGGAGGCCAATCGCCTCTACAAGATGAAACATCAATTGAAGGTGCAGAAGGAGAAGAAGGTGAAGATTACATGGATGAGGGTATGAGAGTAGTGGATGCAGATGCACTAGCGCGTATTAATCAAATTATAGCTGAACATGCCGCTGATTTAGAAATGGCTCAAGCTGCTCCTGGTAGTGTACTAATTCTATTCATAGTAGTATATTGAATTAAATTGGAGAACTAACAAATATTCTTTAATTATATGTTATAGAAGAACATCAAACAAAAATGGTTGCTAAATCTTTGAACTTGGATGATGCAGAAATAGAAGAAAGTAAAAGAGACTTGATTACACGAGAAATTGGAAAATTCAGGGAGGTTATGAAGGTAATTATTTTTATAATTATTTTAGAAATCTTGTTATGTCATTCCTACTTTTCTGCCCTTCTTTTTGGCCGGATATGATATACCAAGATACTAGAAGGTATTATGAATTGTGGTCTAATAGGATTGGGTAAAACTTTGCAAAAGTTTAGGTATAAGAATGCTAACAATTATTGTAAAATTGTTAGTGTCTATTGTGTGAATTTTTTACGAAGCATTATAAACATTATTCTATAATATATTGTAATCTTCTCTAAAAAGAACTATTTTATGCGTAAAACTATTTTAACTAATTAAAAATATTCTAATGGGCAACAGTGTTTGTTACACATTCTTCTGTGTATATGATAGGCAGCATATTTAATTTCTTAAATTTTTCTGTTAGAAAGAATCATATTTTTTAAAGCAAAATTTTAATTGCAATATATTATATTACTATAGAACTTTTATTTTTTCCCACATTTAATATGTAAGTCTTATAAAGATATTATTTATCTGTTTCTGTTTTGTGCAAATGATTAAGAATATGTTTGTAATACTTTGTATTATTTATTCTATTATCTTTAAAAAACATGATATGAATATTCTTTTCCGTTTTTCAAATAAAAAAAATAAAATGAATCACTTTACAAATAAGAAGAAATGGAATATACTAAAATACTCTTCTCTCAATTCTCTTATTTAATAAAAAAAAAAATGTGTTTTTAAATTATAGTTGTAAAGAGTTTGTATTAAGTTTAACAAGCTTATAGTACTTTTTGATTATATCAACGATTAGTGAATTCATGAATTATGTTTAATTCATTTTTAAATGGTTGTATTTTTATTAAGTTACAATTTGTATCTGACAAATGTTCAGATGTTTCTATGCTTTAAATACTATAATGAAATGCATTGTAAATATGTATTATAAACGTTTATACACGTTTTATGCATTTGATTATATCTATGTTTCATGTTAGACAACTATTGATCGAACTCACAACATATTTATATAGAAAATTAAATGCATTTGGGCAGGCAAAAGAGGATTACAAGTGTATAGTTGTAAACTTTAGCTTTTAAGTATATTGTGATAAAGTGCGTGTGTGCTATGTTAGCTCTAAAAAATTGGAGCCGTGACTCGTTGCTATAATTATAATAACAGGCAGCGTGCGTCGCACACAGCAAACGCACACGCCTAGGAATGCTGTGTGTGGGGACCACTCTTTCACTCACTCATTGGCTCTGAAGGGAGTCAATCACAGCACATCCCTCGTATTTTCGCAGGCAGCTGCAGCCTCGTCGGTAAGTCAGAGTATATCCAACCAACAAAACATGAAAAAACAAGAAATGTGCAATATTAAGACGGGAGAATCTCGTAACTCTACAACATGCTGACATCATGTAGCCAATAAATCTGTTTCTATTGAAACTCCATTTTCTTAATTCATCGCATATAATTCTGCATTATATTAATAGCATTAATGCTATTGTATTTTGAACACAAGTTATTCCATATAATCAAATTTCTTTACCTGTTTCTATAATTATTGTGCTAAACTGCTGGTACCAATATTGTTGTAAAAATGCAATGTATTTTTAAATGACATGTTGCTTAGTTTTAAAGAAATGACATTAGAAAATTAATTCTTATAGTTCTCAGAAATGAAGAATTTATGTAATGGTATTGTAGAATGCAAGATAATAAAGGATAAAGAGTTGCAAGGCAATAGTATTTTAAAGTAAATGCAACATTATTATTATATATATTTGAAATTGATGATTTTCTCATTGATTGATTCAATGGAAGTGCCACCAATCATCATGAGGATTATATATTCTTTGAGTCAATTTGCAAAAGAATTACTTTATATGAGGTTGATATGAACAAATTTAAAAAATAATACCAAATTAATAATTGTAGATTACTTACTGTATTGCTAAAAAGTTTGATTATACAATTTTTCATTGAGTGAGACTATAAAATTAATTAAGATTGTTGTATTATTTGTTTGATCTTTTATATGAAAAATAATTATAATTTATTTTTATATTTGTATTAATGTCTAGCAGTTTAATACAGATATATAGAACATCAGTAAAGTGCCATTCCAATTGTTTTTACACATTGTTTAGGATCGGTAAAAGATGTTACATATTGAACAAAGAAATTTGACGCTGACATATTTTATAATACATTCTTAGATAGATTATTAATAGGATCGAGACTTTCTGAATCCTACACACAATGAAATGATTTTGTCTTCACAATGGCGACTGTTCAGTTGTTGTCTTTATTTTGTGTAAACAGCTTCTGTCAGCGTCTCGATCAGACATGTAGTACCTAGGTGCGCGCTCCTCCATTCTCCGGTACCACCACACTGACTGACCAAGTCAACTTCACACCGTGAGTAAACTCCACAACCATGAGCCAACACAACCATTCGGTTCTTGTAGTTTTGTTAGTGAACTGCCCATCTGAATACCTATGACCACTGATATTTCATGTTTCAACAGTCTGTTTTTTTTCCTCATATGTGCATCTACTTTTATGCACTCAGTTACTCTATCCTTATTAGATTAAAAGACTATGGGTTATTGTATGGATATTTATTTTGAAAAATAAGAGAAAGCAGTTCATAATTCTGAATATGTTTTTTCTTATATAGTATAGTCCATTGATAGCTTTATATAGGGCTTATTAACAATGTCATAAGCAGGAAGGAATAAGCAGCGTTAGGTTTCATAATTTTTTGTTACTAAAAAAGTAATATTCATTAGAGTCTATGATTTAGGACTCTCCAAGCAGTAACCCATTATTGTTATTATTATATCAAGTAAGGATGAACCATATTAATTTATTTCTAAGACGTTACGTTGATAATACGGGACGATAAGGGTGGGCAAACTATTGTGCATTTGATATCCAACAGTTTGCTGCATCAGCTGCATAGCCAGAAGAAAACAAAGTTGACAGACGTGTGACAGTTTCTTGGCAAAAATGAAAGATGTTTTGGTGGAATCCCTTCTTCGTGATGACTCCGCTTCTGATTGGTATAATACTTTCTAATAATTATTGAATATTGACAAGAAATCTAAATATCACCCCTTTCGACTCTTAGACTTATATAGCTTTAGACACTATTGATTTACAGGCACATTTGCAATGTTGTAAGTACATTGGGTGGCCTCTACAATGCGTCTGTTAGCATTAAGGTATTCTTAATTTAAGTAGAGCTTAAGAAATTTCTTATGCTTGTTTCCAAAATTTATACCTGCACTTAGGTAATTGATATGTAAACAAGATTTCGTGTAAGATGCTGCTGAGCGAGCATACTCCAGCGGAGTGAGTATACTATATTGAGATGAACAGAATTATGATACTTGATATGTGATTAATTTTTGTACAACTAGTAATCGTTCAACATTGCAATCTTTGTAATGTCAGAGATACTAAAATTAAAATAAAATTTTTATACAAAATGTAAATGCTAAAAAATATACAAAATGTTAAAAATATTTCTTAAAAGAATTTTCATAATGAATTAAGACTTCTTTTTGAAGTATTTATTTCAAGTAATCATTTTGTTGATATAAAGATCCGTATAGTATTACTTTTTAAATAATATCGATTGTTTGTGCAAATATTCTGTATGTATCAGGGCATCTATATTTTGATTTAAAAAAAAAATGATAATACTGCACTGTTATAGTGTAGTGATATTTTACCACTTTTATATTCATTAACTAACTTTACACTTACAGTAACCTTTTTCTACCCTTTAATTTTTATAACTGAGGAGGATATACGATTGCTAGTTTTTGCGTTTTTTATTATCACAGCCTGATAAGTTTGCTTTGATTATTTAGTCTCACCTATTTTTTTATTTTTGTTTTTTATAGAAGCAGGAGGAGGAGAAGGCTCAAGTTAAACGGAAGAAAGAAGCTGTTGAGAAAGAAGAACGGGAGAAACGTGAAAAAGAGCGACGAGACAGGCGAGATGGCAGTAGTACTAAAGACGATCAAGACGGTGATCCTGGTAGTCCCACATCTCATAAAGGTCGCAGTAGTAGTACCGGAAGTAGTAGAAGAGACAAAAGGCGGTCTAAATCTAGGTATTAACATTTAACAATTTCTGAAAAGCGTTTAAAAATTCATTAATTTATAATATAAAATTTATTGTAAGTACTTTCTATCTTTTTTAAGGTCTAAGGAACGAGAGAGGGATCGTCAGAGAAGCGACAGAGATCGTGATAGAGATAGAGATCGAGAAAGAGACAGAGAAAGAGAACGAGAAAGAGATCGTGACCGCGAAAGAGAGCGTGAAAGAGAACGCGAAAGAGATAGAGAAAGGGAAAGGGACAGGGAACGAGAAAGAGAACGTGAAAGAGAAGAAGCAAGGAAAACTGAAAGAGAAATTATGCGTGAAAGGGAGGAAGAGGAAGAGGCGAAGGAGAGGAAAAAGAACGAAAGAAGAGCGAGAGAAAAAGAAGCAGCTTATCAAGAGCGTTTGAGGGCATGGGAGACGAGAGAACGTCGTAAACAAAAGGAATATGAGAAAGAAGCGGAGAAACGCAGAGCAAAACGGGAAGCGAGAGAAAGGGAAGCAAAACGCTTGAAAGAATTTCTCGAAGACTATGATGATGAAAGAGACGACTCTAAATATTACAAAGGTAAAGAACTTTCACGTCGTCTAGAAGAGAGAGCACTGGAAGCAGAAGCCGATTCGCGGGATCGTTGTGCCGAGCGTCAAGAACTTCAACGCCTTCGCGATAAACTTTATGCTGACGCTTCTCATCCAGATCCAGCGGCTGAGTTTGAAAGGGTAAAATGTTCTTAAATAATATAATATTTTGGTTTATGAGTAATTACAATATTGATTTTTGTTAAGATACGTAGTATGCATTTATCTCTCGTCGTACGTGGACTATTTCTTCTACATGAAGATATCGTTTATTTCAGTTAAAAGCTGAACGGGAGGAACAGTATAAGCCTAAACCGGTTATCACGATAATAGACGAAGAGGATGAAAAAGTGGTGAAAAAGGAAAAAGAAGTTATGCCGCCCATAGAAACTGAACCAATTGAAAGTGATAGTGACGAATGTGTGCAATTTGATGATGTTTCTCAGTCAGAGGCGCCATCTAGAACACCACCGCGGCATCACCACCATCATCGAAGGCATCATCGTCATCATCAGAATCATCATCGCGATGGCGAAGAAACTGAAGAAGTTATAGAAACAGATAGAGAAAGTGTAAAGGGTACAAGATCGTCACCCTCTAATCAAACAGTAACAACACCAGTTCAGTCCATTCCTCCCACATTAGATGAAGATTCGCGTATGTCTCTCGTTAGCGAACCAGAAAAAACGGGTAGTAGTGAGTAAACGATGTGATTTTTTTAACTTGTACAACGATAAATTCTCTATTTGTGCGTCATATTTTACTTTTATTACAGGTAATTTTGTGCCATTCGCCATGGGAAGCGGAGGCAATCGTGGTGGTGATCATGGTATTGGTAATAAAACTCCTGCTAGTCCAAGCACGGCTATTAATGTTAGTACGCAACAATCGAATCAGAATAAAAAAAGAGGTCGGATCGATGTTAAAGACGTATTTAATAATGATGATGACGACGATGGTGCTAATAACGCAAAGAAGCGTAAACTAGTTCCTTTAGGTAATTAAAAAGAATAAATATATTTTTCGTTTAGATAATATACGATTTTTATATGAATTTTATTCTAGACTATGGTGAGGAGAAAAAGAAAAAATCTAACGAAGAAGCTCCTAAAGTTGGAAAAGAAGAAAGTACAAAAAGTCAAGAAGAGAAAAGAAAGCACATAAAATCCCTTATTGACAAAATACCTACAGATAAAAACGCTTTGTTTGGCTATCAACTTGATTGGGCAGTAATAGATAATGTAAGCTATATATTATGAATGAATATTTATGAATTAATGTTTTATCAATTTTTGTTATTTTTATAGACGTTAATGGAAAAGAGGATAAGGCCGTGGATTAATAAAAAAATTATTGAATACATTGGAGAACCTGAACCTACATTGGTAGATTTTATTTGTAGCAAAGTAATGGCCGGCAGCTCGCCTCAGGGCATACTTGATGATGTACAGATGGTAAATAATTTCCATTTCATTATTATTTATTATTTATATAATATTTTCATTATTGATTTTATAATACCATATGTTGTAGGTATTGGATGAAGAAGCAGAAGTTTTTGTAGTTAAGATGTGGAGGTTATTAATTTACGAAGTGGAAGCTAAAAAAATGGGCTTAGTTAAATAAACGAAATATCAATTCAAAAAAGTACTAATCGACTTAAAAATTTATATTACACATCAAATTCCTTTGGTTAAAAATTGTACTATTTAGGTTATATACCCTAATACACCATTACTTATGTATAATTTGTAGGATCTTTCGCTAGACGAAAAACACGATGTTGCTCGATTGATAGGTAAACTAAATGTGTAGCAATTGAAATGTTAAATACAAATTGTAATTACGATTTATAATATTTGAGTTGTGTCTTTCCAAATTTGTTTATTCGTAGTTTTAAAGGGAGTTCTTGTAACATGTTTATAAATTATAGATTTTTTACATTTTTCAAGAAACTTGACGGATTCAATTTTGATGATTATATAGTTTCATCATTTACAAATAATTTTTTCAAAATTTGTACATAGATACAGTAAAAACAACTGATTGTTAACATATGTATATATATATAATATATATTATTATATATTATTATTATTATTATTATTATTATTATATCATCATCATCATCATCATCATCATCATCATCATCATCATCATCATCATCATCATCATCATCATCATCATCAACGTCATATATTACACGCGCGTGCGCGCCACACACACACACACACACGCGCGTAAGTTTTTTGTTAATATTTTTTTGGTTTACGTCAGAATAGTTGGACGTTAAACTAGTTACTAAAAAAGGAATACTGACAGCTTGTACTGAACAAGGATTATGACATTTAAAACAATTGTTTTTACTGTAATATAAATGAAGTAAAATTATAAATTTGTACTGAAATTATTAATACGAGGTGACATGTATGAAAAAATTTTTTTTAAAGAAGGTAAGTAGCAGTAAGAAATATTTAAGAAAACTGAAAAATTATTACGATATGATTCAAATATATTAAACTATTATTGTATTAATTAAATAATAAACGTATCTGTGCTTTTTATTTCTTTTACATACATTGTAGTTTCATGTATCAGGTAATTCTTAATCTAATTAGAAGGGTAAGATTCAACAATCTTTTAATCCTAATTTATTATGTCCTATTGTATTGTTAATGCCAATTCACCATATTTCAGATTTTTAATGTGAATAATTCTTAATAAATTCTAAGGCATTGATTTACGTAAATTTTAATTTTATATTTCCTAGAATAACAGCTTTTTGAAAAAGTTTCCTAGAATAACATATAATTTGGAATAACACTGTTAATCGCTGAAGATTTCGGCCGTATAAAAATATAGATAAAACGTATCATGTTTTTAACTTCACTTAGAAAATTGTTAATTAATCATTAAACACATTATTTTTACGTTTTATAACTCTTCTATTCAGCTCTATCTGTGCAAAGCTCTCAAGTTACGCGTATTAGAGTTAATGGATCAGCCTTCAAAATTTGCATTGTCTATAAGACATTTTCTATTAAATGTATTAAATTTGATTAAAATCTTTAATTCCAACTGGAAGATTTCATGTTTCCGCTTGTCAAAGATAAGAAATATGTAACAAGTGATTTTAAAAATCAAAGAAGATTGCCAGATCGAATTAAAAGCAAGAAAAGAAAACGATAGGTTTTATCAAAAAAGGAAACGGGTAGGAATAATTACGAATTTTATTCTGCAGGCACTGAAGGTGAGTGCGTGAAATCTGTAGTAGAAAGTCGGCGAGACGGGTGTCCCGGCTACGTAGTACCACTTCTCGTATTATTTGTCGTTAAGTGCATGAAAGCTTTTTTCGAGGGCTTAATACAAGCTCTCGGTTAATAGCGGAGCATTATTGTGTTCACGGGAACCCGAGTACGGCTCAGCTCAGAGTCGCTCTCTCGCTCTTCTCTCTTCTTCTTTCCTCTTTTCTCTTCTCTTCGGCACTATACGAAAAACGCAGCAGCCCAACCTTTTATGGATTCTTTGTCGCGACGCGATTATGTACCAGCCAGTCTTCTCGTCGCCACCTCTTTTTCCTGCCTTTTTCTTATGTATTTATACACACGAGCATCGGTGAAATACACGCGTGTTTCCCTTTAAAGCGGCATCGACGCAGTCTTACTGATGCACGACCGGCTGTGACCAATCTTTTCCCGTCGTCGAGGGACAATGCTTTTGTGCACGAAATGCATTCTGAATACGGTAAGAACAGTGTGGATTGATGATTTGAAAGACAGACAATCGAAAATTGCATTATATCTGCTGAATAAACGATACAAATACGTTACCACGATTGAATTTATTTAGAGTTTTATTTAAATGTCGTTTCTTTGTTATTATTGTGTATTTTAACACTACCAATTTTAATATCATTAATTTTTAGCAGTTTTGCCAATTTTCTTGATTATTTATCGAACGATCACGATTTGTTCGAACATTTTGAATTCCATCGGACTTAAAATAATATCGTTCTATAAATATTGTTTCATTTCTATTGTAATTTAAGTATTTGACTGTAATAATTACTAGATTTAACGTTTTAGTTACTTTGGAGCATAAAATTTATGCATTTTATGTATTGTATATATATATTTCAAATCTTAAGGAAGTCATCTTGAATTTGTATTAATAATTGGTCGCTTCATATTTTCCAGTATGTTGTAATATCTGGGTAAACAGCGTGGAGAGGAGAGGGATAGAGAAACGAGCAGAGCAAGCTCTCGGTTTACCACGGCCAATTCAATGACTATGGTATACTGTACAGAGCACATTACCTGCAACAATTGCATTATACGCTAGACTATTGTGTTGGTACCACATTCACATTAGATTTGAAGACGCTCCGGTTTAATGAATTTTGTTGGTGATTTTGGAAGAGCTTCTAGTTAAATATTCACAGATCTGTCGGATAATTTTGCGGCACGATGAAAATTCCCATTATATAGTATAGAAACTCTGCAGAAGAAATTAATTCTTACCTTTAACACAAATATCTATAACGCAACAACGACACTGAGTAACAAGACGGGACATAGATAACGAACGACAATAATTTGCCAATTAACCAGCTGAAAAGCGTAGAAATATTATTTGAAACAGTTCATCGCGATATGAAAGAAGTTGTTTGGCTCGATCATCGAAACAGGAATCAGCGGCCTTGTACACACCGCGTTAACCTCGCGTTTCAGAAAGGTGCAAACGAGGAGGAGAAATTCCCTTAAGAGATTCCATTCAGGCAGACAGGAAATTATGTCTGTCGAAATTAATCGTCAGCGCGTTAACACGTAGTCGAGAACGATAAGGCGCGCGAAACGCAGGAGTGCGAGGCGAAAGGCGTCGAAGAAGGACGTAGCGAAGTGAAACACAGGAGGCAGAAGGATACGCTTAGCATTTTACAGACGAAACGTGCTCGCCAGACCGACGATCGACAAGCAAAGGGCGAAGAGGAGGTCGCGGGTGCGAGCGTTAAGGTAAGCGGGGATGGAAGCGATGGATTCACACAGGGATGGGTGAAAGGACTCAAGGAATCGTCGCACGTACCTGCCAGAAGAAGATGAAACGGTAACGAGTGTAGTTCACGGTAACTAAATATTCGCAGGATCGTATCGGGGCCAACGACGGAAAAAGGGGAGTTGAATGCTGGCTTTCGTCGCGTCACGGCGCCATTCGACGTCGCCATGCTGTGTATGCATGCAATCGTCGTCGTCGCTCGTGGAGACAATTTATTCTCACGGTTTCGCGCGCAATTTGCCACGGGCACGTGTAACGAGGATAACGAGAATCATCGAATGAAAAGCCAACGTCGTGGCTGCAAATTGCGTTTCACGCGACATTTGCTATAACGCCTGCCGCGAATATTTCTAGTCGGCCCGCGGCCCTCGTGGCATCGTTCCCGGCCGTTCGATCTTCTCCGACACCGGGACGATCGACCGTTCGGTAAGAGACGCTCGATACGTTGTTTAATTCGTCGCCTTCGCCATCCTGTTGCTCCTCTTCCGCAACCTGCTTTCTCATATTATCGCGAATTATTCGTAGAATCGTTTCGAAGAATCGCCAGACGTTCGTGTTTAATTTGCTTGAACGTTAGTCGAGGAATATTAGATACTGCGTTAGATTATTATGACACGGCATAAATAGTAACACGTAAAATCTTTAATCTGTTTGAATAACGCATCGAGGATTGAATTTGTAATTAGCTTTCAAATTAAATATTTCTAATCGATTATCATCGTTTGCGGTGCAGCTGTAGAGGAACAATTAGCCCGAACATTCCCAACAGCAGAAAGTTATTTTACTCGGTATTCTTAGCAAAGTAAAGCGCGGTTGGTTAAAAAAAAGGGAACGAGGGAACGATTAATGCTCGCGCCAAGTTTTTATTGCGGGAATTCAATTTCCAAAATAAACATTTGCAAAGAGAACAACTGTTGACAAGTCCATTCTCGTGCGAATTTCAACATTTACGCTGAATGTCCCTCGACATTTTGCCTCATATATTTCCGCGTCCACCGTTTTCATCGGCAACGATCGATACCGGCTATTTTTCCTGCTATTCCAGTCAACTGCACTACACAACGTGTGAAAAACGAATTAAAGCTCCGAGCCAACAGTTTCCTTCTCTGGACAAGGAAAAAGAAAGATGAAAGAAGAAAGAAAGACAACGGAAACCATTATGGAAACCAACGATGGAGGCATGCTGGCGATCTGGTTCGGGTTGCAAAAGCTAGCATATCGCGTAAAACCGTAAAAGAAAGTGGCTACGACAAGACTATTCAAATATTTGGAGTTCCTCTCGCCGGGCAAGAGCCTTATGATGAAATTACCGCGTCCGACTCTAAATATAAAAAAGCTCGTAAAGGGAGTACACGCGTGCTCGCGAGCCAAGAGGAAATGAAAAGTACCGCGTGGCTGGATGTTTCGTTATAATTTGGGGCGATATTCTCGATAATAAAACTCGTGAATTAATCAAAAAGACAACGGTCCAATTTATAGAAATGGAGAAAGAACGAACATCGATGCTTGAGCTTTCGATCGTTGTTAGATACGAAGCATACACGTGGTTTTATCGGTAGTAAAAATCGAAGATAAAAAGAAAACTTTCCGTATTTACGATCATATGGGAGGATGCGCGCGTGATGCGTGGATCGTTAACGTAAGATACCCTACATCAACTCTTTAGAGACTGTTGATGCAACTAGCGGAGGTGTTACGAAAAATGTTAGGTAATTTGTGAAATTATTTTTTAAATGGTCTTCATTTCATTTTTACATCATTTTCATTTTAATATTCAGTTGCGGTTGCTATTGTTTTGTAAAAGGTTGGCATTCTTTGGAAAGTAATACGATCCTAGTAACCACTTTTGGAACTATTGATTTTGGTTAACAGAGTTTCGTGTGTGAGCGAAAGCGCTTTAGTATAATTCGTGTATCGTTTTACATTTGATTAGCGTGCGAAAGCCATGTAATTTTTTAATTAGAAAATATTACACGGATCAACTTGCATTTACTGCTGTAAATCCATGTTGCACGTTCGATATATCAGTTACATTTAATTCACGAGTCTACTCAATACAAATTACAAAGTGGCCAATTATTTTTCGAAGCCAATTTTTTTACCACGAAACAAGCATTATTACAACGCAACTTCTATGTTCACAAAATTATTACAATATCACGATAACTTAGAAACATTTGACACGTTATAAAATCTATCAAATTTTTAATTCTATTAACAAAGCCATTGTCGACATTTCTAACAAGAAGCTACGACACTTAATACCAACAGCAAGGAATTTATCCTCATCAATAAACATCCCGGTTTACTCGTCTGAAACTACCGCTATCTATAATTGAAACTATTCGAAAACCACCCTTGTTTTCCATTGATGACAACCATGATGCGATTTGGAAATCTTACGATGCGAAACAATCACATCGGAAAACGGAAACGACGGCGACGAGAAAGCCGATGGAAGAATATATAACACGCGTGTTGTAAGTTCACATCGTGGCACGTATGCGGTTAACAATAAGTGACGAGAGTGTAGGATGCGTCCGAGGGTGGTTGGAGGATAGAAGCGGATCGTGGATGTGAAAGAGAATGACGCACTGGCGGGCGCAGCAACCACATAAGCGCGAAAATGAAGAAGCAATTATTCTAATGGAGGCTTTGGGAGGATTGTAGCCGGGACAAGTGAGGTAATCCATGAATAATACCTATACCCTTCCACCCTTCTCTCATCCATGCTACTCTACCAGTTACTATCCCATATTCTCGTGGCCCTGGTGTCGTCTGCCTGTTGTCCTTCTCCGTCGTTCGCTAATATTATGCTAAATTCCGGTAATCCTTGAATGCCAACCTAGCCACAGATACAGTATCGCTATCTCGAGTAACGCGTCCGATTCGAGGTCACTAACGCTCTTGCTCTTCGTCTCTTTCCACTTTGGTCGTTTCTTTCTCGTATCCATCTTTTCTAGCTGTTCTCCTTCTCGTTTTTTCTTCTATTTCTCCTCTAGTCTTCTCTGTTCGAATGCTAATCGAGGATGTATGCCAGCATTCGCGGAAATCTAAGACGAATGGTCGTGAAAAGGGAAGAGGAAAAATCGAGAGGTCAAGTTGAGGATTCAAACGGGAATTTCTGCCCGAATCCTCCACTCGTTGAGGACCATTCCTCGTTCCATTCGATCCTTCTCCACCATCCCGTGTTCTATCCGGTAACAGGATTTTTTGGACGAAAAGGCAACCCGCGCTTTTATCCGATCCTATTCGTCGAATTTTGAAAGAATGATACCCGCTCGGGCAAGTTCTTATTTACGTGTATTCGGTATTTAAAGTCGCTTTCTGGCCCCTTCCTCCAATAAAGCCAAACGCTTCCGCGATACGTATTATACATAGACCTTTGTATGAAGATTATTGGTATCAAATCTGAAATCGAATAAGTTAGACTTAGGAGTATCTTCGAATGCTGTTTTTATACTGCACGCGGATTATTTCGTGCATTTTTATCCTGTCTTATCTGCTGCAAGTGGTTGTGTAAAAAAATGTATCCTAACATACGTGCCTGGAATAACCTGGAATTTAATTTGAGCTGTATTGAGATAAATTCTAATTCTTTAGATATCGTTAGGTTGTTTCGTTGCTATATAATTTGATAACGTTTTAATTAATTAATTAAACAGTTTCTGACAGTACCTATTCGCTCGCAAACGATAATCAGATTCATATACGATTTATTATTCTTTCTAAATCTTAATAATTAATTAGAGAATGCATTAGTACAGGCTGTTTTGTGTGCAGTAACAACCAAGGAATTTTATTAAATAGTCAAAACAATTCAAACACGGAACGATATGCCTTCAACGTAACCACCGTCGCGGAACGAAACACGCAGCGTAGGTAGTATTACGGCGAACGACGCCGAGCTCGTTTCCTCATCCGTGTAATATTACCGCGAGAACACAAATCCAGTTTCCTATTTCTACATCTGAAAATGATACGTATACGCTGTTATGGAAATTCAGTGTTACTTTTATGGAAATATCTGTGGCACGTCGTTGCTCCTGTTCGGACGGGATGGATATTTCAACGTGATTATCCCCACCGTATCGAGTTGTCAAGAAATTAAATGCCGCTATCGAAACCGCATTCGTAAAACGCTCGGCTCTCCAAGAAATGAAAAGAAAAGTATCAAGCACTAATTTTCTATTTTCTCCTTGTTTCTGAATTGGCATGAAAATACCAAAAGTTCAGCTTCTACGATACAATCTTTTAACCTTCCTCCTAAACTTTCTACTCGTACTCCTCATTTTATTACATCACGCACCGTGTTAACCTATGTAACTAAAATTTTGGTAGACTTTTCGAAAAACGAACTCGGGACAGATAGAAGCGGAGAATAAAACGAACGAGAGAAAAGGAGATGGCGGCGGAAGAAAGGACTTAAGGTCGAGGTATACGCTTGTTCAAAGGAGACTATTCGAAATGTTTCGGTCCACGATCTTCCCTCCCCCCGTTCTTCTACTTTCCTTCGTGGCTTCCTCGTTTTTGTTCGTTCATTCTTTCCCGCGCGACGCTCTCGTCGCTTCTTTCTTCCCCGTCGCGGTGCCGTGTTGGAAAAACACAGCTGCACTACTTTATATTACCATTCTTTGGGAAACCGTGGGCATACCACCACAATTTCTGCGTCTAGGATAAAATCGGAAGTAATCATGAGAAGTGGGGATCTCGAGGGTGTGTGCGCGCGCGCGCCGGTACAAGCAAGCACACAGTTGGAATTGAAGGGAGAACCGCGAGATAGGGAGAGGTGGGTTAAAAGGGAATGACAAAGACAGGCAGAGGTATGAATCGGTGAAAAAGAGGCCGCAGAATCGGCGGCCAGAGGGAGAAGGATGGAAAAAAGTAAGTGAACCCCGGAGTGCAGCGTATCAGAGCTTGTGCAACGCTGCATCAAGCGGCTGACGATGCACTTAGGGATATTAGTAAAGCCCCGTCGAATGAGAGCCGACGTCGGACCTGTCTTCGTCTATCGCCGCCCGAAATGCTGCTTTTAACGCGTTAATCGCCGTCCCGTTATGGACAAGGTTAATAAACTGCGTACGTTGTACAGAAATTTTCAGTTGGTATCCTGTACAGAGAGAGGGTTTCGGAGAAAGCGTTCGTAGAAAAATGTTGGAGGAACGAAGAATCGTGTTTTGTTGATGCCTTGCGAATCAGATTCCTGTTGGAATTGGAAGAATTAGAGAATTGAATTTTTCCATGGATTTACGTTCATTGGAGATTTTCTGTTTTTCGACAAATATTTTATGTTCTCGTTGCAATATTTAACATTCGTGGAGACAGAAAATTTTACACTTAAAAATTAGGCAAATCTTTCTTCGAGAGTTTTAGGCATTTATCGAATTGGCTGATAGCAAGTAGTATATGATCGTACGTAGTCAGGCATTGAGCATCTGATAGACTTCGCTGCTCTTTTTCTAATTATACAGTGGGTATCATATATGAATAAATGTTTTATACAAAATACAGTATTTCCTTCACATTATTTAATTGTAAATTATTTAACACCTAGTTTTTTTTTTTAATTCAGTTTTAAAGAAGAAATAAATTCATCCTACATCTGGTAAATTCTACTTATCAAATATTCTGCTTACAAAATCATCGAAAATTTCCAGGATAACATTTAATCACCTTAATTCGATACATTCGTTAAATAAAGCAACCAAAGACGCGTCGCCGTCCATGAAGATACAATGGCGGAATTTACTTACGTGCCGATTCCTCTTTCGACCATAAATGAGAATTATTTCAGAGAATGATAATTACAAAGCGTCTACGGGAACGAAGTTATATTCAACGGAACTACCAGGATTAAATATTTCATTTATGCCTGCAGGTCCGACTTAATCGGTTTACGTTCTTTGGGAGTTGGAAAAACCGTCTAGCCCCCGAACCAGTAGAAAGATTTACTGCCGCTTGAAATTCTGCAGCTTTATATGTGTAACACCCGCATACCGAACTATTTTGCAAACCAATCGTTACAAAAGAAATTTTTTCTTCTTACAGTAGAAAAATCCACAAATTCGCGTTAAATTTACTGAATCGAAACTTTTATATCTCGATATTCTATATCAGTTACGTTTTGGTTTCGTTAAAGTATTTCTGCTACGTTTTTTTTTATACAAGATTGCTTGTTCGAAGATATATTTAAACCATTTTAATCCTATCTCTGTTCCGATATCGTATTAAGTACTAATTGCGGTTAGTATTTGGCCAGGCTATAGAGTTCCGCAATGACTATTCTCGAACGGCACAGTACATTGTGTGTTCGAGACTCGTTACTCGATTAGGATCATTATACCGTTTCTAATGCGAATTACCAAGAATCGTAAATTTCTACCATTACCCGACCACTAAATCGACTGTATAATACCATTTTAGCAGTTTTTATGAAGCACGATGTATGAACTAAAGGCAAATTCACAAGGTTGGTTTTGCGCAGATTTATGGTCTTTTAATTTTCTACAGGATAAGCGATGCTTCGGTACATTTTTTATATCTTACACGAAAAGTTATCGTTGGAGGAATCGTGAGATCTATTACCTATTAATAGTAACTTGCTTGATAAATGAAACGATAAACGTTTCAAGAACGAATATCGTATGCTACAAAATATTTAATAACAATAATCGAAGACAGAACGTGATCCATGGATATCTAAAATTCCGCAATTTAATGGTTTTACAAAACCAACGAATTTCTGTAATAACTGATACTACCTGTGGATGCAATAAAATTAACTGTTTGTTTCATAAATTGCCCATGAAATATTGGTATCCGCAGAATCATCGACGCGAGAATGTAATTGATTTAATTACTCGCAGTCGCAATTTCACCATATTCACTACAAAAACTCACTCATTCGTTCTTTGTTAATTATAACCAAACGAATTGCGTTCTTATCTCTGACACGCTGTCTCGTTCATTATTTATTTATATGGTAATAATAATACTAAAAACGCCTCTGCTACGAATCACGCGATAGAAAACGCTTTAAACCTTAAAATACTGTTTCCTTCCAATCTAATTACTTCATTATCTATATCTGGTTTAATTGAAATTCCAAGTTTCGTATTTTCGACAACGCGAGGCTAAGGTGGAACAGTTTCGAACGCTTGAACTTCCGTTCGACTGCGCGAACGGTTTCGCACCCTCCCACCCTTTGAAACCGTATATTCGTTTCGCATGCTAAAATAGGTAATCGGAAGTCTGCGAAATGAAAGGAGGCTGCGGCCCTCCGACCACTACCTGTTGCTATCATGGACAGTAGGTAACAGAAACCGGCGGATGGATTTCATTTCATCGACTGCTTCGGATTTTAATGAAATTTCTTTCGGACCGTGCTCCGAGTAACGAAACAGGGGAGAAACTGCTGCTTCAAATTATTTTTCAGCGTTGTAAAATGCTATTTTGCGCAGATAATATGGATGAGGTGGCCATGGTTTACAGCATTAACGGATTTCGCGCACACCATGCAATTTTTATAAGTATTCGAATACTTAATGAATTTTTTAATGTTTTGTATAATATATTCGTAAAACGTAAGCTACTGTAATTATTAAGTTTAAACCTATTATAATGTACAAATTTTGCGTTCTAAAATCGTTAGAAAACCATTATAAATTGCACGGATACCCGATGTATACATAGAAATTGTGTTCTATTGGCGCGTTTGGAATTCCATGAAACTATTTAGAATTGACAAAGGGTAGCTCGACCAGAGCTGGAGAAACAGCTGAGTTGTATCTTGAGCAAATTTGTCGGAATTAGGAACAACCATAATCTTGGCTCATTGCAAGCAACGTAAGAAAACCGCGATACAAACACCAAGACCAGTTTCTCAAGACTTTGGATTTGAGTCGAACGGAAAACTAAGGCAGAATTTTCACACCCATTTCGTGGAAGGAATCACTTGTCATCGCTTCTCGTTTCCACCAAAAACTGGGAACGAATCCGGAAGTTCGCCACTTTATTTTGGGTTTTGACCTGTGCCGCGGGATTCTCGAGGTAAGCGCTTTAGTTCTTTCGGTACTTTAACGAGAAATAGCAACTTTCACATAGCCACGTGTACGCCGTGTACATGTCTCACAATTTTTCTAATGACCATTTCTACTTCGTGGTTCTCTAAAGACTGTTCAGGGCAAGTTTGGTCAATGCGTAAAAAGTTCCAGAGATATGGTCATTGGTAATCGGTGATGAATTCTACTTTTGAGAGAAACACGTGTTTAAGCAAAATTGTTCAAAATATTTCTGCTATGTAGTTATAAGTGCCAATGGTAAATGCAGTAAAACGGTATTTTGAGTCGCATGGAAAAAGTGACAATTTTCTAAATTGAGATGCGAATATCGTTAAATACAAGAATATGCTGGCTCTCGTTTAAACATTTCTAATCGGAATTTTACGAAATCATTCAACGTTACAAACCTATAAAATTTCTACGAAAAATTACCAATTGGTCCGCCCTGACGGTCTCAGCATTGATGAATTTCGAGTCGGAAGTAGCAGCAAATAAGCTTCGATCGGCAGATGATTGGATAGTTACCGAGGAGAGAAGGAGAGAGAAAATCGAGATAGAGAGGGAGTGACTTTCAATCTTCTGTTCACCAGCACGGGAGCAGAAAGTGCACGCTCTGCTACCCTGACATAAATACTGCTTTCGTAGACGGAGCAAAACTTTCAGCCACAGTCCAGAGACTCGACTGCCGAGAGTTCGCTGACCAAAAGTCTCCAGCTTTCGGAAAAAGGAGCTCCGAGTGCCTCGCTACCATTTCCCGTTCGAGGGAGGGAAGAAAAGAGGCGAAGCGCCGGAAATTTCCTCCTTCCTCCCTGGTTTCGGGCAATTGGACTTGTACGCGCGTCGAGAACAGCGACTAAGCACGCTATCTCTTCTGCTACTTTTTCAACCGGTCCTCCAGGGGCTCATGGCTATCGGGCACGCATATGCTTACTCCGGATTGATATCTGGTATTAAGTAGTCACTTGCTGGAAGCTAGCTAGATAGGGTGGACAGGTGGCAGGTTGGAACTGGATGTTGGTTTCTTCGAGAGTCGTCGTTGCCTGTATTTCTTTGAAGTTGGTTGACTGTGTGAAATTACTGGGATGAGGTTGAATTTAATCCCTTGATACTCAACTGCAGAGAATTCGGCTTTCTTTCTTACCACAAAGGCTACGAAAGGTATGGCACGTGCTTTTATTTTCCAATGAAGCGTCTCTCTTTTAGATCCTATATTTCATTTTCTTAAAGTCTTTCCATTCATATGAAAAATTGCAATCATATGCTTGACATAATTGGACCTAGTTAATTAGCATATAGATACAATAGTGTGTGAATTCTTTTTGTAACAACTGTACGTGATCAGAGAATGTAAAGTAGATAGTTTATAAGATGCAAGAACTTTGTTAGGCAACAATTCTTATTACGTGTTATTTATAATCAATTTTTCGCAGTCTTCAATGAAAAATAACTATATATTGCCATCATATGGTTGGCTGGGAATTCAACTAAATATTCGTTAAAAAGTAAAAAAGGAAATTGAATACCGCGAGAGATATGCACGACTACAATTTGAAATAAAATCGTTCTTAATCCAACTAAAAAAATTCGCATAAAGAGAATATTACAATGCTGTCGCGCAAATGTTGAAACTCGATATATTTAATATAACAGGCGAAGCAAGGACTAAATGGAGTTTTCCTTACGGTTATTTCGTATTCAAGTGCCAATAGGACGAGTGCGCATCGAATTGCAATATAGGAGGTCGAGTGGCGACCAAGCGGGGATCTCTTCGTCTCGGATCTTAGATAACGAGTTGCCCATTGGACTTCCTGATACTTTTTCCAGCCATTTCCGCTATATAGAAGTCGAAGAACTTCCGTCGCTGGTGGAAAGTATCGGTCAATAAAGATGCATAGCTCAAGCATACAGTCCGAGATACCAATAAACGGTTATTATTTGCATTAATTCTTGACGCGAGCCTCGAAACTTCGAAAGCCTCGAAACTATTGTCTATGGGTATTCTATTCAAGCGAGGTCAAGCGCCTGGAATTTCTTCTTCTTCTGGACACGATTCTCTTCCCCTTTCTTATTTTATCGTGACACCGCAGATCTGACATAGGAGATTTATCCTTAAATTAGACATAATTATATATAAAAACATTTAATAATAAGATTTAAAATGTAAAAAGAAAATTATATTTCTGATTGAATAAATTGGAAATCAAATGGAAGTGGCATCTTTCACGAACGAATCCAAGATTGTTAGAAATTCTGTTGTATTTGTTTAAAAGTATCTGATTCAAGAATTAATAATTAGTAGAAGGAACGAAAATGCTCAAAAATCGATAAAACTTGTGAGACATACATAATTCCACTTAAAGAGATCTGAAAGATAATTACGTATAAATTTGTCGATATTCAATAATTCTTTTATATAACGAGTGATATCAATCGAGGCTACCGCATAGATCATAAAAATTCAGATAAAACAGAAATCTGATGGAAGGAAGACACGTTAAAACACAGCGATCGTGTCTCAAGTGTTAATATTCTTCCATCTAGAAACTTCCGTCTAGCATACCCTTCTTAGAATTCCACGAGCGCATGCCGTGAGATTAATATTGACGGCTTCGAGAGCGTACCGATATGCACGATGGAGCAAATTTAATTTTCGTGTTCTGGGGATATCGGCCCGGAGGGGAGTAACGGAGGATGTCTGGCTATCTCCGTTGGACTGCGGACGTTTCTTACCTGCATCGGTTACGGCCTGATGCGTAGCCCTGTCCAAGAATATAATTAAAACTTTACCGCTGTATCCACAACAACTGATCGAGATATAAATCAACAGGCTCCTCCAAGTTTCTTCGGATCATGTTTTCTCAAGACATTCGTTCCGAATTCCAACGCCATAAAATCTGACCCCGTTTCGGAATCGACCGATTATGATTTTCTTAAAGATCTTCTCAGTATTAAGCTGTACAGACTTTATAGAAGCAGCGATGATTAGCTGTTTAGAGAAGTTAATGAATATCTTTTCTATCATCTTGTCAGACTTTTTCAATTGCGTTACGTGATAAAACTTTGAGAAGGATCGGCGAATGTATCTTCGAACGTATAATTTAAATGCAACTAAATTCATAACCATTTTCAAAAATAAGATCAGGTAATGTATGTGGCAAGGAAAGTGTTAATAGATGTTTTAAATTTATTCGATGATGTGATACGGTACGCTTCTTTCAATTCCTCGGCACAAAGTTTCGCCAGAAGGAATTTTTCTTTAACACATCGGATGCGCTCTGCCCATCAACCTATCAAGTTTTAACAAGCAACACCTCGCGCTGCATAGTTTAAAACTTATGTAATAAATCGAATCTCTCAAGAAATCTTATTAGTATGCACCCTTCGGCAAGTCGCACAATATTAAGTTGATATGCGACCAGCCTCGGTTCGAGTTACTTTCCAATAAATAATAAAATTTCTCATAACTCATCGAACTCCGTTCTCAGGCGCAACTCAGTGATTTGTTTAATCGAAAGGGTTGTTCACTCTCGAATGAACTCGGAAGATGGATATTTTTCGAATTCTTTTCTTAATCACGATTACCAAACTGCGGATGTTTATACAAATTTATATTTTTGCGAACACAACTAAAAATATAGAATCTACATAAATGTTACGACGTGTATTTTAACTTAGATATTTTAGATACTTTGAAACGTTATGTGCATTTTATTGATTATTAAATTTCCTACAAGTATAAAGAAGTCCTATAATGTAGAAAGCAACACTAAAAATTACAGTCAAATTAGATACATTTTCTATTCAAATTTAAGGTAGGTATGTTACATCTTCGATAAGATTTTTGTACATTTGCCACAACTTTAAAACATTCCTGTAACCCAATATTTTAAGAAATGATTTTAAATCGCCACGAATTCTAAAATTTCCATAAAATATTTTTCTACAAATTTCAACGTCGCCAACGAAAATAATCTAATAATCGATAATAACGTAGGTAGAATCGGCATCTGGTAATTACATGGTGCAGGAAAGACGTTCGTGTTGGCGAAAGAGGGATTAGGGCCTGGTAGAATCGAACTCGTTGGAGGTGCACGGAACGCGGCCTTTGCAAGGCCGTTTGTCATGCAAATACGCTTTGCCTGGCATGCAAAAGTGAGCTACGCCGATCTGCCGAAAAAAGGAGGCTAAGCCTGTGGAGTTTTCTAATTTATCCGAAACGCGAGCAGACGGCCTCGCAAAGTCAGATGGCTGAGGCAAGAGCAAGAGCAAGGGCAGCAGCAATATCCATTAGCGAGTGCTAGATATCCGCAACTGTTTCGTCAAGAAGAACAGAGAAGGAGAAAGACGGATAAAGAGAGACGAATAGACAGAGGGTAGCTTTGGTCCTGCGATAGACAGAGGGGTTGCCAGAAGTGGGAGACGTAGAATGGGAATGAAGTGGAGGTTAAAGGGATAAAAAGGGAGCAAGGGTTCGACGAAGTGTGGGGAGGGCATGGTGGTGGATTGTGTATTATAATCGAGGGATAAGATGTTGGGTATTTTTGGAGACATCGGGGGTGAAGTGTATAAAGAGTGTATTTGCGAGAGAAAATATTGCAGTCACGATTAAATAGGCCTTACCTTGGTTCGATTGAAAAGTAGTCGCGTGTGCCCATCAGAGCATTATCTATACCTGCAGTATGTGTGAAATAAGTATTCCTGTGGCGTTATACGCTTTACTATCCCGGAGATAATAAGGTCTCGGTCAAATTAAGGGTTACAGAGAGGGAGGCGAGGTTCTTGCTGATTTCTAGTTTGCTGTCTCGAATGAATATTTCGAATATTTTGATGTATTGTTGAAGAATACTATGTTATTCAGTTTGCTAATATTTTAATATCTTTAGTACGTTCTTATATTAAATTCAGTTTGAAGCAAAGTATTTTAATAAACTTAGAATTTCTGAATTATCTTCTGGAATCATCAATAACTATTTTCTGCTTATTCGGCGATACAGTTTGTATTACTTAACAGATACATGTTTTAATAAATACCGCAACCATTATATATTTCCAAGAAAAAAGTTTAACATCATATAACGATAAAAAGTTTTCAAAATCCTCCGCATAGAATGTCCCGAAAATTAAACTTTAATATTTGATAAAAAAAAAAGTTTGTTCAAAATATGCCTTCTATGTGATGCATTAAATATGCACGAATGAAAGCGAAAGGATTTTTATATTTTAAAAGGAACGAATTGATATCGAATGGTGTAAAAAGGTTTTCAAACAAATCTTCGATTAGGATTATTTTTATGATATAAACGTAATTATTAAATATGCATGTTTTTTTTTTATTAAAATCACTTTGTGAATGATCGTAACACGATGGCGATATTACAGCGTCGCAGATGAAACGAATCAAACTTTTATCCTCAATTTTTTTTACTTTTCCACCTCCTATCTCTGGCGCTTGCACGGTTCACGAGATGGGAACTTTTCATCTTACGTCGAAGATACTTTCACGTGATTTGCCAATAACTTATGTACAAGTAATTTCTGTTCCGTGATTCTAAGTGGAGAACTTGATTCCGGAGCACGTATCGTGGAAGATTTAACGTTCAGCAAGTAAGAATCGTTTCTCCTCGCACGAACGCTACTATATTCTTCGAAAATTCTTTCAACGGAAATAGACTTTAGAATATCGAATGTTTCACAACTTTTGACAGCCATGTATTTTTCAGCCGCGAATTTTGTAAGTTAAAGCAAAGCAATATATTTGATGAATTTAATAATCAGTGTAATATGTAATACGATATGTGTACTATGATACCCTAATATGAATTAAATTCCATTTACATAATATTTTTCATGCATCTAAATCTTTCATTTAGGTGCATCAAGAACAGTGTATTGTCGTTATTTCAACAAAGATCTGATGATCTCAATATAAAGTAATGTGTGTTGATTAATGAACGATGTGCTATGTCATAGTTATCCTCTTGAAAGTAACCTTATATGTAGTAAAAGACCAAGGTTCATGGATCGTATCCGCCCTTGTTAAATAGGTGTCTATAGAAATTGAATCGATGTCAGTTACTGGCAATCATTTATCACCAACTTTCTTAAGAATACTCGCTCAGTCTATGTGAATCGTTTGCTTTATACGAATAATCCAAAATAATTTGAACGATGGCAATGATATAGGCATGAAAGAATTTAAATAAATTTACAATTATTTGTTACGCGATATTTTTGTTTTATAAACCATTTGCAAACAATATCTCATGCCAAACTATGGTTAAATAATTCTAGATAACGTGCACGCGAATATTGTTTGTATTTAATTTGTATGTTTATTTCTGCAGGTTTGCAATACACCACCATAGATTATATTTGTTAAACAAATACAAGTACCTTGTCATTATAGATATATTTATGCCTATTTGCCATTTTCATTTATCACCGATCAAGTAAACTGTGATCTATTCTACCAGTCATATGTTTGATCATGACAACACATTGGTTTATGCTATTGATCGATTGACGCGTCATATACTGATTCACACTACTTGTAGCGGCCTGCGCGCGTGCCACTGAACGAACCAATGTTCATACTACTTGCTGTTGTAATTATTAATATTATTAAAGTTGTTATTATTAATCAACGTCTTAATATTTACGTGTCTAAGTGATAGTCTTAGTAATTATACGATTACGATCGAATGCACGAAAAAAGTATGTATTTTTTGTTTTAAGTATACGATACAATTTCGATGATAAACAACTTTCTTTTAATCTTGTACCACACAAATATAATATCTTTAACAATTTTTCCATTTCTACCTGTCACATTATGTCATATACCTACAATAAGGCTGGATTATATCTAATTTGGAGATTACTATTTCGAGCAGCTACGTGATACTAGAGTCCAAAAATGATGATGTAAATTCCATATATTATACAATTCTGAGAATTGTTATTTCTTCCAATAAAAAAAAAAAAAAAATAAAAACAAACAGAATACCACTATTATCAAGCAAAAACGCCTTCGTGACTTATAGCTCCTCGAGAAATATATCCGTCGTTTCGTCCACGATTCGGTCGCATTATATATATTGTTTGTAACATCTTTCTCATGGAATACGCGATATCTGGTTGATCGAGCTGCGCGTGTAACCATGTAAAGGTAGCGTTCGTTCCTCGACTCGTCGTTTTCTGATACAGCCAACGGAGTTCAATGTGAGCGAACCCCGTCTAGCCCCGTAGCTTCCACAGTGCTCTGTCTTTTAAGACTTTTTACCTACATCGAAGCTGGAAGTCGAGGCGTTTCCCGTCGATTCAGCCTCCACGATGCGGAAAGGGTTGGAAAAGTCGTGGTCAGAATTGGATCCGGATTTCGGGTGTTGCAAGCTCCTAGGAGAATGCGAATGAATGGCGGGGGTAGGGCACAACACGAAAAGGGCGGAGGAGCTGAAGCTCCAGCCAGACAGTAACGTTGTTAATATGCAAATCTTATCATCGCCGATTTATTTGCGGATCCTTCTATTTCTCCTAAAATACCTCAATTTCTTCCTCCACCCGTTTAACCGTGCGTTTACTAACTGGTTGAAATGCACACGTGTTCCATCTGATTCTTTACCTGCCTCTCTGTGATTCATTACGATCCAGCGGTTCGATGAAATCACGATAACAGGGCTAGATTGAGGGAGGTCTTATTGCAATTTTGTGTTTATTTTGTTTGAGCCTTTATGAATGCGTTTGTAAACCGTGCTCCCAATTTTCGGTTCGTTTGATTGGCTATTTGTTTTTAACGATATTGATTGAAAACGTTTAATTGAATTGCGTTCAGGCTTTTAGGAAATATTATTGTTCAAGTTCTATCAGTTGTATAATATTCTAATTGAACATCTTTGAAGTTTTCACAAAATTTATTTATACTAAACACATAATGTTCTCCATTCTTAATCTTGGAAATCCCTCTTTAAGGGATTTCGTGAATTTCTAACGTACGACTGATTTATTTCGCGTCGTGACACTTTTGCGATTTATTGTATACGTATGGTATCTCTTGTACTTTTATTGCGACCAAATATCGAAAATCCATCAAATCTATTAAGCTTTAGAAACCATCTAAATTTCTATATATTCAGTATACTCCCCTTTGAAAGTATTAGTCAAGAAAGCTATTTATTTTTTAACTTGTACGAGTGATTAGATAGGATACTTTAAATCACTCGTACAAGTTAAAAAATAAATAGCTTTCTTGACTAGAAAGATATTAGATAGAATAGAGAAAGGTAGAAAGCTTATTTATTTTTTAACTCGTACGAGTGATTAGATAGGGTACTTTAAATCACTATTTTTGTGATTAGATAGGCTACTCTAAACCACTCGTACAAGTTAAAAAATAAATAGCTCTCTTGACTAATACTTTCGAAGGGGAGTATACTGAATATATAGAAATTTGGATGGTTTCTAAAGCTTAATAGATTTGGTGGATTTTCAGTTTAGATAGGATACTTTAATGGCAACAAAAGATGGCAAAGAGACTAAAGAGTTCTAATCTTCCCATGAAGTATGGTACAACAAGAACTCAGCTCTGGCTGCTAGCGAATGTTTTTCTCGAAACGGAAGCAAAGCTTTTTGCACAGTAATGATAAATGCTCATGAACGAGTCTACGAGCATCTAAGGTCGCACGTTCACGTTGAATGGGTGCATTACTATCGCGAAAAGATGCATTGTTTCGCGTTCAAGGACGTTGTGATACTTCATTATCGGATATTGGATAAATTAATAGCAACCAAACCAGGCTACGGCTTCTGTTGTTAATAGACGAACGTTAAGAGGGTAGATCTAATCAGTTGGTAATTAAAGTTAAACTGTTATAACGCGCAAAACTTCTTGAAATGTATTAATTATGCACTGCAGTTAATTGAACAGTTAATTCATCTAGCTAAAACGTTTAAAAGATCGTTGATTTTCTTAATCCCTTAAGCGCCCAATGTTGCATTAATCTAACATTTGATTTGCAACTTTTCTCATTGTCAGTTAACGGAAATTATCGAATTTGGTGTTTTAACACCGTGATTATAGAAGAGAATTCCAAGGACTTGTTCAATGCTTTTTTCCAGTCACAATTTCCTTTTGCACCTATCTCTTACGATTTATTAAAGTTCGAATAAATCAAAGTATCTATAACTTTGTGATAACAGTTTTCTCTAAATTATAGAACCTTTCCTTTATATCTCTGATTTGTGAAGTGGACTTCTCTATGGTATCTATTATTCTAATACATTTTTTCACCTCGATAAAGCAAGTTACTTTGTTTGAGTCCTTCAATAATGTTGCGTTTGTGCAATATTTACGAATTATTATTCCACTGGTCGATCATTAGCGAGTCAACGATAGCGAAAGTGTTGCATATTATACGTAATGCTGTATCATGTTATAAACAATAAAACAAACTTTGATAGTATTTTCTTCCAAGGATACTGTTTATAGAGGGAAATAATATATATTTTGGCGAACATAATTGTCAAGAAAGCGACATGGATTTATTTTCGAGCGTTACAGGACGAAAGTATCGATAGCTTTCGAAGAAGCTAGACTAAGATTGAATTGGTCCTCGGGGACGATGGCAGAAAAGGAAAAAGACGAGAGAAAAAACAGAAAGTGCGGAAAAGGACAATAAAAGATCAAATAACTCTTGCCTCTTATCCTCCGGAGAGCATCTAGCGATGGATGAATATCGTTTTCCTCTATGACTAAATCTTACGTTTGGGACTACTGAATTCCAACGACGAATGAATTATATCGTCGTCCTAAAGAAGGATGTTCGTACTAGACTTTCTTCAAAATTCAGATTTTTTTTTAGCGGTACGTAACGTTTCACGGTGCCTCTTAAAAATGTCCGATATCCTTCAAGGAGATTAATTACGTTCATCATTCCACGGGTCATAAGTCTTGAAGTTCTCTCTAAATGTGATTTTTAACATTCTATATCTCTAGACTATAGAATGTTCTTATTTATGAAAAAGAACGTTTCGATCGGTCACAGAGTTTCTATTTTAATTTGAAATCTAGGATCTAATAAAGTATAATAGCACAGAGTAATAAAGTGTGATAGATAAAATGCAACTTAAGAAATGTACGTAATATTTTTCTAGAATATGAAAATCGGATACGATTCTCTTACTTCGAGCTGGATATTAAAAAATTCCTATCGTCGTTCGAGGAAAAACACTAATGCTTCGATAAGATTGTTATTATTATCGGATATAGTATAACGATACAACAAATTATCTTACCTGTATGAATATTAAGCAAGCAATGCTCTCATCAAATTTTCTTCGAATAAACAATTCATTTACATGGAAATTAATTAAAATAAAAAAAAAGATTGAAAATGCAATCAACCACGCTGTTACACGAATTGCGTTCGATATTTTAATTAAAAATGGAAGCGAAATGTTTAGCAGAATTTCAGCTACGATTTTTCATAAAATTTATATCGGTAGAGATCAGTTTGAGAATTGGACAGTTTCATTTGATATTTTTGATAACGTGTTTCCGCACAAACTCGCGTGAACTTCGGGTATTTCAGTACCGTGAAAAGGCGAGATCAATAAAAATTAATGCAAATGAAGTTTTTCATGGGTATGGTATGCCCGGTGAAAATATGCGCGGAGGGTTTTGTTTTATTCAATAGAGACAAATGCTTGTTGACACGGACCGGTGTTTTCGCCGGTTAGTTCATACACGACGCAGCGCATTAGCGATTCTGATGTATTTAAGTATGCACGGTTTCGTCCTCATGCTTTTCAATTTTTCTCTCAGACTTCCACCGAAAAAAACACCTGTCTGTCGGACAGGATAGAAAAATCTAAAAGAGAATAAAGGCGTTCGTTATGGAGAAATATCGACTAACGTTGCAACATCAAATCATTGCTCGATTCTTCGATAAATTTTGTAAAGGTGCAAGTACATTACGGAGTTATTTATAGGTTTGCTGGAATTATTCGCGTATTTTAACGACGCTGGGAATTTAAATAACATTTCGTATTTTAACTGCTTCCAAGATATGTCGTTTGTATTTTAGAGAAGTTTGGAACTTCTACTTTGTATCATTATGTTCATGATAATCTTGGTTTAACAAATTACGAATCGATCTAATATTAATTCAATGAAGATTGTGAAACAAAAGTAATTCGAATAGTTGAAAATCCAAATGCAACCTGTTTAATTTGACGCCACTCAGCATGGAAGATTCAGCGACTATTAAGAACGTGATGAATCCAAGTTGTAAAAGTTGTTCGAATTTGTGTGCGCTTGGAATTTTAAGCGAGAGCTTCACAGTGCAGTTCAAAAGTACGCCCCGAGAGAAATTTATCGCGAGATGTACAAGAGCGCGAAGGCGCGTTGCGATTTTTAGCAGCTCGATTCTTTCTTTAAAACATCTCCTAACTGGATATTAGGTATCTGGCTGAGGCAACCTTTTTCTGCGAAATGAATTTGTTTCGGTTAATGGTCTCGTTTCTTGCGACTCGTAAATCCCATGAACCGACTAATACATTTCACACGGTGTTATTAGTACGAGTGCTATCTCTAAGGCACGAATAAATTTTTGTCAAAGAATCATTCAAGATATATAGAGTCATTTGCAAAATTATACTAGAATGTGCTGCGCTACGTTGCGTTACAATTGCATTGTACGCGTTGCATTGTGTTATGTTGCATGTTGCATGTTGCACTGTGTTACCAGTTAGTCTTTCGTCACAGCAATTCGATGTATAGAGAGACGGGAGGTTGTATTTTTTTTCAGTTGCCTGGTGGCCATTAATTTCATATCATTTTTCATTTCGAAGTTCTGTATCCAACACCGATGATACACCGCTGAAATAAATTCGTGTTGTCGGCTAACCGCCGTGCAGAGCGAAGAGATTAATCGCTGACTGCCACGAATCATTAAGCAACAATTACATACTAACAACGATCATCAGTAACGCTTTTCCATTTACATAATTGTAGCGTCGTGAGGTTGATTAGTGGCTAGTGTCCGATATGAAATCAGGAAAGACGATTTTACTGGTCTGCTATTATGTCAGAGTTAAATTCAGCTTGCTGTTCTGTTAAGTATAGCTTTTCTCGGATTTATATCTGTTTCATTTCAAGATAGTGTATCGAGGAAAATGTACTTGCACGAGGAAAGGTTTGTAAATCAACTCTAATAATCTGGTAACTATTCTCTCTTCCCTTCTTCTGCATGTGTTTCAACATGCATCCGCCACACAATTCAAGCAGATTGCTACCAAACGAACTCTAACATCGACACACATCTGCCGAGTTAATTTTCTCTTCAATTCGACTAGAGCTTCATATTTCCAAAAGCATCAGTTAGTTTATTCGATGGTCCTACAATTTGTGCGTGAATCACTATTCTATGGAATTTCTTATCCCAGTCCATTATCACCTTGATTAACACATTATGGAGGATCCGCTTCTTTCTATGCCATTAACACTTATTAATTCTTTCATTTCCATCCTTATTATGCGTATATACACATACACACGTATATATATGAATTTTCCAGCAATATTAGGTTCATACATGCGCATAGAAATGCCTACTGTGAGTGTGTAGAGGCGGCGAACACACGTACGAATGTATATGGGACATACGCGAGAAGGATGCGAGGTTGGCTCGGAATTAGACCATGTAAGGAATGGTTGATGGGCGTCTCGGTAGCCGGTGAACTAGCCGGTTTTATGGGACGATGGTTTTACGAGCGTATCTAACCCATCCGCCACCCCCTAACATTCTTGGCTCGTACGTTGGAGAGGAAAAGGTACATGGAATCTAGCGGAACGAACTTCGCCGAGTTACGCTCGAACCCCGTCTCTTTCACCTTCCTCCTATTTCCCTTCCTCCTTTTCCCTCTTTCTCAGTAGTTTCGACTTTTAAGGAATCTTAAGGAATCCCACGTTATCCGTGATCGACCAATTCCTCAACGCATGCTCGTAAAAATGTCCGTAAAGCGGATATATAATTGTATCCATTATGTATTTCTTGTTCATGTTGCGCTGAACGTTGACGCGTATCACTGCAGCGACGGCCGATCGTTGCCTGACTTGCACTACTGGCGCGAAAAGTAAATGCTCTGAATATGAAATTCCAGGAATTTTGGATTCTGCAGGCAAGTTTTTCTACGTGAAAGGAATTTTTGTGACACTTGGACCCACCACGCTGGATAATATATTCTCATTCCCTTGTAAATTAATGTTATTAGTAAAATTTAAACAGTTGTAAGTTGCGAATTTTCAGAGCTGATAAATTCTCTTACATAGTAGTAGCAATAACAGGTTTGCCAGTAATAGGAATAACGTTTTGTAGCTATGTTTTACAAGTTGCAAGCGAGCTGGTTATCCGATAAACATTCTAAAATTCGATGAAATCTGTTTATCTTCGTTTCTCCGTTGAATATATAATCGTTGAAATTTTCTTCAGGACCGATCATTTTCGTTAAAATCCTTCTTCGGGATAGGATTAATTCATTGTCTCGTGATAATACGTAGAGGAAGAAGGTGAACAGTGAGAAACAGTTTTGAGAAAACTGGTCTTCGGAGGGCAATTCACTCGACAGGATTACAAACAAGTTTCACGTGGAAAATCAGACAGAGAAAACGAACTATGTAGGTCAAGGTGTGTATAGCCAAAGGGACAAAGGTATCGTGAAGCGACGTGTATAGATATCGATTGACAGGGAGAAGCAGTTCGAGAAACTAGGGGAACATAAAGGAGATTGAACGAGAATGCACGGTACACATGTAAAGCTGATGGATACACGTATCTATCCTCGTGATACTACATACTATTGACTGGCCTTTCTTTGCGACTTTCGATAACATACATAAAACTCTTATGCAGATCCACAAAATTGTAACTTCTTACGTTGCACCGTTTTTGGTTGTATCGAGTTGTTCGAAAAGTTTGTAGTGTGTTTGACAATCGATATTTTATGTAGACGGATATTAAAGAAAATTAAAGAGAAATTAATTATAAAGATTTTGTTTCTATCGACGTAAGGATGCATTTCGTGTATCGAAAAAGAAGGCAGAAAGTATCGAATCTTGACTAGAATATTCAATTGCAACGTCACTGGATATAACATATTCACATTACTATGTATCGCAGGTTTTGTAAAATTCTTTTCATTATGAAAAATTGAACGCTTTAAGGCTTTGAGAAAATTCAATTAAATTCTATTTGAAGGATCTCATTGTTGAGAAAAACTTCTGATATTAATACGCTCAATAACATTCAAGTAACGAATGTAATAATAAATAAGCTATAGAATATAATTTTTATATGATTTCATAATCAATTCTATAGCTTCGTTTTCTCCGTATCTTGCGCCAGATCCGGCGAGCTGTTTTTCTACGAAGCAAGGAAACGAACGTGGGATCCAATGCGTCGTGACCACGACCACCAACAGCAACGAACGTCCGTTCTGTGACGGATATGATATTGCCGGAAATAGAAACGCGATTTCCCGTGCGATCTATGCGTCCGTAATACCGAATACAAATGGGATATGGATATACCCAGTTCGCTGTATGGTGGTAAATTATACAGGTGTAGGATGTGCAGAAGAGCAAGGAAACATCGCCAATGGCGTAGTAATCTTGTCAGTGACTATATTTTCTGTATTTATATGTTATTTATTGATTCATTTGGAAACATCGCAATCTCGTCGTTCGATGAACCCTCGCTTCGTGATTCATTGATATATGTATTTTTTAATAAAAAAAAATTGTGTTCCATTAATATTTCTCTATAATATGACGAAGAATCGAAAAATTATGTAACTTTTCTAGTGCATGTTTGTTTCTATGTAATCTTTTTAGCGAATATTCACTTATTATGGTTTGTTGATAAGAAAATCATTGGAAATTGCATAGATGCGTGAAAAATATATCTCGATATGTTTAGATCGGTTAATAATTAACGGAAGATGTTACTTTTGGTTTGTATAGCACCGGATATTTTATTTATCGGAAATTTTCTTCCATTATCGCATTCATGCATCAACCTATGAATAATACACACGAATGAGTGGAGATTAAAGCGGAACCTCTAGGTTCAATTAAATATTGAATGTAAAACGCTTAACGTCGAAACGAGGATGTTATTAATGCGATCCGGAATATTTAATTTATACCTGTTGCGCCAAAATTAGCAGGGAAATAATACAAGGCGCAGTATAAATATCCATCGACCAAATATATAGAAATTCTCGTTCTTTCTTCTTATCGATGAGAACTGGGTTGACATAACGAGTGAAAAGATGACAGTAAAATTAACTCAAAGAGTGATCAAATTTAAAATAAGCAAATTTCTGAATAACCTGATAAATATAAAAGCTCGAGTCAAATAATGTTATCGACTCGATAAATATTTGATATTTCAAGTAACATTTTATTCTGATTAAAATGATATATTGTGACAAATTCTGATAATATCCTACGGCACAGAAACGTATCGATTTTACGCTATATTATCGCTATATTTTGCCCTCTGTCTACGCTATTGGCGTTCGTGCAGTTACTATGCGGACAATATACACGAATAATCGGTCGACTGAACTTCTCAAATCGTTGCACTTTCGGTCGTATAAGAACCGTGTTATATGCTTTTCGTTCATGCTCGCCAGAATACCAAGCAACAGGAAATTATCTTTGCGAGAAACATTTATATTTGAACTCTAGCAGGAAAATAGAAAGCATAACTCGTTACATACTTATTATTGTTTAATACATTCGGGTGTATTGGATTTATTCTCGAGCACAAATCGAGAGACGAAACGTTACACAAAAACTAGAAACAGAAGAAAGAGAATGTTTAAATAGCGTATTCGATTCTCAACCATATTCCGTGGATTCTGGCTTGAGAATTGAAATGCAAAATGACATGGAAATTGACGCAGAGAATATTTACGATTTTATTTTTATAAATACAATGATTTTACATACAGGGCAACGCGAGATATTTTTTTCTTGTTGATAAAAATAATTGGTTTCATAAATGAAAATTCATAAATGAAGATTTTTATTCGACATAGCATACGCGCGAAGTTGTTAAAACACTCGTTATTCGAGCGTACGAATTGAAATTCATGCTGATAAAACTTTAGCGACGGATAATAAACCGCGTTGAATTTTCGCCCTTGTTTTTTAAACTGTTAAAAGTCAACAACACGATGTAAAGCAGGGAATAATGAGAAAGCTTTTTTTAGCAAACGTTTTTCAATGAAACTAGATAATCGATCGTGCCGTTTCAGCGGTTTATCATATTTTTTACGCATTGTGGTACGTTACCTAGAAGGAAAAAAGGTGACATAGAAATAAAATACAAAAAAAGCGAAGAGAAAAGAATGAAAAGAATTGAATTTTCCGCGTTTAGTTCGACCGGGTAGCAGCGTGTCCATTCGACGGGACGAAAAATTTTGGGATGGCGATATTTCATGGAAGTAGCGTAATAAAACGGAAATTCTGTTAGTCCCATTATATCATAGATTTACGAGCAAATATTTTTATAATTGTGATCCACAGAATGCGCGCAAAATACCCGTACACAATAAAGCAATCTGAATTTCAAATTTTCAAACAGGAACGAGTGCTCGCGAAGCCTTCAGGCGGCTACGGTTTTCATCGTGCGTTTCTCCAACACCGCCAAATTAAACGCACTTGATTTTCAATTTTCGACCGAAGACATTTTCTTGATTGCCCGTGAAAAATATGAAGCATAAATCTTTGTCAGATTTGACGAGTGCCTCGAAGTATTATGAAGTAGCGTTTACACAACATTCTAAACTATGAATAGCTTCTTTCCTTTCGATACAGTTCATAGTGGACATTTTCGAACAATTTTCTATATGAGACACAAAGGAAAATTATATATTTAGTCTAATTTATATTCTAGTTCATTTGTTACTCGATAACAAACCTCTTTCTCAAGCAACGAAATGCAAAAATAATAAGCTGGATATTTAAAATTATTCTTCCACGTAATATCGTGGCACGCGTATGAAAGCTTCAGTTTCGATTTCAGCGGAGAATTTTTCTGTCGCAATGTTTACAAGTACCTGTTTTACTAGGTGAATCGGCGGCGATTTATCGTAATACGGTAGCGTACAGTAGCAGAGTGGTCATGATGCATCGTACATTGCTGTTGATGATACACTAGCCGACTGCATATGGTAGTAGTGTGCTGGATGTTTAACTTTAACAGGTTTTATGATCGATGGTAATGGAGACACAATTTTAAACCATATATTGCAAAATTGTACCACCTTCGTATACAAATTTTCGAAACATATAAACAAGGTATTGTTCTTGCTTTAAATTAAGACACGAAGCAAAAGTGTCTGGAATAAAATACTTTTCCCGACAAACGCAAAATAACGTCGCACAATTTAACTCTAACTTTTCGGTTCAATTTTATATTCCTAAACAGTAGTTTTTATAAGAGTTTTTCATAGAGCAGAGAAGAAAGGTAGACGAAGCAGCAGTAGCAATTTTTTTCCATAGAAAGAGGTACGTTAGGAAGAATCGACTTTGCCATTTAGAGACGCGAGGTATCAAATAAACGTTGGAAACCGACGAACTCTATAATAATCAGTGGCAAACGAACCGCAGAACGATAGAACACCTTTAGATCGTTGATTTATTTCGCGGGGGCCTGTTAACGAATGACAGCGACCATTACCGACATGCTGCCGCATGCAGTCGTCACATTTGCACGCACAAAGGCCTAGCAGCGTTGCATTGTAACGGAGAGTACGTCAAAGACACTCGTGCTACTGTCACCGGCTCTGTGACCGTGTAAATGTCTAATACTATACACGTACACAGCCAGCATGCGTAACTTCGCGGCGGATCTGCGCCGCGGCAATTTAACGTCCCCGGATATGATCGCGTACAAAGCTGTTTATCGTTGCAAGATGGACAGCTTCAAGACTTTGTGTGTATTCGTTCGTGTCGAATTCGTGTGTAATTTCAACAACAGGTTCGCTAGCCAACATTTGACTGACGTTGTACATTTGCTTTGTTAAACGTTGCCGTTGCTTTCGTTAGAACGCGCGTGTTTTCCTTCAGCTCGTTTTTCACGTAGACTGTTGTGAATTGGTACCGGCTATTTTATTAAACTAGTTCCTTCCTAAACTAACAATTGGCAACGATAAATCACTCTTTAACGCTTTGCATTCCAATTAGTTTGCGTATCCGAGTTCTCGATGAAACGATCACCAACGTAATAGTTAATAATTTGTACTTTCCAACTCTCCGATTATTTTTGTATATCTAGAGTGAAATATCGTGGCTGTAATAAAGTTCACGAAAGAATCGTAATTGAATGAGAAAAGTTTCGACGAGCAAAACGGTCAATGCTTAAGGGAGCTATTAACGTTAAAGAAGAAGTATGAAACTCGAAATACAGTCTAGGCGCGTTATTAATTAACCGAGAAGTTCGATTAAATTCAACGCTAATTTTAGCGTGAAACAGATTTTATACGTTATAGATCTTAGATAGAAGTGATTTCTTTTCTATGGATTAACGCGGTTCTCATTTGTCACGTGTCAACGGGAACGGGCATTAACATTCCGCGCCGCGTCGTCTAGAACAGAAGAAAATGTCGGACAGATAGTATAGGAGTTAGGCAATGAATAGAATCTATTCGAAATGGTACGAGACCGACGGATACGTTGACACGATGAATAATTACGAACGTCGAAACGTTTCATTTTCACGTCCGCCTACAACATTCACCGATTCACTAACGTACATTCAGAGGATTGAAGGATATTCGCTGAATAATCGTTCAAACGAGCAGTTTATTATCCAGTGGATTTCTTCACACCAGCGATGTTTCTATATCTTTGTATTTTGTATATCTTTGAAAAAGTAAAAGATTACATTTTAAATATGTATACGTAAAAATGTATTTAACCGATCAGTTTATTCGCTGAATCGTCGATAAGCAGGGCTAAAGAAAAAATCCGAATAACATTCGTTACTGACCATAATTCGATCAAAGATGAAACTTTCGTTATTCCAGTTTGCGTTTCCTCGAGACTTTGCAACGACTTTCTCGTAACTCTCTTGCGAATCTTCATTAAGTACGCACTGAACTATGAACAGCTTCCGAAAGTTAAAGTCACTTATCGGCGATGAGCATATCTCCGGTAAGTTTAATCTACCCTGGAATCTAGATTTCCTGCCGGAAATCGGGACATTGATCCTTGTACCCGACGACGGCAGATTACGATCCGGGAATGTTTATTAAATCCAACTATGTTTCTTTCCGCTGGCCCTCCCCCACCTTCCCTCGATCGTTCTCGTTCCTTCTACTAGATTAAAAGTCACCCCTCGCAGTCCTGCTGACACCCCTGCAACCCCGAAGCGCGGTCGTTGTTATTATCGTTTTCTTTTCCTCACTTTTCTCGCTTTTAACGTGTCACTTTGCACGCAAACGTTTTCTTTTAATGATCTAATAATTTCGACTTTTTCTCCCTCTTTGCCTGTTATTTAAGAGATTTACTCGCACGATATTGAAACGAATTTATCGGAACGCAATTGGGAAATATTTTCTATTTTACATTTTACAGAGCTATTTGTTGTACGTTCTTTTTTTTGCGAAGTATATAGCGGTGAGAAAATAGTTAACTTTATTTTAAATTGCTTGCCGAGAGTTGTATATATTTTTTGTATTGCATAGAATTTGATTCAACGCAATTCTACTTTGTGCGCATAAATTATGCGAGAAGAAGAATTTTTAATCTGGATTAGCTCTTGTAAAGTTGCAAATATATGTTATGTTGGTATACATTTACTTGTAAATTAACGTTTTAGAATAGCAAAAAGGAAGTGTACTCGTTTAAAAAATTATACTACAGATAAAGCACGACATTAAAACGTGTTCGTCCATTTTCTTCAATTACTCCAGTCATCTTGGCGTGATACCAATTATTTCCCCTGTTGTCAGGAAAATTATCGCAATTAACGGCGACGTTTATGAACTTGAATGAATCGTGTCTATCTTCATCTTTCTTGATTAAAAAAGTTTAACCCAACCTTTTCGTAACGTTATTATTAAATCCGCCGTTAAAAAGTCACATCACGTCTTAATAAAACGATATTGAACGTTTATTTATTTACTAACGAATATTTCAGTTTGTTACTCCATTCAGTCAATTATTACAACTGCGGAAAACAGCAAGGAATATTCTCGAAAATATAAGGGGCGAAATATTATGTATCTTCATTCTTAATATCGACGCTTTTTGTAAGTGATATAATATTTGATATTACGATACGTTCACTCGTCTGTATTTCATACTATACAAACTGACTGGAAACGCGTGTAATATTTAATATTGGATAAATTCGATTCGACTTTAAACGCGTGCAAATGGATACCGGGTTCATTTGAATCCTGGATAATCCCATGGCGTGCATTCTGTGGATTCGCACTCATGCCAAACTAGCAGTCACTTGGACCGACTGCACAATCTATGAGAGCGACCGGCGGAATTTCATTAGCATCGAACTGCTGCCACCGAACTGTCCAAGTCTACCATTCGTACCGGCGTTTCTTCTGTATGTCAGATTTGTCTACTACTCTTGTCGGCCTCTTTTATGGGTGTACCGACTTGTCGATGACGCCAACATTTTCATTAACAGCATGTAGAATAAGACCGATGATATCAAGGTGTCGTACGTACGTGAATAAAAAGAAAATTGAATTTCTAATTAATTTTTGTGCAGTTTCATCGATAGAATTTTGCGTATAAATTAAACTATGTAGAGCGGAGCTGATTTAAGAATTCTATTACGATAATATTAGAAATGGACATTTCTCTGCGTTATCTACGACGTGGAAAATATCATTCCTTTTTAAGTAATGTAATATCTAAGGCAATATGAAATATAAAGTTATACAAATAAATTTTCGTATAAGTACATAGTTGGCAATTTTGTCAAGGTTTCTTAAATAGAACCGCGTTAATGTTCTTCGTATCCAGTACACGTACGATGCGAGTATGTCTTATCAAAGTTGATCTTGGACTATTCCCAGCAAACACAAACTGTCGGCATCTTAACGAACCAATACTGTGCCGAATGTAACTGAAATCGATCGATACGCTTCCATCCCCCTTCGTAATTTGTATGCAACAAACTTGCCAATGCTCTTTACATCAATGGTATCTTCGATTCCCTAAAGAAGATTTATATCGAGGACGCAAGAACTTTAGAAACTTCTGCTTTAAACTCGACTTACATTAGTTGAAATATATTTTTAAATATACCATTAATATCGTGGAATTAAATAAATTATAGTCATGATTGGATCAACTATTAAGTTAATTTAATATGCGGAAGATGATCTGTTTTATTCTTTAAATAATTAAATCACTGTTAATTCTGGATCGTTCCGTCAATGAATGGATCAAATTGGTTTTCACGAAACAGTTGGTAAATCTGAAAGACGGTTCGATCATACGTTGATATTTCTACGATACGTTAATATATAATCCCACGTAATCGTAGATCTAATGTCGAACAAACGACCGCGATTCGTATTCAAAATTAACCAAGCTGCAAACGACTGCGATTACATTTAGATGATAAAGCACGATTGGAACAGTCGTTCGTACCAATACTACCATATCGATCGCGTCACGTCTAAGATAGTAGATTAAGAAATTTAACTGATCAAAGAGAATATTTGCCTTTGAGCCTGTGTAATTGGTGTAATTAACATAATACGTAATCCGGTTTAGCCGGTGTGATCCGCCAGTTCGAGTGTCCTATGAAAACAGCTTGAGCGATCTTGTAATGCGTTCAAGAATCTGATTATATTAGCGGGAGAATACGTGTTAACGGGAATTTAATCTTTCGAGGATTCAATCTTTTGCGTAGCGGATAAAATTTCATACGTATTTTCTTTTTTCATAAGTTAACCAGATATTTGATTTTAGAGTAAAAGACGTATGTGATATTGCGAGGGTAAACACGAGAGAAACATTTAGCGAGAATGTAATGTTGATTCTTGGCCCAATGAAATTGAACAGATTTTCCAAGACGTTTGTTCTTCTTTTCGTAAACTAGTCGGATAGTTAATTGTACAACGAAACAAGTGGCATTGTAAGATATCGAACAGAACAACGGAAATGAAATGAAAGAACTTCGAGCGATAAGAGAGAAACGTATACAACATGAAACTAAGCGTAACACCTCCAACCGATAATCACGTGTTAATTTTCACCTTCCATCGAATAAAAGGAGCGCGAAAAAGAAAGAAGCTAATCCAGACTATACAAGCAAGTTCTTATAGACAAAGGAACGACCCCCGGATAAGAGAAGGCACACGATAAAAAAGGAAGGAAGGAAAGACGCGGGAAGAAGGAGGATCCGGCGATAGAAGAAACAGATTTAAGAAAAGAAAAATAAACGGCGAGACGAGCGAGGGAAGCTGAGAGACTGAATAAAATGGGAAGAGAAATAAAGGACTAAAACAAAATCCAGTGTGCGAGAAAAAAAGCACACGAGCATGGAAAGAACTGCGAAAACGAAGTTGAAGTTCACTGAAGGAGAATTGAAGAGATTGAAGGGTTGAGATAGAAAAGGAGATGGTAGTTGTTGCCGAGCGAACGTTCGCCAACGTCTCCTAGCCCATTCTGAAGTCTATTACGGATTCCATGGAATTATGCCGATTAGCTGGGGTTCCCCGGAATTTACACTGGACTAGCGCTCAATACTAGCCTCCGCGGCGAAATCTCATCTCGTGGAAATAATTAAAACCCATACCTACGCCACGGCACTGAGATCCCTCCGACTAGCAGCGGCTTCTCATCCGACTACCTGTCGCTTCAGCCTCCAACGTCCTCCGCGAGTCGAACAAGAGCCCCGACGACGGATTATAAGCGAAACCGCTCGGGTATGGATGACTCGCGTGCTTCCAGATGTAATCGCGAGACTTTAGTTTAGGTCCTGGGCCTGAATGTATGCTTAGAGTTTGATCGTTAGGTATTTGGCGTGTGATTTCTGTGTGTACGCGTATGGCTCGATGTCGATTATAAGCAGTGCTTTGACACTTGATAGTGATTTTAATTGGTTTAAATCGCGAGATTTCAGTTTACATTTAAATCGTGGATGCAGTTTGTACAGGGATCATTATTTGATACATGATTATTTTGTTGACGAGTTGACAGTTGAATATCGATCACAATCTTGTGGCTGGATCGCGAATTTAGTTACTTTAGATCTAGAATGCCTACTCTTACGATCATTGGATTGTGAGTATATTGAATATAATTGGTTACAGATATTGTTGAGTAGAATAGAATATCGAGACGAGGATGATTAAGCGTTTGGTCTGTGATCATGATCGAATGCACGAATTCTGATCGTTGTTGAACAATGATTTCCGATTTAGTCGTGAATTACATGTCGATTAGAAGAAGAAACGTACGATTTGATCGAAAAGAGAATTCGACACCGGACAGGTTGAAAAATTTTTGACTGGCCTGGTTATTCCGGAGAGGATACGTCAGGTTGCTTTACTTGCGACAGTTTCTTAAGGCGACGAGGAGTTTTTAAGTTATGCAAAGCTATGCGACTTTGCGATCAGAATTCTGTGGTAAAGTCGTTCGACGCGATTCTTGATGAGAAGAATCTTTGAATCACTGTGGTAGTTCGGATGATTTGATTGAACGAAGCGATTTTTAGACGGTCAAAGTAATTCAGTTTCAGTGCTCTTAGATATTGAGTAATTCCTTCCCTCCTTTACTTTTCTCAATTTTCCTTTACAATCTAATGGCGTAACATCGTTATTATTAAACTATGGTAATCAATACTTTTTAAATCAAATTTCAAAGCCAGTTCCACTAACATGGCGAATCAATACTTTTTTTTTGCAAAAAAGCCGGAAAGTAACTTATCATATTCCTCCCTTGTAATTTTTACGTTTGATTGTATAAAAAAATAACTATCTAATTCATATAATTTATATATCTATCCATCATCTATCTATTGACGTAATTTAATAATTTACCCCGGTACGTATCGCAACACGTTCAAACCACAAACAACAATTCCCAACAAACTGAAATTCAAAGCATTCTTATTACAGCATTAACCATCAACGATTACACATGGCCAGCGCTGATTACAGGTCTCCGTTTCGCGTTTTACGCGATAACGAAATATATATTATGCAAATATGTTTGTCGTGCTCCGTCATCAAATTCGGCTGGCGGATTCTGTGGAAGCACGGCCGGTTCGGTGGCCCAGTACCGATAGCATTATTATATTATTCGACTAATGTTATTGCTGTGTTATGCGCCGCCCAATTAATATTGCGGACACGGGACAGATTTCCGCATACATAAAGAGAGAGAGAGAGAGAGAGAGAGAGAGAGGCTTCGCCTTGGTACGCGATATCCCGATGGAATCGACTTCGCGATAAAATTGATTAACGCAACGCCAGTAGCGGGCAACCACACTTTACTGTTTTAAGCAGATCACGCGAACCGTACGTATACTACACCGACAACGGTAAATGGAGTAGAAACTAGCTGGAATGAAAGTTTCCACCGGGCTCTGCCAGGCCTCGAATCACGATATCCGGTCCGGTTAAAGAGCAAAAGACAATGGGGTAAAGACACGATCGCGGAATTAACTGTTTTAGCCTCTTAACTCTTTCCGAACGAAAGATTCTTACTTCGAATGGCTTTCATTAACCTAGATACGCTCCGATTTTTTCTTCACGATGTTCTTGAAAATAATGTTGTCTACTCTTCGCTTCCGTTTCAGATTTACAGTGACTCATGGAAATATTTGATCGCTTGACACGCAAAGCTTATATACGTTATATATTTTAATTTATTGTTTCAACTAAAGAATTATCTTGCAATTATCCTTACGGCAAGGTAGTAGAAATATAGGACTCGGCTGGGAAATAATTTTGATTATCGTTTTTCGATATTCTTTATTTAAAAAATCGCGAAGTTTATCAAGTAACTGTTGAAAAAATTCCACGACGGAACCTTAGAAGTTGAAGTATATTTCTCGTATGGCGGTTCATGATTTTCCGATATTTACCCTTGTTAAAGTGGCCGTGTACTTTGCCCGCAGTGTAAAATGTGGCAATAATGAATGAGGTGCGTTGCACAATTATTGAGAAGTTTACGACGGATCGGTTAATAGGGAAGAACAATTAGGAATCTCGGCTGAATATGAAGAATTTCGCTGGAGATTTCTTTGGTTTCCAGTAACTTTGTTTTCACGACTTTCGGATTTCTCCCATTTTCAGATCCTTTTTTGTCAGACCTTTGAAACTAACAAGGATTTTGCTAATTATTGGAAAGCGAATCTATAAGATTTTAATTAAATGAAACTTGAGAAATTCCTCTTTTGCCTTTGTGGAAATGCCATAAGAACATTTAGCTAGAAACATTCAGAAATTATATTTAACATTTCTTTCCTTTTTAAATCATATTAAATCTTTTAAAAGCGCGTTAAACACTGTAACACGACACGCTCCTCGCTAGAGAGAACGTAGGCTTATGGCGGTGGTACGAAGGTATTTGAAAAACTTTCTCTTTGTTACGAGGTAACAAGTTATAATAGTACCTCGGAAAGTTTTAGCTATCATTCTGTTCCAACGACTTTTTACGCGAGACGAGCCCTAACCCGACTCAAACTTGTCGGCCATTCATGTGTGGATAAATTGTCAATGAAAAATGGACAGAAACGATCCCCGTGACGAATAATGCGCTAGCTTTTCGCGTTTTTATATCTTTTTTATTCTTATTTAAATATTAATATTGTGGAAGGCAAGGAGGTAAAATGTCGACGTTAATGAGGTACACATAAGGCTCTGCGGATTGCTTAAGGAAGTATAATAAAGTTGTAATGGATAAATAATTATACAATATATTTAACAATTCCTTGTTTATATTCTATAACTTTTACAATAATATAAGTTTATTTTCTTATATAGGTTGTCCCGAAAGTTTCTTTCCTTTTGTAAGGAAATAATAGATGCACAACCTCTTTTCGTTTTATATTATTTTATTGAATCATCTACGATCCATTTTGTTCTATTTCTATTATTATGATTATACATGATTCGATAAAAATAATATAAAACAGAGAACGTGGTGCATCCATTATTTCCTTATAACACGAAAGAAACTTTTGGGACAACCTGATATTTATTATATAAGTTTATTTTGTATAATTGTTTACAGCCTAATAAATACATTCCTTTATTATACATATTCACCGGTACACTAAATTCTATTAAATATTTTCTGTTAAAATCAAATTAGTGCCAAACAGTAATTAGAGTAACGATTTAATTACGAATAATAGGACCGATAAGTAAATTATTATTATTTAATAACTATCGTCAATCCCTAAATTGCTATTTATTACCGGTGTGCTATATTAACTACAATAATTACTCCTAATTACGTTAATGACTCATACACAAGCTTAATGCAGCTCCACCGAGTGATTCTCGATTAAGTTAATTGCTAAATAACGGGTGTGCACTAATTGCAAGTATCTTGCGGTAAATATTCGCGAAACAGTATAAAATGAGCTCTAAAAGGATTTGATCGTCTCTAGGTGAAATCCACTGAGCCATTGAAATTCCTAATCACGTTGAAGATATTCCTATTAGAGTCGAGTGAACCGCGAAGTGTTATCGAGTCGCGTTATTCATGGCGAGCGTAGTCTGTAAATTCGTGTTTTGGGGCATACACCATATTAGAATTCGAAGTTAGCAATCGGACTAATCAACGCGAACAATTTGGAAATCATATTGATCATGCGTATCGTATCGTACTATTTATATTTTAACTGCAAGAAGAAATTTATAAAACTTCTTTTATATTTGGAAAATATTCAATTTCGACATGCTTTCTTCTGTCTTAATGTTTTTAGATGTTTCAATTAGATCTATAATGAATCTATGTTCAAAAAATAATTCAAAGCTAAATCAACGTAACAAAGTCGCAGTGAATCAATGTGTAAGCTACAAAGTATTAATTATGATATATATATATGTATGTATGTATTTTGATTCAGCTTTGCTTAATACGACCAGTCAATAAATATAACTATGACAATGAGTTTTATAAGTTTAGTATCCATATTCTTACGATTTTAAATCTGGAGTGTATATTTTTCTCGTTTTTTAATTACACATCTAGTAACTCTAACTTGATGTTCATAAAGTGATAAAAATGTAAATTAGTTTTATCACTCATTGCGAAATAGGAAATTCGATATTTAATAAAGGAGTATGGGATTGTAGAAATTATATTTATTTTTCAATAGGGACAATTCAGACTTAGTAAGAAAGCATTGAAATTCGTATTTCAAAGACGGTTTCTTGAAATAAAAGTTGTAATTACGTTTAAGATTCATATTTTAAAGAACTGTAAAAAGATTACGCTTTCTTGAGAAATTGGATGTGTTAACGCGACCATGGTTTCTAAGCTATGCTAAGTTTGAATTTATTCGCTGAATGCAAGATTTGTTTTAATAGGGCTCGAACAAGTTTCAGAAGAATATTTATCTTTCTCGAATGGGAATTATAATATGTAAATTCCCTCTTGAATTACACGGTTTCGGGATTTAACGAAAATTACAGCGACTGGGTTTGCCAATAAATGTTTTAACGCGTAATTCAACGCGCAACGCGTATCATCCAACATTGAAATTTGTATGATCTGTCGAAAATATATGATTTTCAAAGCTTACAAATTTCAGTCGTAGCAATCGTACTGTAACGCGGACCTGCTTGACAGATTTTTCGAAACTCTTGGAATCCCTCCACGTTAAGCAGCTTTTCTAAAATTCACGGAAAACAAGTTCCATTTTCTGTCGCGTCTCTCCTATCTAACACACGTGCATCCTTTAACGACCTGTTTGAGCGCGTTACGACCGATCGTTTCGATGAGTCGCGACAAACGTGTTCATTAGAAGCATCGTACGACTATAGTTGTTGTTGCGATGTAACATTGGTCTCATTAAAAATATAAGGTCGTGATAAAATCCGGAAACAACGACGGCAGGTTATTACGCGGTTCTGGAAAATTGCGACTCCGCCGGGCCCTAACTCGCTTCACAGCCCTTTCCTGGTTACAAAGGTCGACGTTTTATGGGTTTACACGTCGCGTAAGATTCGCGATAGAGCGCAAAACGTGCCTCGCCGCTCTTTACCTTTGCCATCATGAGAAGTACACACGAGCCCTCTGTTTGCGGTAAAAATGATTCATCGGGCCTTTGCCTGGAAAATCACTAGTTGATTTCACGTACTCGCCAGTGAGAATTGATTGTTTATGGATGATTTCTTGAAACATGCGTATTTAGTTTCCTTATATCAGGATCTTTTATTTCATAGGATTTTGGATAGTCTGAGTAGTCTGAATAGACAGCTGTGACATTTACAAGCTGATGATTCGCTTTGAAGGTTATCGTGGTAGAACATTTCGTGGCTATAAAAATTTATTTACACGTATCTTTATTTTCTAGCGTCTGTGTATACAGTAAAAGTTGAAGTTAATTGTGGATTTAGCATTTAAGTTATTCTGCTGTAGATGTTTTTGGGCCTTTGTACTTTTAGTTCTTTGAACTTTTTCATTTCCTTTAGTTTTGTATTCTTTGTTACTTCTTTAATCTTTTTTTATTTAATTCCGCGATTATTTGATTAATTAATTAATTTGATTAACGGGTGATTTGAGTGTGTAGTGTGTATACAATGCGTGTTGCATGTATCGTGGTTATAGTGTACTTTGTTCGCAAGAAAACAGAGGCTATATTGAACATTTAATATAAAAAGATTGCTATTTTTGGCACGATTTTTCTGCAAAGAGGCTGGACGTAGTGGACATGGGTATAACGTTTAATCTACGATTTTTTTTACAAAATGTCGCACAGAACGTCCGAGGTAAGCTGCAGCCCGTGTATCGTTCGATTTAAAGATCCCTGTGCAGCCGCTGCTTAGGCTGACTTACTTTCGCTCGTGTAAGGAGGTTTGCTCGCGTGCAGGGATATTTTAGCCCATTTTTAATTGTTAATAACTGAGAAACAAAGCCGAAAATGTAATTTTTTACTCTTGATTTTAGTCTTATTTCGTCTTCAACACCCTGTACATGAAGTTATTTAATAGACTCCATGTAAAAATGACTTAACTCAATCTATTATGATTCACCTACACTCCAAACACACCAAGTCAAAGTAATTAAATTTATACGCAATTAAACTGTTAAAATACATAGCTTAACAGCAGAAGAGGTATCACTTAGCAAATAGCATTATCATAGTAATATTATCTGAGACACGTGGCGCGGCGACCGAGGATCGTTAACCAACACTGTTAATCTTTAATTATCTGAAATTAAAGTAAGCACCGACATTATCACCGCAATCGAAAGTCGTTCGAACAATTACACTTCTCTCGATTTTGCTTCCTATACGCACATACATATATCTTTAAAGCATTATTGGAGCGCTTTGTCTCGAACGTCACAGCTATTCGAGTACGTTTGAAGCAGAGTTGGTAAACGAGTTACGGTCATCGAGGTAACCGTTTACAAGCATATCATCCGAACAACTGTAGCTCAGACACGTAATTGAGAACATCAAAGTTTTCCTTTATTCCTGGTCGGTACAGGAAGTGCAAGACAAGGGTAAAGGGGGAGAGAGAAAGGGATATAAAGGGAGAGCGATAGAACCGAGAGTCGAAATGTAAGTTTGTTATACCCAAGAGGCGAAGTTTCCTGATATCCCACAAATGAATTTGATAAGCCCGGAAACAGTATTGATGTAGCGCCAAATATTCCGCCGCGGCAAACTATTTGCAAACACACTGTAAAGACACGTTATTGCATTATTTTACGGCCGATTTTAGCAATGTCGACGCTCTGCCACTATATCATCCAAGGACGAACGATGTTCCGTCCTCATTACAGAAGGTCAATTTCTTCTTCTCGAAAGCTTTCAATCACATGCAAAGGCTTTTAATCCCATGGTACCTCGTAAGAATTCCTGTAGCACGTCGTTGGCATTGGAATCTTGACTGGGTGGTCCGTTTACGCAGCTCAGCTTCCGATTCCATCGTTGCAGAAAATCGCGACTTGTTTGGCGGCAAATTTATCGGGTTCGCGGCAATTTCTCAAACTTTACGCCGCTCGAACGAGCGCTAACAGAAAGACAGGATTACCTTTCCCACTCTTTTTCTTCGCCTCCTCTTCAACCCTTTTTCTTCCTCTCTCCATTCACCATCCAGAACCCAGAATCCAGAGGGGTTGCCCTTTCGTCTCCCATCCCCTTTTTCTCCTCGACGATCCCGTGGAATTCCTTTGGGAACTTTCCGATATTCATATCTGCTTGCTACTACATCAAAAATTCCAAACTCGCCTCGCTCAGCCCACGAGTTCCCTCAGTTATAAAGGATTCGCAGCCACTTATGATATCAGCCTTCTATCTTATCTCGGTCATCTAGCTCTCCGCCTTCTCTTCGAGCCTCTTCTCCAGCACTCTTCTCCTCCTCGACATCCTCCACTTTTTCGCTACTCTTCTTACCACCCTTGCGCTCTTTCACAACCCCTTTCAAGTCATGAACACAGTACGGTGTTTGAAAACGACTGTCGAACTACGAAGAATTATCGGACACTGCGCGGACTAACGTCGTCTGGTGTCCAAGCTGAATTTTGTAGGATTCGATAATGAGAAGAATTTGACCGAGAAGCTCCTTAAGAATATAACAATTTAACGATAACTTTTTTATGCATTCGTGGGAGATTTAAGGCCGCGGAAAGGAATAGAACGCGTGGAATATACGGCAATATGCAAAGTAAATTAGTCACTATAACATTTAGAGAATAGAATCTACATTTAGATTTTATTTCTTTAACGGAGCCCAGCAAAATATGAATTCTCGTTAACATTCGTTAATCGCATTGTAGTAATTCGCGGTGTAGTGATGGAAAATGATCAAAATTATATCTTTGTTCCCAGTAAGACTGTCGTTATCAAATATTGTGCATCGTTCCTTCTCACGGCTATCCGTTCGTCGTCGTCAATGTCCGGAAGCCTCTCTCCAGTCGCTCGCTCTCTTTTCTCTTACCTGCGTCTCTATCTCTTCTGTTTGTTCACCGTCTCTGTCTGTTTCTACCGATTTGTTCGACCTTTCATCCTACTCTCTTCGACGTAACCGTTTTCTCCGTCTTTTCCGGTGTTTCCGCGCCGATCTGGATTAACGAGCCGACCCTTTTTCTGCCGTCCACTTCGGACTCTGGCCATCCGGCCCGTACGTGACTCGCCTCGAAACGAGTCTCTCGATATACATGTACTGTATAGATATGAGAGATCGCTACTTCGGTTCTTCTTTCTCGTCGCTAGCTTCTACTCACCGGTTTAGTAAGATCTTCTGTATTCTTTTATTTTGCTCTTCTTCGAAGCGGTTTATTCTTCTTATCCTTTTACCTTTGACTTTAGCGTCGCCCGTATGATTAAACCTACCGTTTGACTTACGCCATCGAGGAGTTTTCTCCGATTTCGATGGCAGATAGAACGAATCGCGTTAGCCATCGTGAAACTTCTCCTGTTGTGGGCTTTGTGCAGCGAATTTTTTCCAGTTGAATGTTTCCCGGCGGTTTCTTGTTCTTTGCGGACGAGCCACTCGATTTCTCGATTCCTTAAATATTGAAATTCTGTCAAATATTTGGCAGACTGTCGGCTTCTTTAAGATGGAGTTTCAATAACGCAATATTCCATGTAAGTGTCATCTTCTGGGGAAAACAGGAGTCGAAGAATGCTTCCGGCTTGACATTTCGGAATATTTAAAATTTCAGAGAACTGAAGAGTTAATAACGATGAGATGGAACTTACGGATTTAAATGGGTCTTGGTAAAAGGCTGAAAGAACGTTCTATGATAAAATTTGCGATCGAATATTCATACGATACGCGATTAGTTTTATTATGTTAATTAATGAAATTATTCTTTTGCAGCTATTATTTATTATTTATATTATTTAAATGTAATTCTATTCTTCCGCAGGGAGAAGCTTCAAATTAAGATACTTTTTCTGAAATCAAAACTTTATTAACTAATTCTCTAGTTCTAAAACTGCAATACAAACGAACAGAGCGCCTACAGGGAGTCCTTCGTGGTAACTTGAGTAATTAATTGCTGAAATATATCGCACCACCGAATTATAGTTAAACTAAATTCAACACTAATACGAGTTTAATTGATTTCAACTCCATCGCTACAATTGTAACATCGTGCACGCTTCGACCGATACGCCGATTTTTGTTCGCCATGTTTAGGTATTAAAACATTACCAATGAATATTGCAAAACATCTGCTAAAAATTTCAGAACTGTCCCATGTTTTACACGATTTCATCGGAAAATCAGGTCGACCAAAATCGCCGCAGTCTCGACTACAATGTACACGATTCGCAAACTCGAATCGAATTCAGTTCATGGCGCTAGAGTTACAGTTAGGCAGGATTAGAAATTTATCGCAAACACGTCTCGTAATTTCTATTTACATTTCAGATTTGATTTCAAATATCACCAATATAATCGTGTCAGTCGTGTCTCATTACAACGCTAATGATATTTCAAATTGTTTTATATAACACGTAAAATATGGACATAAATGTTTTCCGTAGCGAGTGTCCAAATACTTCGGTTTCGTTAATAACCACGGACCGTCGGTTGTTCGTCGACGTCGAATAACCAGACATTGATTCGCGGCCGGTGCGGCCGAATAAATGCAATTTAATTAATGAGAATGCTCGTGGAGCTTTTATTTACTATTTTGATCGTATCGCGATCCCATTGGTGTCGCCTTGAGTGGTGATCCTTAATTAATGGCCGAACGCGGAGAGCCATCCTGTCGTCGTATTGCGGATTAATTCGATTCCAAGTGTCTATTAATTATCGGTCGGCTAGAATTGCGTGGTTGTCATAGGATCGAAATTCTAGCAAGAGGAAACGCGCCGTAAACCTTTCGCGTATTGGTGGCCTTCTGGACGCGTGTGTACACGAGCCAGAGGGGACTTTCACGCGTTCGTGGATGGATGGAGAGAATTCTACAGCATCAAGGAATAGCGTGGAAATGAGAGTGACGGAGGAATAGGGCGAGAGAGACAGGGAGAATCGCGAACTCGTTAGGCATGAACGACCGATCGTTTGAGGCTTGGAAATCGGTTGCGGTGTAAACGTCACGTTTCACAGAGCGTCTACAATGGCTCATTAAATTGAATAATCATCGAGGTCATATCCCAGCCTGTGAGGACGCGGTATCTGCAATTTATTTGGTCATCGGTCGGCAAAGTTATGTTAGTCCAGTTGGCCAAGTACTATCATCGAGTGTATTGAATCTGGATGAGATGTCTACAGCGATATAAACTGCCATGGCAAGATGTTCTTCTCCTCCTCTAATATCGAGCCATCGAGATGACGACCAATACCTTTGGTTTGTCGAATGAACTTTGGTCAATGAAAATTAGATGAACCGGTGTTGCGATTTTTTTAAGCGTTAATAATGTTTGTTCGCTATTAATGTAAATTTAGCATGAACAAATTTGCTGAGAAGTACCGTGTATCTTCTGTATTCTATGTAAATTCTGATCGATTTCCTCGTACCGATTTTTATGTAAAAACTGTACACAAAATTATTACTTTGATATTTTAATATATTCAATTGTAATATTTTATTATATCACGACCTAACGAATTATCCTTTTTTACTCTAATTCGAATGAAATTTCAACCTTTCTTTCGTCATATTTCTCACCGCTATTCTCGTTAAAAATATACGTTTTCTAACATTCTTTTAAAATATATATTTTTCATATTACTCCCTATACTATATAAATTACTTCGCAATTTGCTTCAACTAATTGCTTCACAAAACAACGTTTTACATATTTTTTACATATTTTTAATTATAGCTGAGTTACAGAATATGATAACGCGTCCTCTATAAGCGTAAAAGGGGCAGGATTTTTCCTTTTCAAATGCTTCTGGTCTCCTGTCGATCCAACGTATCGTTTCAGTGATATCGTCGTTTAAAGCGGAGCATAATTTTGAATATTTCAATGTGATTATGCCTATTGGGTGGTCGAATATCTTTTCCTCGCACGCGGACACTGACCCATCTCAAGCTTGATGGTCCTGCGGCGGTTAGTGACAGACGCTGAGTGGGCGATTTTTTTTACTATTACTACGCGACGTACGCAATTCCAGAAAAAAACTAGGTCGCCACAGATTGCTCACCATTTACGCCCGTTTTAAATGGTGCGTCTTGTACGTTGTACTTGAAACCCGAGTATCTTCGATGTTAATTGAGATATCAGCTTGCGGCAAAGTGTATTTTTAAGGTCGTGCTTTCTTTTAGCTACTGATATGCCAGCTTTGGTGATCATGGAATTTTTGTGTGGGAGCATCGTGAGTTAAAACTTGATGTTGGACTAGCGTACGATTAAAGAGATTTTTATTGGTTTCCTTGTAATTTCGAAGGGATATTTTGTTAAATATTGGCGCCTAAATACAGGCAAATCCGACAAGTTCATTTTTGTTATACGACAGAGAGCGAGAACGATAAACGATATTTTTGGTGTAGGATTTGTTGAAAAGACTGGAAACGTAACTTATCTAGTTTATATTATAACTCACATATATTTTATTATATATATTAAATCGAATTGAAAGTTAACTCTGTAAATGTAATTATAATCATTTTTAATTTACATATAAAAACAAGCCAGCCTGAACTTTCTTTAAATTCACTTCGCGTTAAGCGACTTAAAAACGGATTGGCGCATATTTATCCGTTAAAAAAATAGATTAATGTAAACGTTCACACCATAAAAGCTCTCTGAGCCCGGTACTTTCGGGCGAGCCATCTATTTCATTCGCGATATACGCGTCGCGGAGCATCGATTTGGCAACGAATTTCACACGAGCAGTGCAAAATATAATAACACGCATCGACGTGACTCGTTGTCACAACGTATAATGCCCTTGATGAGTACATATTTTCCATCGTACACGATAATGTACCGATTGAACGGACGTTTATGCCATATCCGTTTATCACGTGTATCGCTTAATTAATCACTCTTCGTACTTTCATTGTTCAAATCGGACAGAAACAATTTGGCTTTTATTACTCGTGTCCGTTTGAATTGGATTTGGTTCACAACCTTGCCGAAACATTTCCGCGCTACCGGCATATCATCCTGGAAGAATGACCGAATATAAATTACTGTAATAATAATGTCTACATTCCGTTGTGCTACAGTCGGAACGCGTTTATTTAGAATTGATTAAATGATTTGTAATTATCGTTTGTCCCGTCGTTTGTTAAAGTCGATGCTTTTCTCCGCAATCAAACGAAATCCTATTTAAATCATAACTACCCCGTAATCGAATTGTTACCAATAATCTCGGCCTTGTTAAATCCTATCGAAGCGATAATTAGTCCGTAATCGAATTGCTACCAGAAATCTCGGCCTTGTTAAATTAGAATAAAATAATTAGTTGACGTTTTCATTAAGGCAGCATAGTTTTGTAAATTCAATTATTATCGTTAGTAGGACGTTCAGGCTTTCCAAATCTGTCGAAAGCTGAAGAATTAATCCAATCTTCTTTTGCCTTCGATTTCTTCCAAATTTCAATCGTTCCATACAAAAGTAAATATTATATTAATTGCAAAAATCGTTGTACAAAAGTTCGCGGAAGGTAACAAAGCGATCCAAGGATCGCGAACATCGAGGGAAGAACATGGCAATTTGTCTGTGCACGAATCAGAGAGAGAAAGGCCTTTCCGGTTCGAGGTCACCGATATTCAATGGTTTCATTTTGTTAGACCCAAAATCCGAGAGCAGGCGAAACGGGTTTCGGTGTTTGGCCATCAGTCATTTCATGACGTGCCGGCTAAACACGGTACAACACTCATTCCATTTGATCCCCGATGTCTCTTTGAATGATATAAATGGAAACGCGCGCCCTTTGCGGTCTTTGTACGACGCAAGCGAAGGGCAGCAAGTTGGATGATTCTGTTCAGGGTCAACGACTATCAATGCCCGAATATGCCGTCACTTTTTTTTTCCCTGCGTGAGTGTTCGCGTTCTCGGCAGACCCTCAGCATTTTCTGATAGGATGATTCGCGTAGAAATATGTACACGTTTTTTCCTTCTCTTTTTACCATCTTTTCTCTTTTTTCTTTGACGAAGAAAGGTAGCAGGCAGTTGTCAACGAGAATTGTAAATTGAATCCGATTTGGATGATGAAAGCACTTGATGGATTTTTGGTAAGATGATATTGCTCGATTGTCGATAAATGTGTTGATTGGATGAGACGATAAAGAGGAGTCGTTGATGTGTAAAGGTTCGTGTGAAAGTTGAGGAATTGTTCAGGTTGGGACGATAGTGAAATTTATTTATTATTCTTTCTTACTTCCGAGCGATTGAAAATATTATGAGATTGCAAGTTTAGGAGGTTTGGCGATCTACGTCGACTAGTTGAGTTATTTTTTTATTTCAGTATCGTATGTGAATATTTATTAGTAACGTCTGACTATACATTAACTTGTACTACGTAGATCAACTCGTAAGTGAAATTCGCCATCAAGTAATACTGTTTCTTTTAAATAGGAGGCCAATTGTTGAATTAGCGATAGAGACAAGAAAATTGATTCATTTATTTTGTTGCTTTGTTCTTTGCATTTTGGACAAAATTTAGAAACTGTTATACGGTCATACATATGTCATGAAACGTTTGTGTAATTTTTGGTATGTAAAGTTTAACATATAATTGTTAACATTTTTCTGTGTCGTTCCAAGTCTGATCAATGCTCGATATTTATGTGAATTAATTTATGCAAGTTCGTCAGATCGCAGCTTAAAGAACGACAGCGGCAGGTCATTAAGCTGAATAATCATCTAGGTCGATGCAACAACGTTTTGGTTGTATGCTGCGTATAATACAGTACGATGGGCCGTCGATATATCTATACAGTAGGAATCCTGATAAACTTCAAAATGAGCCTCTTGCATATAGTATAACAGAAATGATATACGTTGACATAAATACGTTGTACCGAAGGATAGTTATGAACATCTTTCCAATTTATACAAATACCGGTGATCACGTATATTTTATCATTTTAAATTTCTAACAAGAACGGAATTTTCTCAGTTTAATAAAATTAAAAATGAAAGTTGCAAAATCAATTAAACGTTGAAAATTTCTAATGAAATATCTATCTATGTAAGTATCATAATTTTAAGCGTTACACTACACAGATACTAGAAATGATTGACAATGAGATTTATACATTAATCGTTTCTTTATTCAGTTTCGTATTCATATATATATATATATATATATATTCATATATATATATCCGTTGGCACCAGCAGTGCGATAATTCATTGATAGGCTTAGTACAAGTGTCCATCACGGGATCACTTTATTACACGATACATTATTTAATTACATCGACGCAATCGTTATCGTTAATCATATTCATATATTATACTGTATGTATATATGCATACGTTATATTTATATCATACGTGTATGCGCGTAATTATTGTACAGTGTGCGGCTACGCCGTTAAATATTCGACTGTCGAAGGGCAAGATGATCGTATTCACAATATGACAGATCCTTCTGTTCGTTCATTTTTTATTTCTTTCTTCATAAATAATGTACGTTATGTATGTATGTATAGTGCAAAATATATTAAGGCCAGGCCATTTATAGGAGGGCGATTCTCAGTCCTTTTCAAAGACTAGCCATTCATATATGTTTACTTCTTTATTTTGTTAGTCACTCTCTTTTATTGTGGTTTATTATCAAATCGGCACATATATCGATCGAATATTACTTATTGTTAATTAATGGCGATGCAACTAACACTGATTTAGCGTTTGGTAAATGACGAAGCACAGAAAGCCAATTCGAATGGGATAGATCGATGCTAAATAAAATTGTATATTATGATCTTTGAGTGTAAATCGTGGTCTTTCGAGAGAATGCTCTGTCATTTTTGTTAATATTTTAGTTACTTTTATCGAATATCCAAAGGTGTATCAACAGTATGTAAATAGTAATTCTCAAATTTCGGAATTTATGAATCTTCGAATTTTTAACCTTTCGAATTTCTAAATTTCGAATAAAAATATAAATAGTACATTTGTTAATAAATTGACGAGGATTCTGTATCAAAAGAAACAAAAAGAAAATGAAAATATTAATATTATAATTACTTACGACGATCGTGGTCTCTCAGAAATGTTAACCCATCTTTGGTTACCTACTGAAATTAATTACAATATTGACAAAATGACAAAGCATTTCCAAAATAAAATAACTTACATCACAAAAATCCAGGTCCTGTAAGTCCCGAAGATTTCGTTCGAAATCGCTCAAAATTCGAATTAGAAGCTGCAAAAAAATATTTTCCGGATATGCAAGGAAAAATTCGACGGGGGTGAAAAGCCACCAGATATGTTATCCGATATGAGCTTTAATTTCTGTTTTTCGTTGATAGTTTTCACCCGCGCGTCAATTGACTTACTCTATTAAATTCGGTACATTTTTAGAGATACATTATATTTATGCGATTTCCTTCGATCTTTTTGGACATTCTATGTTTCTCGATTGCATGAGATTTATCTGGATCTTTTAATATTAATAAAGAAAACGGCTAGTAGAACAAAAATATTTACATCCTCTCAGAATCAGTGTACTAATAATTAAATAATGTAGTATATTTTACAACACGCTTTTATACCGATTGTTTCGCTTTGCATAAATATACATTTCATTCACTTACGTTTCATTCTTCGTATAATTTTTCAGATGAATTGGAAGTTATAATTTTGAAATGATCGATGATATTCATGATGATAATCTGTGTATAAATTTCCTTGTTAATGTTAATTGAATTATCTAACGATAAAAACTCTATCAACTTTTCTCTTTCCTCTTTTTCATTCTCGTGTTATTGTTTAAAGAAAATGGTTGATGGAATCTTTTTCGATATTTAAGATTTTATTTCATGTTACCAAACCATGGAAAGCCGATTTTGCTGCATAATTTGATTTCATATTTTATTTATAACTTACACTCTATTATATATATATAATATATACTATATATATAACATATAATATATTATATATTATATATATATCATATAAACGTCGTAAACACCTACAGCCAACAATTCAATAATTTTAATAATATCGTTTCATTATATTCCGTATTTTACACAATCTACACATAAATGTATTCTCATATCCACTAATATTAAATGTCGCATAATTTCTTCTTTCTAGTTATTAACAGTCATCGATTCATTCATATTCATTCACTTCGCATGTTCGCAATTGCGCTTAGAAATTTTGTTTATTTGTGAATTATCAACTTATATGGAACCATCTTCCTTGTTTTCTATTCTTCGTCCTGAATTGCTGAATTTTCGTATAGTACAATTTTCAAGTATTTGAATTCTGCATTTCAAATTCATCACATCAAAAATTTATTAAGCCATGAAATATAAGATTTCTACCTTAAAAATTTCAATTAATGAGTTATTACCACTAGAAGAGTAACGAAATTAAAAATCTTTGCGTAATTTCTTACTTTCCTTCTAAAGGAACCGCACTTTTTCTTTTGAATAAATCTTTGGCTGTAATTATTAAATTGGACGTCAGGAACAAGGATTATTTTCTCGCACAACAAAGAAATTCGTTCCGTCGAATAAGTTAAAGGGAAATTTGTTCAAGCTGGCGTTCGTTATATTTCAGCTTCTAATTAAATAAAACGTTTCGTACGGTCTTGTTGCTTTGTTTATACAAAATTTTCCGATAAAAGATTTCTTAATTATTAACAGGATAATGTCGTTATCGGAAACATTGTTGTAACATTAACATCTTTCATCAAACACTGATACATCTCCTTAAAACAAAATTTCATTAGCTAGAATGTGTTTAAAAGGAAAGATTAAAAACGATTAATAAACGAAACACGGCATCACTACTTCAAATTCACACACTTTGGCACGTTCTTTCAACTGAAGCGAATTATATTTTACTTTCTTTTTAATACCTTTGTAATCTGCTTGAGACGAATATTCTTCGTAAAGAATCCTAAAAAAAACACTACGTTTCACTCAACAAACTTTGTCAAGTTGTCTAGCAAAAATATCTATAAATCTAAACTTTAATTTTACTTTGATTTACAACGAGAAATAAATAATATCTCAGTCTCTTTATTCCAACAGAAACTTCAAAAATATATGAAACATCCTCTACAATATTAATAATGTAACTCAAGATGATATAGTTCCATCTCACAAATCTGTTATTCTTTATTATCATATATCATCATCACGTATATGATAATTCAAAATATGTAAATTTAAAAAATCGCATAACCTATCTATATGTATAGGATAAATGAAAATTTGCTCGTTTCTTTTTTTTTTGTACGTAAAAATCGTACATATATTTCCTAACATTACATACCCGTTTAAGATGCACGCACACTCTCTCATACACCCGTACAGAATCATCCATGAGTCGCCATAATAATGCTCGACGATACTTTTCTCTCTCTTTATTTGTTGGTTGCAAAAGCAAAGGGATACATTTCTTACATTCTTACTAGCTCGGAATATTTTTCACTTTTGCGTTTCTTCGTTTTTTTCATAATATTTTTTTATTCGTTTTTACACTACATACGGTGGAAGCTCATCATACGAACAACGTGGCGTTCTGTGCATGCACACCGATATAACAGTATCGAAAGCACGGATACAACTTCATTTCTCGTTCATACGACGACTTTAATTAATGACTTTGTGCTTTATTGCGCGACTCTTTAGTTTTTGACCTTTATCTCGTCTCGTGCTCTCCTTTTTCCTTCTGATTTTTCTTTTCGTTTTCCTTTTATTCGCGTACGTGAGCGACGAGACTTTCTTGTAAAAGAGAGCAAAACGCACGCTGCACGCTAAATGAATTAACTATACTTTGTCAGGAAACCGCGTTTATCGTTATCGTTACACTGTCATTTGCATACCACGTATACGTGCTTACTTTGTATTTCTTGAATCGTTTAATATATATAAAATTTCATTTCAAAATTTTATAGATCAGAAAATCGATGATATCTTGATGAAAGACGTAATATTTCTCGGTCTGACGGGAGTTTATCTTTTCAGTGTAAGTGATATAATTTTGGAGGAAAAACAAATTTTTAAGGAATAGAATTGCAATTGATAAAAGTTACGAATAACTGGAAAAAATTAGTAAAATCAAGATACGAATAAAATTCTTCTGGCTAATTATCAATTGATATTGTGTTAAATGTCGGTCATTAATCTATAAATATACAAACAATTGAGATAATAAATTTTCATTTCACACGAATGAACTGCTTTTCATTTCTGAACTTATTAAACATTGGGACATCCACGAAACGCGTAATTTGCTACCAAAGTGGATGAAGTTTAATTGGCAAAACTTGCTCGAAAGTTTTCTAAGCTTGATAAAATCTTTTCTCACGAAAACTACGTTGACTTTGCATTCGTGTAACGATTACCATAAACTCGGTTCGTCTGTACAATTTTTTTCGTATTTGTTACAAATCTAACGATATCTTCAGACTTGTGTACTCCTAATCGTTGCTTAAAAATGTGAAATCATATAGCTACTTTATAATTGATTAGGGATATGTATTGGATTCGTATAGGTTATTAACAATTGCCAATTTATTCTTTGTCCTTCTACGTAACACAAGAAACAAGAGAATAGAATGATACAATTGATATGTTTCCTCTCGATGATACCTACACCAACAGTGAAATTTCTTTCGAATCTTTGCGTCCAAATTTTAAATATTCTAGTGAAACGCATATGATGTACGAACAATATATATGTATCTGGCAATTTTAATTATATTTATTAGTATCGTACAAATTTGTAAAGAGCCCAGAGAACATATTCGAAGATTTACCTGACGCTCCAACAAAGAACTAAAACAACGGAATTAAAAACCTCGTTAAAAACATAAAATGAAAGGAGAAACGATCAAGAGCTGTCGAACAACAAATTGTTAAACAACCTCTGCGTGATTTCTGATCGATTCCACATCTTGTTGAGTTTTTACTTTCATCGTGCAAATTCACGATTTACTTACGCCAATAAGTTTATTCGTCGAATGGCAAGTTCTAAAATAGTGAATTTAAAAGATAATATTTGCAACATCATCGCTCTTTTTATCTTTACAATTGATGAAGTTGATCAATGTAGCGTCTGAATGGCTTACATATCAACTACTCGAAAACGTTGCTGATTCGCAATTTTAATCAAATCCAGAACCACGACTCGCACGTGATCCTTTGTGAACCGACGATGAGCAACATTCGCGTAACTAAATTTCATTCGTTCAAGTTTATCTCGGTTGTCTGATATCCCCGTCAACGATCATAATAATCCAGCGAATCGGATGTGAAGGGAACAGATTTTATTCCATGCCCTCCATATGCGTGTTCACACGTTGAAAACAGACACGTGAATCCGTAAAACATAACGTGAAAAGGGACAGAGAAAAGTAGCGGAGGGGGGGGGGAGGGACGAGGGTAGAGACGAGGATGGGACAAGAAAAAAGTACACGAGCACGGGGTTTAATAATTCTATCATTGCAACAGATCGGACAATTCGACGGATCGGTCGTTGAAGAGAGACAGGGAAGGCGAACACGCAGTGCTAACGAGATATCTCGTTAAGCCTAGAACGGACAATCGCACGGTGGAGCGAGCTGTTCGACATGACGAGTTCCACGACGAGATCTTCGTTCTGCCGTTACGTTTCTCCGATATTCATTAGAATATTAATTTCACGTTCGTCAGCGCTGATACAATAACGTAGCCCTGTTGGTCGACGTGCAATAGTACCCGTGGCCCAAGTTTATCGCGGCACGACTAAAGGTTCGACTCGTTTCGCGGTCTGAATAAACAAGGAATCAGCCCGTTGCTTTTTCCTCCATTTGTTCAAGCTGTGTATGCGAGTAAAAATTCGAGTAGAAATTCGTTCGATAAAATGTCCGGCCGAAACAATTACCTTCCTTTTACCAAGTATTATTTGGTATCTGAAAGGGGTGATTCGTTTGAGAGAATTAACAAGATGGAGAAATCTTTACTTTTTGTCTCGTTGTTTCTATCGATATTCTATTTGGCAGTAATTTATAATCCTATTTCCGATTTTATGCATGTTTTCTTTAAATAAAGCTTACTGTTAAGAGCGACTATTAAAAGTATTTTCAGATCATTGTATATATCACGTACTAATTAACTAGGTCCAACTGTAATGAATTTCGTATCGTTTAACGAATCGTCTGAAATTGCGCGTGAATTAATAAAAAAGATCATTTAGCGGGCCAAGTGTACTGTTTTTTCGGTTCTCTAAATGTTTTCCTGTTTTCTTCGAGCGGTTCAGTTTTTATAGTCATTTACTGTATTTAACTACCTGGCACATTGGCGCGTATTTTTAAAACCACTTTAAAATACTTCTCTGGTCTGGTTCTTTTGTTGAAAGATCGTGTAAGTGGTGCTACATTAAAGTGTGGACTTATACACGTAGGTCAAGTGGATTACAGAGTAACAGGTGGATGGTGAAATTGCTCTAACGAGACGTGTCTTCTTAATTGGAGAGATAAAAATGCCTACCACGGCAACGTAACGAATTTAAATCTATCGCTTGCCAAGCGTTTGCGTATTGCTTGGAAAACGTGTTGTTTACGAATGACCAAAATTTAACCTAGTGAAATTATTCGCTTGTAAAACGATAAATAAAGTATTATAGAATTTTACAAGATAAGGCTCTACTACTAAAAGGTTTGTCAATAAAATTTAAATATTAGTTAATTACTTATTTTTCTGGGTAGATAATTTGTTGTTCAGTTCAGCTTTCTAGAAAAAATATTATACATGGATAGAAAAAAAAAAAGTATGGAAGATTAATATTTAGATAGAAATATGATAATTGAAAATTTTATACTAAATAAATATACAAGTTCGAACGAAACACGATATTACAAATTCTGTGATACAAAATGTGGGCGTTGTAATTGTTGATCATTCTAACTTCTGTGTTTTTTAAATTTGCTTTAATCAGAAGTTACGAATTCTTAAAATTCAAAGGACTAATAATAAAGTTCGAATAAATAACAATATTTCATTCAAGTCGGAATAATACGATATATATTTTGGTCCAGCGTAATGAATTATCCAATTTTAGATAAAAATGTATAAGGCTCACACGATATTTTTATCAGTAGTAAAAACGATGAAGATCACGAAGTTTCGTATAAAATTCTTCTAATTCAGTTAAACTTGCTTTTACATTACACGATACTTAGTACTTTCAAACTAGGCAAACACGTTGCGAAAAGTCGTAGAAAAAGTTAAATCCACGTAAAATGAAATATCAAAATTTGTACAAGTTGTATAGGAGAGGTATGTAAGAAATATTTTGTTCGAAATACGTCGAAAAATATTTTCGTATCGTTTTGTGATCTTATTTTATAATATCCACGATAAATCCATAAAAAAGGAACAAATTCGAATAAAGACAAGAAACGAATCACAAATAAATAAACGAAAATAATATTTTCTAACAAAAAATGGATGGAATTAAAAATGTATAATCGGTAAAATATTAAACCAAATTAACACAATTAAAGATGATAGAATTTTAAAACTATATAACATGAGATAGAGATCTGTATGTATCATTACTTACCGAACGAACTCTGCAAACAGATACAACCTCTTTCGATTCTAATTCGTCAGCTAGATCCGGTAGTGTATCATCGATGGAGGGATCGAACAAATGCAACGATGAGATATCAACACAAACTTGTAACTAATATTTCCGAAATGAACTTGCTTTTCCTCAGTCGACGAGTATAACGCAGCACAGAAATCGATATGCATCGACACACGGGGAAAAAAATGATCGACCGTCGTCGTTGAAGTAAACGCATGATTCTTCGTTCCTTTGTATTCACGTGTTTTTTTCTTTTTTTTTTTTTTTAGTGTTCTTTACGTCAAAGCGAGCAGTTGGGACAATGCTATTAGAAGAATACAAGAGGCGGGTGGTAAAATGTCGTTTGAGGACGTCGACGAGGATGCGTCGTCGCCGTTGAAGAATGGTTCCAAGGTTGAACCTGTTTCCCGTAAAGAGCCTTGATACACGTTAGTCAGTCTGTGATCTCGATCGTTGACCGCTTCGTTCGTGTCACTGTCCAGTCTTCGGTCTCCCAGTTTCTTCGAGTGTTTCGGTAGATCCATATCTGAAATAAACGAAATCATTTCACGTTGAGTTGATAAAAATTTTCATATTTTTGGGTTTTCTTAAAGAGGACGGAGTTAAATGGGAAATATCTCGCTCGTCAGATTCTTCATCAACAGTAGGAGGAACATGATGTATTCTTTAAAAAGATATTTAATATATTATGCAAAAAATGGAAATTTATCAACGTGCACTTGTGATGGGTTTACACACACGCACACATAACGATATTTTCACGTTATTAAATTTCAGCTATGTATGATTATATATTTGCCTGCCGCAGAAATTATAAGTAGTGTTATATCCAAAGCTAGTGGTATAGTACGGTACATGGTCAGACATCAGGCCACGCATTCACGTACTCGGTTAATAGATCGCAAAACATTGTTTCTTTTAAATTGCGATATTATGCAATGCACAATATGTAATTAAATTTTGTCGGTGTAAAAAATTCTCTACTCGTACAAGCAATATTTTCAAACTTGTGCTGCATAAAAAATTGGCTACACGATACGTATTGGATTAACGACACGGTTGGTAGTTAGTGGGACAATTTAAGTGACATCAGACGCCATACACTTTTTTTTTTGCGCATGCATAACTTCGTGATAGAAACTACACCAGGGTTGTGGAGTGGAGCATTTTCACGCTCGACGTCACATTACATAGGAGGCGGTATTGGCGGAAAAAGAGGAAGCAAGAATGCATCTCTTTGACGAGGAATTTCTATAGTGGATTCAATTTATACATGTATCGACATGTACTCTACTAACACTAATATCTTCTGGGCATCTCCGTGCAACTGTTTACATGCGATATTAAATTTGTGCTGCGGTTTCATAAAAATACTTCAGTTTTTATATCCCTCTCCCCTACGGCGAAACCGTGTAACTTGTTATATTAAAATTTCTTTACGATTCTGTTCCTTCGTTGTCGGCAAATTGTTGTTTCGGTCAACAACATTTCGACTGTCGGGAATTAATTTTAGATGGATGGCGTTTATCTTTGGATTCTTTTAAATTATCAAGCTTCAGAAATTCACAGCGTAGAAAAACTAATCAGAAATAATATTTGCAAATATTCGGTGAAAAATGATAAAATTTAATAAAACAGTCAGTCTCCGCATAATTATTCAGGGCTTTGAAATATAAATACGAGGATAGTTAGATAAAGTATGGAAATATAAATACAGTTTTATATAATATTTTTACTGATTCGAACGAGTGGACGATGAATATCCTTTATGGACGTTTCTCATTAAAATATGTTTTAAAATTTGAATTAAAAATTCTAATTTCTGATGTAAAATGATGATAATAAAAATGAAAAATGTCTATCATCTGATTTATAGAATTTTTGATGACTTTGTGCTTAATTTAAAGAAATATCAATCGATCATACAACAGGTTGATACTAATGACATACGTATTAATATCCATCTACTATTTCTAATAAAATAATCCTAAGAATTGTTCGATGTTCAGGTAAAGAAAAAAAAAATGAAAGGAAGGAAAAAAACAAAAAGAAACTGCAATCTTCCATCGCGATAACGCAAGGGCCATGTGTTGCAAAATTGACACACCAGAAATTGGAAAAGGCGAAATGGGAAGTTTCGTCGCTTCCGCCGTACTCTTTCGATATTGTTTTCTAAAATTATTATATAACCCAAGTAATTCACCGAAATTACGAAAATACAAAAGCAAGCAAACCAGTTTCCTCCTTTTATTTAGCGAGATGAGATAAAGCAAGGATAAGGAAATTCGTTAACGCGATATTTCATTCGCAACATTTTTCTAACGAATCTAATTAATCGAATTTTGTTTCTTAACATCGTGTCTACGAAAAGTAATGTCACGAGTTCGCTTAATACCTTCTTCGTCGCCGTTTCTTTTACCTAGACCCTATAATTCTATTTTTAAATAAATTGAAGTATTCGTAAGATTATGGTAAACTGTATTGTATATTATTTGATCCTTAATGGGTTAATTACACAAAATAGGTTCGTCTTACAAAAACGCGAAGTCCCGAAGAAAAACTTCTTGCGCCCATCGCTATCGTTGAAAACTGGAAGACATTCTTAACGTTATTATCACGACCCTTCGGCAAAAGCCATCAAAGCACGAGTGGAAATGGTCCACGTCTTGCGGCATAACCGTCTCCAAAAAACTCGAGCCCATTTTCGGTTCTATCCTGCATCGAAAATTTGCCGGCTGGCGTCCGCAAAAAGCCTAATCGACCAAGCAAAGCGTAACGAGCAATTTGCAGGCCGGATTCGATTTATTGCGTATACACTTCCGCGATCGGATCTGGTCCCGGACAGATGTTGCGGGGCTGGAAGCTGAAAAGAAGAAGCGGGAAAAAGAAATCGCGGAAGGTGGTGGAACGCTCGACAAAGGGGCACGAGAAAACGAGACATTGCCACAGGGTGGTAGGGTGGATATAGGGGAGGATGGCTGGAACGAGGGGGAATGGAAGGGTGAAACGTGCGGCAGCTCGTCGAAATAGCAGTTTAGCACTGATAGCACTTGGCGGACTTTTATCGATCATGTCTGGCAACAGATGGCTCACCCAATTCCCGGCGGCGCGTTTTGTCTGGCCGGCCTGATAAACGATAACTAATACGGAACAGAAGAAGCAGCAGCAAGAGAAAAGGGAAGAGAGATGTAGCGTTGGGGTAGGATGGGCCGGCGGTTGGATATTGTTTCGCGGACTTTTAGCCCTTGACGTGACGTGCCAACATCTCTCGCCACTGTCGTCCCATCCTCCTCTACGCGATGCTTCCTGCTACTGCTATACTCCTATATATCCTCTCCTTCTCCATCTGTACCCTCTTTTTTCTCCTCGTTTTCTCTTCTAGCCACCCTCGATCGTGTCTGTTGTACAGGGTGTGCCACCCGCGACCGCATCTTTGATTTACTATTCTCCTCTCTGCAGGCACGCTTGTGGTTCTTCGTCTATTTGATCGTTCGATTTGTACGTCTATTTGTATATTTGGCCAGCTCGAAATCACGTTCGTATAACTCGGGTATTAACGTATTATATTTTTACGATTTAAAATGATGTTTTGTGCGTATTAGATAAGTTAGCGTGTAATAGCATAAATGACGCGGCTTTTTTTTTAAGTTGAGTTTAATAAAACGATAACTAACTATATAGTTTATATATTGAATGTTAAATGCTCGCCGATGTGCATTTATCCAAGATTATCAAAATATATGAAAATTTCTGTACTCCTATGTTCATCGTAGTAAAGAACGTTCAATTTTGTTTCTATTTAGAAATAAAGCATCGAATAATGTACTACTTTGACGAATATTAGTTTTATTCCTAGCGAAAACTATAAATCACTCCCCGACCTATCTTTTATCACCCTATGTAACAGATACCGTTACTAATTGAAACTTACCAGTTTCCAAATTACAAGTTTATCAAACGGACTAAGCGACGACGGTACAACAACCGGGAGAAGTATGCTTCCTATAGTTCGCTTTAACGCATCAAGATTCTCGACCAAACACATTTGAAACAATTATCAAACTATTTCAACCATCGCATCCTGCTCTCAGCTGGAAACTTAGCCAAAACGTTGAACGCAATTGTCCTGTTATAGATCACAACCAGACTCTGTGTTCGAGCGTAAAATCCCACCCGTTACGTTTCTCCGCTTTCTTTTCTCTTTTCCCGCCGTTCTCTTCACGCTCCGTTTATATCATCGCATCGGTTTAAGCGTTAATCCCTCGAGTTTATCTGATCGCGTGACTTCAACGAGAAGTTGGAGCATGCCGCTCGAGCCACGACAAGCTTGCACACACCGTTCCCGTGGACGATAATACACGCGTCGGCTTTGTTAGTTTACACGGCTTACGCGATAAAATTTTCGTCATTAAACGCGGGGGCGTAGCCGATTCGTGCGCTGATAACGGACCGCGTGTTACGGTGATTTCCTTGTAAATACTTAAACTCGGTTCTGCTCCACTTGTTACGTCTTTCCGATTCGCGCCTGAACGCCCAACGCGTACCGCGCGCCTTCGTCACGGCAATCGTAATCTCTCTCTCTTCCACCTCTCTTAGATTGATATGTTACACGTGTATGTTAATATTTTTCGTCTGTTTTTCTTTTTCCGTAGCGGGCAGATAAATAATATCGATTACGATAACGCATAGAACGGGGATAAGTTCGATTATCTCGGAGTCTAAATTTTGCTTCATAATTTCGTCCCTGTGGATTTACACCATGTAGTTCGCGATATAATAAAACGCGTACCTGACGACGAGCGAGGCCGTCGTAATAAATTCGATCGTTTTAAAGTTGCAGTTTCGTTATGTGCCACGTATGCGTTGTCCTGCGCAACTTTTATTCGAAAATTTATATCGTTAAGTACGGCTAGCAAACAATATGTCGCGAGGAATTGCACGTTTATTTGGAAATGAAATTCCCCTTTTTGAGCGCACTCGGGATTTTTCACCGTACGTAACGAGTGAGACGAAAATGGCTAACGAACTTTTACATTTAGAAAATTATCACTCGGTCGGTAATTATCGCTTTTTATTAACTCGAGTCGATGAGTTTACAAATATTTTCTATTGCCGATCTGCTCGAGATAGTCTAGAGTATTTGGTCAACTGAAAAGTTGATGAATTGTATAGATATTTACAGGATCGTTATCGGCGTGTTTTATTTAACATCCTTTCATAGAAATTTAATTCAAGTTTGAAAAAAGAAATTTCTAATGTACGATAGCTTTCGTATTTAAATAACACGCACGCATTATATAGAAAATTTAAATACGCGAGTTCAATCGTAACGATTTTCAATATTCATAAACTTTGCTCTTCGAAGTAGTGCATACTGTTAATACGAAATTATTTTTCTCCATCGATCGTTCCATCAGATTAAAGAGGGTTCTGACACTTTCATTCCGCGTATATTTTATATTATATCGAGATAAAATATCGCGATATTTCTCTAAAAATATAGTAGAATACACCCCTCGCTAAATTGCAAATTACTATTCAACCAATAAAACGTCAGCTTTATTTTGTTTAGAATAAAAATCTATCGTTTCGCGGCACGATACGAACGATATATGCGCGTGGCATTGTTTTTGCTTGCCGATAGTCGAACGAACATTTCCACGTCGGCAGTCGCAACGAAACAAATTTGGATTTGCGTTAGAGAACTAAACCGAAGCAGGCGATAACCATCGGTTTCGCAAAAATAAGCAGCTTGGCCAACTCTAGTCCGATACTCCGGCTATTACGCTCAAATTAATAATCAATGCTAATTGCCATTGTCATTAGGTGAACGACCATTACACCATATATATATCGTGAATAACTATGTCATTCGATCTACTTTGCCCGTGTTTTCCGGTTAACCGAGAAATTTTGCAGAATTCGACGAAATTTATTCGCTGCTGCTTGTTCCAAGAAATATCACATTTTATTTCTATCATCGGGAATCATTATTATTCGCGATATCTCCCGTATATCAACAACGCGACTATTTCAATTATTCCGTACGAACATTTATCTTTGATTTGCATGTAAATTGTTAACAACGGTTCTCAATAATCCGCATACGCCGTGAAACCTGACAGTTTGACGCATACGCGAATTATTATTCTTCCGCGTTTTGGTCTCCTACTTTTTCATAAAATTGCCGCGTGATAATATAACTTCGTGCCGTATAGTATTATAAAATTTTGAAAGCAGCAATGTGAATTTATATCAGTTTTTATAATAACGCGTAATTACATTATGACGCGGAAGGTTTAGCGTGGAAGCGGGACGATCGCATTTGGTTCAGAAAACATGAAAAATATAGAAAGCAAATGTTTTTTCGCATGATAATAGCGGCATTCGTTAATGTTTTAATGTTCAGAAGTGTAGCGATGATAGAGCGGAAGACTGTTACAGGAGATTGAACTATTATTTTATTGTCAGAGACGTTCGTTCATACTCGCTGTTCCGTTCGCTTACACTTGATGGCGAAGATTCTCTTGTCTTCACGTAGGTACTCGCTGTAAGCACACGCATACACACGCACACCCACATGCAAATCTCTTTTGACCTAAGCCTATGTGCCTCGCAAGGACTTCACGTGGCCACCAGCCTGTCATCGCACGCTGACCTGAAAGCTAAGCAGGCAACTATCAGCGGTCGGTTCTCGTCATCGATAGCTCTGTTCCCTTAAACTAGCTACCTATGTACCACTTATCCTAACTTATACACTAACGCCACAGAAGCATGGAGTTTTGTCTATTAAAGTTTAAATTTACGCACAGTATTCTTGAACTAACGACTTTATCCCTAGAATCACTTTTCCTCTAAATCCTTTAAACGTAATTTAATCGTATGCATATTTCTATTTTTAAATGAAATACGAATTTAATTCTTGAGTTTCAACTTGTCAGATTTTTGATTAGATTTAATTTAGAATTTTCATTAGATTTAATTCAGAATTTAATTCCTAGGTTTCTTTACATAAATATAATGCTCGTTGTATACATTGATAATGTAGACTTGTTTGTTGCTGGTATATTTTTGCGATTGAAAACAAATAATGGCATATTTCTTTCACCTCGATGATCCGCAATAAACAGTGATTAATTAGCAATTAAGATAGAAATGTAATTTTATTCTACTTATGCCGCGCTATGCGTTGACTCTCCTCGTGCCGTACTAATTTTTATCGCACTTTCTCTAATTAAGCGAGCGTAACGCAACACACATATGCGATCCAATTAACATTGGATTATGCAGAATCGCGATTTCGTGAGACACATTTACCATATAGAATATATTAAAAAAGAGAGAGAGAAGAAAACGAAATAATACTAACAAGTAATTTCTCTGAAGAAGAATTCCTAATTGAATGTAATTCAATAAGCGAATATTCCTTATTTTATTTTTCCAAAGAAACGTAAAAATCGAGTACATAATACAGCTGGAGTAGTACATTCCAATGCATATAACTCTTAATATTATTCACCTTTTAATTCACATTTATCGTCGTTTCATTTTTTTATCGCGTAATTAATAATACTCGCTCATGCTTTAGAAATCCGATGTTTTGTACGCTTTTGTTAACGTTTCCAACGAAATTCTGTTTATCGGAACACTTTCGTATAAAAAGTCGTGCATATGTGTATTATGGGGTGTAGTCGCGAAGAAGAAAAATTCCTTTTGATAGGTAAACATAAACGGAGGTAGAGGAAGAAGTTGGAAAGCATTGAAGTTGAGAGTTTGCGATCCTCGTAAACGTATTATCCATGAGAACTCACCGTAAAGTCGAATGTTTCCTTCTGCGTCGCCGATCGAGTTCTTTGAGATGCACTTGTAACCACCGAGATCCTGTTTCTGTAGATTCATAATTACCAAACGCATCTGTACACTGTACACGGATGTCTTCACTTCTGACATCGAGTATTTATGGTTGCTAATTATCATCTCGCCTGAAACAGAAAAAAAGATTCACATTTTCAAAAATGACCTGTTGAAACATTGTAGAAATTTTCGGTACTTTGAACGATCGTAATTTTATTTGTACGATTATAGCATTAAATAAACAAATTTACAAAGTAGAAGTTTCTAGGATTTTTCGTAATCGCGCGAGCACAAACCATCGTCCTATGGTCGTTAGCGCGTAACGTACAAAATTTACGGAAATAATTTTCTCTATATAGGCACGAATGTCTTTTTTCTACCGTGTGCGTACTACAAAAACTGCTCCACGTATTTTCTTTTATTAAACTAAAAAATTATTCAAGCATTAACATCTAAACTACGCGAGCACTGTCAAATTGTATTTTTACCAGAAATAAATGGATTTCCAACGTACAGTAAAATACGTCAAGCGTCGAACTTTATATGATTTACTATAGAAAAATTATTAAGGCATTTCAATGGTACGCGAATATCGATTAAACAAAGTTAAAAGCACTGTTCTTCTATTTAACGTCTTAAAATAATTCGTATATGTAACTAATCCTCGCGAAACAATTTTATATAAAACGCATCAAATTATGCTAAGTTCGTTCGACAAAACGTTACACCATAAGAAAGTAAAGAGGTCCTAAGGATCCCGTAGAATGGGAATTTTCGAACCGTACAATGCTCGGCTTCGCTTCGCATTTAAATTTCTGTACGTGACTTATCTTCGCGGCTCGCCAGCGAACACGCTTCGGCGAATTATTATTTTACTCAGCCAGCCAACGAAAATTCAGTTTCTATCGCGCGCGATTTAATAAACCTATCTATCGATTCATGTTCTTTGACTCGAAAAATAAAATCTTACGTCTGGTTTTTATACAATGGCGAACGGAGGAAAGGTTTAAAATACATCATAACTTGATAAAATTAAATTATCTTCAACAAAGGAAGAACAAAAATTTGACAAATGCAGCGTGAACGAACTTTGGATGTTTATACATATTCATATTTTTACAGATAGTAACAAAGGAAAAATATTTAAATAAAAATGTCTCCTATCTTTCAGATGTTACTATATGTATATTTTATTCTTGATATTTATATTCTTATATTCTTATATTATATACATATATTCTTGCACATCTATACTCGACCTAAATACCCGAACAACAACAATTTAATAGTAAATAATTTGTTCACGTTAAAATAGATGGTTATTGCCAATACATTAAAGAATTTCTGGTAAATATAGAATTTACTAATACTTCTATGTACAACCGTCTTTTGTTCACCATTGCTTCTTTCCGAAAGCGATTTCGTTAGAACTATAATACTCTACAGCTTTGGTAATATTTTTCGAAACGAGGAATAAAACCAAACGACGGTGGAAACAGTTAATTGAATCTTACCTGATTCGCGTGTCCAATAATTAATGGCCTTCGGAGAAGCTTCGACGAGACAAACCAGCGTTACGTTGGTTCCAGTTGGCGCGCCGACTAGCTGGTTTGGTACTTGAACCATCGGGTGAACTGCAATTTATCGCGACGCCATTAATCAATGGCCGAACATAAAGTATACGTATATGTAATAATTATCGGGCACGCCGCGATTTGTCACCCGTCATCGATACGGTTCAATGAAACGTAACGCGCCGACACGTTCGTGTTAAAGTAAATTCGATCGCGTGAAATTGCGTACGGTGATCGTCGGATTTCAGGAAATTTATTTTCGATATGACACTGTTTGCACCCCACCGACACATACTGATAGAAAATTCAATAACTTTGGAATACAAGTAGTCTATTTTAAAGTTGAGCTACAGAAAGAGGCTAATATTAAATTCCTAAGGTATATTTATTTTTGTTCTATTCTCGGCGAGAAGACTTGATACTGCCTTGGTAGAGCCTGTCTCATGTGTTTGACAGAATGTGTTTAAATTCTCTCGTAAACTTATATATCACCGTAAACAATACAACGAGTCTCAGAGATACTATTTTCAAAAGAAGAAATATTCATACGTTATCCTATATACATCTATCGTTTATACACATTCACCTCTGTTTCGGTACTATTTCGGAACGTTAAGTACAAACTGTCATTTTCTATAACACTGTCTCTCATTCTGGTCAAAAGATTCCTGGCCACTAAAAAAAAAAAAAAAAAAAAATACAGCAAAAGGAAAAATAGACAAAAATATTACATAAAAAAATCACTATAAAGATAAACTAGTATACTGCTATCTCGAAATTCCTTTATCCACATAGTAATACTTCCCTATTAATTCACGGATCGTAAGTTCTATTACACTAATCTACGTATCAGAAAAATCGACTATATCCTAAAACTATTGATCACCAAACGTACGACTTTTCTATAAATTTCCCCGTGTTCGTCACTTTCTCAGCCATAAATCTACCTACAGGACACACGCGTCACACAAACTACAAGAACGCAAAGGATCGCGATACGAGATCGCAGAATCGTAATTCCAAATTTCTACAAGTATACTCGTCATTGCCGACAGACTTTCAAATCTGCGTCAACTTTGTTTGCGCTACCAGCAACAGAAGTTCGCGATACAACGCAGGACTCGAGGTCGAATTGAACATAAGACGAGCATTTGTTACGAAGTTGCTCGAAACCGTGTCACTCGCATAACAGTCATTTTCCTGGTGAAACGCAGCCGGATCACATTCATCCTGCACAATTGCACAACCATACAGTCTCCTTTCTAATAATAAGAGAGAGAGAGAGAGAGAGAGAGAGAGAGAGAGAGAGAGAGAGAGAGAGAGAGAGAGAGAGAGAGCAAAGGTCGTAGGACGGAAGCGGGATGGTTAAAAGCAACAGAGATCGCATGCCGATGTATTGTGCCGGTTACAATCGCCTTACGAGATATTTCCTGGTGTTCGTCTTTTTGTGGCGGCCATTAGCCGTCGTCGAGGCCGCATAACTTATGATAATGAAACGTTGGCGTGGTTGACGGTCCTGTCATTTAAAAGGAGCGCAAGGTAACTCGCAGCGTAGCGCGTCTATCGTTCCGAATATCGTAAGCAGCTTTCTGTGAGCTGCTTAGGTCTTAACAGCCACCCTCGTCCCGCACCGACCAGTTCTTTTGACCGGAGTGGGTTGCGTTTGTTCCTGCATTTCGACGAAGAAGCGGCTACAAAGGACTCTGCGTGTCTCGGACCACTTGCTTAATCATACATATATTTCTAAGATAAGTCGGCAAAAGTGGACCAGCAACGTCTGCCAGACTCTTGTTTCGTCAAACGTATTTCCGATCTGTTTTCGACGTAAGAAGGTTTCGACCAGCGATATTATTGCAAGGTATCAACGGTGATCGTCATCCAGATGCATCGGGGATGAATCGGGTTAGGCACTCGAATTGGCGAGGGAGGATTTCATAGAGTTGCGAAGAGACGTAGGTAAAGAGAGGTCGGGTAATAGGATGAAATTTTTGGTGGTGGAACCGAAACTATTTTTACGATGTGAATTTTGTATGTGAAATTCCGATAAGTCACGTTTCTTATTTTTCGTCAAAAATCAGTTGTATAATAAATAATTGTTTCTTTATTTGGCTTGGAAGCGAAACATATGATTTCTCATTCCCTTGAAAATGTTCAAGATACTGATCGTTAGAGTATTAAAATATTACTTGCCTCGATAGTTATTCAGCCACTTGTAACCTATTTCTTGAAAACTTACTCTTCGAATCAAACAGGATGTTTTCATTTTCAATTGCGTCAATTTAAAATTCTCTCGTTTGATCGTACGGTGAAATAAAAAAGAAACGATCAACAAAAGTGTATAATTGCCTATAATTATTTTTCCTACCATCTTCAAATAGAAGATGGCGTAAAAAAAAAGTAACTCGATTTACAAATATTTCTCAAGCTATCTGTCAAATGCATAATTTTTTCGAAATTTCCAAATGTAAATTATGTAAATCTTATACCATGTTAATAGAATTATAAAACGTGGTATCGAGTCTGTTCAGTTGCAGAGGAGAGACTCGCGAAAGCACGATGAAGTTTTCAAGGTTTCAGGAGGTTGATCGAGTTAGAAAGCCGAGTTCGAAAAGGGCAAATTAGATTAAAATCAAAATTCAACTGTATTACGATAGCATATATCGCATACCTTACAAACTAAACCACAACTCTGTAAAGACCACGTCGTGCATAACACGAAAACAAATCTGCAGTTTCTCGCGTGCCCTTGGGACTTGTAGGTTTGCGATGGAATGAAGTGAGAACCCTTTGATTCCCTAGTGAGAGGAAAACACATTTCCTTCACTGGCAGCTCGTAGAATAATCTATTGTTGCCTTCTACCGATATTAGAATATAAATTCAAGAAAATATTTAAAAATCAAATTTCCAACCATGTTTTTAAATCGTATTGTCTGCTATATATCATTTAAATTTAATTCTCTACAAAGATGGACTAAAATATAAATGTAACGAAACGCAACGTCAATCCGAATAATTGCCTTTGTCGTAGAATCAGAAACACTGGCAAACGAACATTAATTAACAAACAAGTTTTAATTCGTATCGGCCAAGAATTCATTAAATTCCCATCAACGAAATAATTAATCACAACCATCCTGCGATATGAATGTATCGCGTGAATCGGTTTGCCATTCATTTTACGCATTATACATTAATTAACCGTAATTAATTAACCGATACACTTTAAAAGCGATTGGAAAATTTAAAAGGAAATGTTTATTTGGAAGAGTCTATTTAGATAGGAAACCTGTTCAGAGGTATTCGAAAGCTATTCAAGGTGGGAAAATAACTGCGTTTCGATGAAAGCTATCACGGTACGAACAATTGCGACGCTCAGGGCATCGCGTCGATACGGACAGAATTATTTAATACACCATGGCGGGAATTAAAACTTTTTTCCATTCAACTACAGACTTGCGGGACTCGTAAATCAATCTTTATATCTCGACACGTACCGTTGTTCGTTCGAATATTCATTTAGCTCGATTGCGAAACCGTCGCTCCGGTCCGATGTTTAGATTAATGAGCTGAACGTAATCCAATTCTGTAATTGGCCAGGCTGCAACTACGATGATATCCGAAAAAAACGTGAATAAAGATGTACGTACACCGAGGCAATAAACGCGCGTTTCCACAATCGAATTGCCAGCAACAACGGATCGAATCTCCCTTCGCCAGAAAATTATTCCGAGCTTAAATATTCTCGTGACCTCTGCGAGACGTATACTTGCATTGAATATCTTGCAGCTTCTAAGTGCTAAGGCACGTTTTTAAATTTGTTTCACGCACCAACGATAAAATTTCGACAATTAGCTCTCGTTACGATATCAATTACATTCCAAAACGTATTTCGTATAATGCACGTAGTATTAGATTGTCCCAAAAGTTTGTTTTAGTTCTTTGTTTTTATATTATTTTTGTCGAATCGTGTACGGTCGTAATAATAGAAATAGAAAAAAATGGATCGTACGTGATTCGATAAAATAATATAAAACGAAAAGAGGTTGTGCATCTATTGTTTCCTTACAAAAGGAAAGAAACTTTCGGGGCAATCTAATATATTCATAACTAACCGGCGTTTCCCAATGTTCGAATATTTTTGCGAGCCTGGGTATAAACAAAACTCTATCAATTTACCAATTCAATCTGATCTTTATCGAAGGAAGGAAGAAAGGGAGGAAGGAAGGAAGGAAGGAAGAAAGGTAATTGTAGAAGGACCAGCAACGACAGGGCGAAATATCGCCGGCGCTGGCATTCTCTGAAAATGTTAGAGGGCTAGGATGGTATTTGGTCGGAGATAGGTCGGCTCGCCGCGAAATAAATCATTTAAATTGGAGGAAAGAGAAATCCTGGCTAATAGCTTAGGATTTCGGTCGAAGGTGTGTCCCCTGATGCGATTGTGGCGATGAAGTAAGCCTGTAAGGCGAAACATTGGGATGCCCTAATAGGTTTCCAGGCCGGCTGGTCAAGCCGCTTTATGTGGTTTCTCCGATGGTAGCCGATCTTCATGATGAGTATTAGCGCTATAATATCAAAAGTTGCTGGTAACCTCCGATAAATCCTTCTTAACTTGTATTAACGACTGCGTCGGTTCTCACTAGTCTATTTATTGCCTCGCATGACTGTTGGCTAAACCAAGGAATTATTAACTTATAGTTTCTTCAGAATTTAAACATTATTCCTGCAAGACTGTTGTTCTATCGTCAACAAATTTCTTTAGTTCGAAGGTAAAATGCAAGAGTCGTTATTGATTCGTGTAATTTTATTTATAACAATTTCACACATAAAAGTATGGAAAGTTATTCGAGATAAGAATGAGATTGGGATATAAAGAAATTTAAGGAACGCGGCCAAGATCAATATGCCATATACTGTGCAACATATTTTATTAAAAAAAAAAAAAAAAAATATTGATTTCACATAGAACGATTCTTCTAGAATACTTTCACAAAATATTTAACTATTCCATCAGAAAAGGGGAGATAGAGAGCCAAGGAAGGGCATACATTTGTAATACCGCCAATTAGATGGAACATGTAAAATGTAAAATTTGCTTTAAATCGGCGACAAGGGACGTATTCAAGCGTAACGGATGGCCGCGCTGTGTAGAACGTGTTAAAACAGCGAATCGTTTAAAGACGTCCAGTTGGGAATACTGTGGAGCGAAATACGCTTGTCGTGCTGCGGCAAAACGCTAGGAAATCCTGTAATAGGTTTCTAGGTTGACTGGCTAAGGGAGCAGGCTGTGGTTTCGCGAGGATGGCTCCCATAGAAAGCAGAACTCCCTCTGCTTCTAGGCCAAAGGACAGATCTTCGTACTTCCATGGTAATACTATAACCTTCGCGCTTCGCTGCATCTCTACCAAGCCGGCGCCGCGGTGTGAATAGACGATTGGTACGACGGTTTCTTCGTTCAATATTGATGGACAGTTTAAAGATGTACTCGTCGCTTGTGAAACTACCAGGAACCATCGAGTTTCCGGCGTCCATCCCCTACGTTTTGACGCAAATAATCTCGGGGAATAATGTAAATTTCATATCGTCTTCGTTGCTGCCCCTTCAGTGACTGACAAATGCTTGCCACGCTACGAGATTGTACGACATTAAATTTAGGCCAAACATTGCAAAATCTTGCGTTCGTAGGTTGAAAAAATAAAGTCGGGATAAGAACTTCGAGTTTTGGAAACGTGCGTGTCGTAACGCTTGAAAAGTTGCAAAGGTATTAATATGTTTACACGCGATTCGTTCGAAAGTTAACGATCCGTGAAAAATGCTTTGCCGCTCAAATTCCATATGGTACTGCACCTACGTCTACGTTAGTACATCCGGCGTTAAAGTTTCAATTTCAAAAATTCGAATCGAGCAGCACAAGCAATTTCAAAATCGTTAATTCCAACGCGATCTACCGGCGCAACCGTAATTTCTGTTTGTCCAATGGAGATACAAGATTGCTCGTTTTAATCGAATAATACGATTCCATTTGGACTAGCATACGCACATGGCAAGAATGCTTCGACCGATCGTATCCATGGAAGGAATTCATTGGTCGTGATGTTACGGACGATAACGCGATCATAAATCACAATAGTCCGGCTAAAAAGTGCGCGGCGTAAAAAGGATGTAAAACAGAAATCGTAAACTGCAGTTTAACGTGTAAGGGGAGGTAGTGGTAGGTAAAGGCGACAGAAATCCAATACTGCAGTAAGAGGTATGCGCGTAAAGTTCTTATCTATGGAAACAAGAGTCGAAATTTCAGATTGGCGCGTGGACAATAAAAACGACAATTTTTCATTTCTGATTCAAACGATTACTATGATCTCTCCTATCTGTACGCGACTCACTACAAAAATTTGATACTATAAAAATGAAACGTGAAAGCTGATAAAAAAGTATTTCATTGGAAAATAAGGGTACGCGTAAATACTGTTCTTCTTTTTGTTTCGTAGCCATTGCATTGCCTATCGTAATATAATTTACGCAAAGGATGTCTTTAGATTTATTATCCTAACGTTAGAATATTTATTCTCCGCGAAAGAAAAACTGCAGGTTACAATCTTTTATCGCGATTTGTAACTTTTGTAGTTTAAACGTAGTTCAAAGTAAGAATAGAATCCAATAACGTTGGAATTTTAATACGAGATTTAAATTCAAAGGAGTCGTCGGATATATCTTAAAATAATATTTGCAGAGTAGGTATACTTTAAAATATGCATAAGCTTCTTTCGATCGATCTGTCATCGGAATCGCGTTTCCCCTCGATAAATATCCCACTGGTCGATGAAAGTTTAGTCAACTCATACATAGTCAGCGGAGGGGAGCGGAGTAAACTTCAATTAAATCCATATTTTAAGTTTTGGAAAGTGGTCGAATTCCATTGCTTTCGGTGAATTTGAACGCCTGCCCGACGAAGAATTCCATTCGCGCCGAGTTTCAGATTCATAGAAGAAGTTGAACCGAGTCGCCTGGGAATTTGTGTACAAACTATCCGTCGCTTTTTGGTATCAACTTCCGCTATAGCAGTCGTTACTGGTGCGTCACCGGTATCAGGAATCTCGTTAATACCATCGACTTTGCGAAACTTTCCCAAACAGACGTCGTTTTCCCTCACGGAGACCGCGTGTAATAGCCGATCGTTTTTCCTTCGTTTACTTGTCACTTATGCTGTTGCGAAGAAGAACAAGTGTCTTGCATTTAGGAGAGTAACTTCAAGGAACGAGGGCAGATGCGTGTAAAATGTTCGCTTATAGAAAGGTCAGTATGTGCCGCTTCTAATTACTAATTCATCGTTAATTCGTAGTCGTGATCCCGCTTCACAAACAGTAAGCGAATATTATGAAAACGAACAGAATCGCGTATCAAACTGCTCGAACGTTAATATCGATTTTCACTATGATCGGTATTATCTGGTTCGGAGATGGCTTTGAACATACAACAATTTCTCAGTCCACCAACCAAGCGATCTGCAACCTCCTCATAGCAGAAGTACGACTCATCCAAAGAATTGACTAGAAATAAGCATAGAAGAAGTCCGGAAGCGAAAAAGGATATAAGAAGAAATGTAAAACCCAGAGAAGAGCCTCAGATAAATGCAATAACAACCTCCAATAGATTTGCATTATTGGATACACCAGACATGGATATAGCTGAAAGTCAACCATCGCAGGAGGAACTCTTATCTCTTCCAACCCACCTTGATGACGTCATAGACATACAAACAAACGTTGGTTAATATCGCCAGCACAGACGAATTCAAACTAAAAGTAGCCTCTTTCTCTATCCAGTCCTTTTCTTCCCAGGAAGTCAATGCAATGATTGACAAAAACCTTAACTCTAAGAAGGCCCCAGGACACGACATGATCAGCGATAAGATGATCAAAGAATTACCAAAGAAGGGGATATCACTCATCGCGTCCATTTTTAACGTAATCATCCATTATTGGTTATTGTTCATCTTCGTGGAAACTGTCAATAATCACGCTCATTCACGACTATCCATGAAGTACCGCCCAATCAGCTTACTATCAAGCCTATCCAAATTCTTTGAAAAAAAGTTAAGCAAACGCCTACATACCATACTGGATGATACAATGACGATTCGAAATCATAAATTTGGATTTCGGAAATGGCATCCAGCAACTGAACGGGTATGCCGTGTTACACATAATATTAGCCGAGAATTGGAAAAGAAAGATTCTTGGCCATTAAACAAGCTTTCGATAAGGCATGGCACTCTGGATTACTATACAAGCTCAACAAAGTTTTGCCTCGTCGATACTATTTAATCATGCATTCTTAGCTAAACAACAGACAATTGGAGGTTAGATTTTTAGATGCTAAAACTGCAGCTTTCCCTACTGAGACTGAAGTACCACAAGGCGGTGTACTTGAACGAATTTTATACTTTATCTATACGACAGACCTACTCACTTAGGCCAACGTCAATAAAGCTACATTCGCTGATGATACTACAGTCCCAGCAGCGGATGAAAACCCCGAAGTAGCTCTTCCAGTCATTCAAGAACACGTGGACAAAATTGTAAAATGGTGTCATACATAGCGTATTTACACAAATGAAGGCAAATCAAAGCATGTTACGTTCACCTTACATAAACGCGCATCTCCAGCTAAGGATACGGTAAAGTACCTAGGAATGCTGTTAGACAGAAGATTAACTTGGAAATAGCACATCCAAAACAGCAAGTCCATAAGCGTCTCCTCGAAAGGTAGAGTAAGGCAGTTCTACTGGCTCATAAGCAAGCGTTTGAATTTAGGTCTAGGTCTGTAATGCCTCTTGGTACGTAATCAATGAAACCGTACATAGAGACTTAAAAATACCAACAGTTAAAGATGAAATTTCGAAATTCAGTAACCGCTACAATATACGCTTGACTAAGCATTCCAATCCTCTAGTCACCCAGCTTCTAAACAGAGCAGACCACCGGAGAATCTACACAACAGATTCAACTAGCAAATGATGCTTTGATTCATTAAGACACGTATCAAAAGAAGTAGCCTTGTCGTAAGGTTAGATATCATGCCATGGAAACACCACATCATAATTACTAAGAATTCTCTGTAAGAATTGATTGTAGTATTCTACCGACTAAAAAAAGGGAAAAAATCATTAATTCGTATACTTTGATAAAATTCGCATACTATTATGATAAAACCAAAGTATTTCAACATTTGAATAGCAACGCACATAAGACATCTATGACATATTAAGATCTGTTCGCCGAAATTCTCTTAATATATAAATTTTAACCTTCCAACTATGAAAATTGGGAATAGTGGCGGAACCAGTTACGTTCTCATAAGTTCTTCCATGTATCGTCATAAGCAATTACAAAGCGATTGTTACATGCGATACTCCAGGAATGGAAGCGGAATTGCGCGGAACAAAATAAAGCTTCGTACAATTTGTCCCAGAAGAGGTGAACTGGCCCGAAATTGTTCCACCAGCGACAGCGATTTACGACAGTTGTAATCAGTTTGATTAACGCAGACAGCCGCGATAAATGCAGGTAGCACGATGCATCGAGGCTACTTCAATTTGCGAGGAACTCGCGAAGCCGCGACTAGCATCGCCTATTAGGTCTATTGGAAACTTGCGCCCCTTGTTTTTTCTCCCCCTATCGATTAGCTTTCTGTCAAATGAAACTGTTCGACCGCTGTATTATTACGCCTGATTCTCACGACTATTATATTCTTGAAAATGATCAAAGAAGATTGGTCAAATCGTTCATTGTTCCTGCAAATATTCCAGTATTTTGTATTATTTTTCGGTAGTGTCTTATCGGATCGTGCATTGTCGTAAATAAAAATTGGAAGAATCAGTAGCGTGATCAGTGACGCGAGAAGATTCGTAGCCGTAGACTAGTTGTAGAGTCGGTCAAAAGTTAGAAGTTAATCCGCACGAATCTAAATTAAGTCCTGCCAGTGAAACAGTCTAGATAGATAGCTAGTGGGCACGTTTATTTAGGGTAGAACGGTGACCCAGTAAATTTAACCTTTTAATTTTCTTGACCGAAATATTCTGCGGAAACGAGTCACCTTGCTAAATAACTTTCGGCTAATAAACACTTTGAGGTTTACTGTCTTTGAGGGTAACGTCGTAGAAAGTATACGTAACCAATTGAAAACTGCAACCTTTGAGTTTTACGCTTTATAGGTGTTTTTAATAATAAAATTTAGAATTGTCCTGAAATAGCTAATCGCGACTAAAGTATTGAATCGTAACCAGAACTCTACTGAAATGTAGGAAGATTAATCACGGGATCGATTAATTAAATAAACGTAGTAATTAACAAGATACGAGAACCTCTTTACGTTTCAGTTTTAATAAATATCATTCGCATGTGTAAACGAAAGAAAATATTTATTCAAAAATAGAATAGAGAGATTGCTGACGAATTAAGTTCTACTTAAACGATGTTGTTTTTCGACGTAAAATAAGCTTACAAGGCAAGACATTAAGGAATTCCATGTACGTTTTCGAGTTGTCTGGCCAACAGTAGTAGTTTTCTACTAGACTGCGGTTTCCACGGGATAAGTACGGTCCACGGGAAGTAGCATTTTCCTCGCTGCAGAACGAGAGAGCCATGGTGTTTCTGCCTTAATAAGATAACACCCAATTCCATTCTATTATCACATAGGTAAACCATTTTTACTACGATACATTCTCATTAATATTATTTTCGACTCCATCTTTTATCGTATCAAAGACAATCACCGATTAAAATGCCTACAATCGTCAAACTTATGCAACAGATATTGCTCGTTTCGTGTATTTTGTACGATATTCTGCACGATCGTCGCCCAACGACGAGTAACAACGACTGATAACTATGACTAACGTGATAAATTACACGACGAGCGGAGACTCGTTTCGCGTATCGTTTCGTCGCTGTAAGACACGCTAATTAAACAATCGAATTTGTTTTGGTCGTGGCTGGTAAATCGCGTGTAATCAACCAACAATTAACCAGAGCTCTGTGAACGCAGCCGATGTGTCAGTTATTTCCATTCACACGTTGCTATTCAAGAGTTGTACAACAGGGGAGGCAAAATGGTGGGAAGGTGTTGGCAACGGTTAAGCAGGCTTTCTGCACAATAATGACCAGCTATTGCACAATTGGGAATTACGCGCTGAATTTGAACCACTACATGTTTAATTCAGAAGCCAGAGATTATTAATCTGATTTTCCACTTCTGCCGGTATGTATGTATGTACGTATGGCGAGGATACGTTGAACATCATCAACGCGTTTCATCAAACATCAGCGAACCATCTAGGCGGATACGGGTTAGTCATTGGTGAGAAAACTGAGAAGATTTTTCCACGTGAACAAATGACACAAGTTTTTAAAACTCGTATTGTCTGTTACATGGGACGCAGAAAAGTTGTCGACAATATACAGGATGGTCCACGTAACTGGGACAAGTACTATGGTTGCAATTTCGTGGTTGCAATTAAAAAATTACGCGGAAGAAAAAATGCGATTCGTTCAAGGAATACCATTTTCTTTTTCCGGGGAATATCTTTTTTCGCAAGCGTAACGATGCATCGTAGTTACAAAATTTTCTTACGTGCAATTTCTTTTGCGGGACGTTTCGTTATTTTGTACTGAAAGTATCGAGAAACGATCGGTCTGCAAGACGTTTTAAACAAAGGTTTTCGTTAACTCGAACGAGATCATTCTGAAATTGCCTTGATGTTGCTTCAATACCGACACCCCGCGTTTTCTACGTTAACTTCGATATATTCAATTTCCTACTTCCAGGAACAAATTACTTTCACAAATTTCTCGCAGCAGAGATACCGAAAGAAATTCCTTATCAGCCAGCGAATTAACGAAAGAAAGAGTCCTGGTGGCGCTTTCATGCGAAAAGAAGCATCGTCGTTTCTCTCATAGAATAAATGCTCTATCGCGCGCGAGTACCCTTAAGAATCGTTGTAACAACCTATCTTGAAATTGTATCAAAATGAAATTTCGCGGAAGACCTTTGGAATGGCCGAATCGGACAAAAATTCGCGCCTCTCCTCTTCCTTCCCTCCGGTCACGTTTCCAGGCAACGAGGTTCTTTCGACTCGCGTCGAGGACCGCACGCTGTTATCAAAAAAAAAAGGAAAGTAGAAGACAGAGATAGGAAACGAGATCCTCTCGCGTTCTTCCTCTGTTTTACTTGTTCGTGAAAGATAAAAGGAGGGACGATCGTTCCCTGTTCCCAACGAAGAGACCACGTAAATTTCTCGCTTTGCGTGGCGATGTAACAATCAGAACGAGTCGAACCGGATCGATCGTAAAACCCCTTTCTCTGGCTGTCTTTGAGCGTTTCCCCGTAACACACAGACGATCCTCCAGCCATCTTCGAGATGATCCGGTTTGTCCTTCTCCTCAGCCCGGTCTCTCAATCGACAATAGCCCCGATCGCTTGAATTTCGAAGCAATAGCTCGCGAATGCAATCGTCTATACGGTCTGCGGGCACGGAGCGTATTCAATGAAATTCGATTATCCCGCACGATCTTATCGCTCGAGGGCAGGTGCAAGATCGTAGCAGGAACCTAGGTACATCCAATTTCCGGCGAAGAATTACCTCTCTCTCGGCCCTAAGACACCGAGGGACGCAATAGTAACCACGATTTAACTCGCCGGTCCTCGGCTACGCCACCGATTCGTACTTCACTTCGCAGTTCTTTTGCTCGCACGCCTTTTCTCCCAACTTGCTTGTTCCTTCCCTATTCCGTTGTTGGCTTGAACTCGTACGCGTAATTACCGTTGGATTCTACTCGGGGATTCTGTTTATTTTCAATTTGTTGTGTTCCAGTTTCAGTTTTTGAAATCTAATTGTAAAAGCGTAGATTTCGAAGATTAAAGATAAACACATGTAAATGAACGGATTAAGACTACTTTGATTACTCCTCGAGCGCTACAAATTGCAATATCGTTTCCGAATAAACTTTACTTACTACCCTTGACTATTCCATTGAGTAAGTACGCATCTCTCTTGTTTATTCTTCTTCCATCTTCTGTCTATATTTAGCTGTCGATATATCGTCTACAGCATAATTATATTATCTTTCTCTTTTTCCAAGGTTCTGCCTTGTACAACCTATTCGTCGCGCCTTAGCCCGTTCCTGCTGTTATTTAAGCTGCAATTTATCTTTGCTTTCTTTTTTCCGCTCCGTTACCGCCTGCGATCATCCTCCCGCTTTCCACATTTCCGCCGTTTCTTCTTCTCCGTTTCTAATACAGATACGAGTTTCCCTTTTGCCACGTTGAAATTATGTAAAGAAGGATACGATGGCTATCTTCTCTTGCTTTCCTCTTTCTTCGCTTCTTTATTTCTTCTCCTTTTTTTTCGCTTCTTCTTCGTTCGTTCTCCTTTGCCTTTGGTAGCGTAACCACGCTGTGTACATTTGGTTTGAGGTGGGACGCCCTTAAGATTGCAACTCGCGTCGGATAGGACCGCGGCTTCGCATTGCGCGCGATTCGCAGAAAACACTGCGTGCCTAAGTGGCGGGAATATGATGGCTTTTTCGTGGCCTAGCTGCAGCAAGAATTTTATTTCTTTGTTCTATTGCTCGTACTTTGTCAATGATGCATTTCGTCTCTCGGCGTCGTGAATTTTAAGGAATTTTTATGTCTTAATGTTTCAAAGAACCTTGTCTCTGTTCGCGTTTCCTCTTTCTTCCTTTCTTTGTCAGAACAGAGGGGCATACATTCAATTACGTTAAACACGTAATTGAAGGCCATCAACTACGTTTCGATCGCTCTTGTTTCAGCATGTAAAATAATAGCTACTATTTGTTTCGAAATTTTAAAAAGATGTAGAATTTTTGCTTTCCAGAATTTCCAGTATTTTTCGGTCTTATGGAAATTTCAGACTTTCCAGGCTTTTAACGTTTGATACATTTTTTAGAGATTTGAACATTTGCGGAACTCGTATAAAATAAACGTTGCTTCGTTAATTACATTTCCTAAATTCTTTACGTTGCTGGACTACAAATTGATGTGTTTTGATAACACTGTATAAGTCTCAGTACACGTGTGTTATGAATTTCCAAGTTTTTATCTCCATATATGAAGTAATCGATTCGTGACAACACGCACGACTTACGAAGCATCAAACATTAATTTGTTTTCACGGGAAAATAGAAGTTGAAGGGTTCGATAAAAGGGCTGTAATCGATTCTCACAGTGAACGATAATTTTCAAGCGCTAAAGAGTAATTGCTCTATTATTAGAACCGGCGATACCTTTGAAGTACTTATATGTGCAATAAATTTGTTCAAAATTTCGATCGTTACAACTTTTATAGTAAATGAGGGAGTTAGAGCATTTTTACCGAAAAATATTGCCTAGATTCCGCCTTTTACCACGTTTCGCGTAAGAAGAGAATTTTGTTATGACAATGTAATGATACGAGTGTGTAAGTATATTTATTTTGAACATCACGGTAGCAAACAAGCTACAAATTTGATATGTGTGGCACGACGTTGAATATATTATACGTATGATGATGTAATTCAATTCACAGCTGCACGTGGGGCCAGCGAAGAAAACAGACGCGAGGGAATTATTTAAATATTTCGAAGCGTTGATAAATGCTTGATTATAAACAGATCGTGAAAGAATGTTCGAATAAAGAAATTACTATACCAAGAGAGATTGGCAATTTCATTTACGATTTAACACGTTTTTCCTATGTCAAGATTATCATCAAATCTATTCGACGATTATGTAGAAAACAACAAGAATTATCACAGTCACGATCTCCACACGATTCGCTCAAAACAAGGGATAAACAACCACGTTAACATTGGCGATAAAATCTCTACCATTCATCGAGATGTTGTCCATCAACCTTTGCCTGTCTCCTATATTAAATTTTCTATATTAAACCGTCGTAAATAAATGACCTCAACTATTATTACACCAGAGGGATAATTAGATCGATAATGGTGGACATTGATAAATCGTGGTGCACGGTACGTGTTCAGAAACGTGTAAGAATCTCTAAAAATAAGCCAGAACCCGATAGACGGGAATTAGCGGAATCCATTCCTCGGCTATGAAGATAATCTTTGGATTACGAGGGGTGGCTGAGATAAATCTTTTCGTTGAAAATAGCTAGTGAAACGATATTAGGGCGTACTCACAGTGTACGTGCAGCATCATCCGTTTGCTGACTGATGGTGGTACTCCGTTACTCGCGATGCACAGGTAGGTGCCCATCTCGCTTCTGGTTACTTTCGACAGAGTCAGCGTTTCCCCTTCAGCAGTAGCTACTGCAATACAGAGTCAGACGGGCGGAATTAAAGATTCTGAAAAACTTTCTGAGCAGCTCGTCGAATAGGTGATTTCTCGAGAAAGTAAACTTGTCAATCTGCATTATTTACGTAGGTCTGAGCTTCTTTCTTTATCAAACGAGCACAGTGATATTTTATGGGAAATTAATTTGTAAAGGTGCTGTCGATCAGAGAGATAAAAGCGAAAAGTTTATTTGCAGACTGGTTGCTTGAAAAATGGTTTATTCGAACGAAGGATTTCTCGGTCGAATAAATTTGCAAGTTTGCTTTCGGTGAATCAATACGAAAGATAAAGACTAGATATATATAGCTTTTAAAAATTTGTCTGTCCGAATTGCAGAATTTTGACACCCGAAGCGTAATAATGCTTCGATTGAATCTCGATGTCAATGGAAAGCTACTTACACGGTTGATTCGTTCAACCTTATCGAGTAAATAATCGAATTGGCTCTATTACTAATCAAACACATTGGATTAGATACGATACGGAAGCTTAAGGTTCCGCTATCGTCGCTTTCGATTCAACACATCGATACTACTCGCTCTCACTTCGTGAGGAGTGAACACCAGAGGGTGAAAATGCAGTTTCACCTTCGCTTGCGAATCAACATCCCTCGACGAAATGAGATTACTCGATTGCTTTATGCAAAAGAATTCATCATTGTCTTTAAAAAAAAATATCATTTTATTTCTTGAACAACATCCCGGATAATAAATATTCTTCTAAAAATTAAAATATTTTTTTTGTCGAAGAATGCATAAATCCTATATTTGAATAAGTAAAATAATGTCGAAAAATATCAAAGAAGAGAGGAGTAAAAGTAGACGTGTTCTTCGAAAAGACATCCCTGCGTTACAAGGCTTCTTCACTGAAACTCGATCTTCCCTTTAAATTGGTACTATTTCTCAAAAACGTATACTTGAATTCTCCTGTGAAATTCTACGAATTCAACAGACGAAGCGATTCAAAATGGAAATAAAGCTGGAGGGATTTACAAGATAATGCGAGTATCGTGAGTTTATTCGTGTACTATTGAAATTTTTATTCTTCAAATTATTTCTAACATTTCGCTATGTAAAAAAAGGAAAAAAAGTGTGCGTGTTTTCCTTGAGAGGAAACTTCGAGAAACAACGTGGGAGTTTCTTTTTTTTTTTGACAAATTGACGCGTTGTTTCATATTTGTCAAATCTAGCGAATAATCTACAATGCACGAGATTAGAATTTATACGTTTTATTATCTTACGACGTTAAGATATGAATTATTTCCCTTAATTTGTTTACGTTCATAGCGTGCACGTCGAGTTTGAAAATTATTTCTTCGTTGAGAATGTATCAAATTACTGGTTCGTTCAATGGCTGTCAAAATTCGACTTAAGTCGGCATTGTGACAAGTATCGAGGCGACGGATATTTGCATGATTCGATGCAACGAGAAGGAAAACATTGAAATATGAGTGGCGACAGTCTCGTTTCGCTCACGAGTTCAGTAGCCTGAGGAATTATCGTATATCTTACACTTTAAAATCGATTTCAAATCATCGAAGTATGAAAATATGCGAAAATTATCATGCAAACTATATTACGAGTGTGAAAAAATTTGTCGCAAAAGGAGAAAAGCACGTTGGTGTGTTTTAACTCGTTGGATGTACCCATTGTACGTCGAATTCGTCGACTTCGTTTGAAGTTAATTTATAAAAATTCACTTGATTTTTGCTGTAATTTGTACCATTTTTAGCAGAGAAAAAATTGCTATTTTTTGAAATTCTAGTCACAAGATGCATGAATTTGCTGAAATTTCGCTTGTATCAAATATCAGTTGACACAGTTGCCTCGATTGGAAAAGAGGAGCTCTTCAAAAAGTTGTGATCTATGAATTGAAATGTACGACGTGAAGTTGACGAATTGACTTCAATTTCGATATTATCCCTGTTTTCCGATTTCAATCTGATGTTTTATACGAGCCGCTTTACTTATATCGAAAGTACATCGTCATATTATATACATGTCATTGATATCGCCATTTCTCAATCTTTTCGCATACTCAAACTCGATCCAGGTAACGTATAAATCCTCATTTATTCACTGTTGGTCGACTACAATGTAAATTATACGGTGTCATTATTTTCGAAATTATTCATATTTTTGTAGGAATAAAAAAATCATTGATAAAGGCGGAGGCTAAAAAGGGATTACCATTGATATAAATGACAAACAAAATTCCAAAAGCCCATAGATATTTCCCATGGAATATCCAGTAATTTAATCACATTTACATATAATGTCTGTCATATAGAACAGTGAGAGAAAATTTAATAATGAAAATGGAGCTGAAATAATTGAAATATCAGGTAGAATAACGTTTCTCAGTTGTTTAATCCAAGTTACACAATTGGTAATCAAAACGCGACTTATAAAGGGTATTATCTTTTTTAAAAAAAAAAAAAATGATCATATTAAAGAGATACAACCACTGCAAAAATATTCGACGTATTTTCAACCGATGTAATGAAGATAAAAATCGAACATAACTGGAGACGCAATCACGGTTTTGTAGGTTTTTTAACCATACTCACTTTTCGTTTTGCCACCGGACGATCCGGCACGGGAAATAATCTCGGCGCCATCTTCTCGCTTCCATACGATCTCAGGTTTTGGATAGCCGCGAGCCTTGCAGACCAGTTTTGCGGAACCGCCCTCAGGTACCATCAAGTCGTTCGAGGTCTCTTCGGATATTATGTCCGGCGGTATCACCACTTCTAGAAACGCGCTCTGTAAATTCAATACACCAAAGAATCGATATTATTATTCTCTATCGCAAAGAGAATATGACGATGTTATCATATAGTGGGGGAAAAGGAATTCTCTAATTTCATGAGATCAACAAATTATTCTGATTTAATAGCTCGATCCAGGGGATTCGCGACAACATATTTTAACTTCTGACCTCGAAGATGTTTAATTATTAAGCAGATTTTAATTAAGCTGGGACAGGAAACGGTCGTATTTCTGCCGTGTAAATTCCGAAAATTTTAGAACATAATTCGTTGGAATTTAGCCACCTCCGTCTATGCGGATGCAGACCGTCGCAGAACACTACTTCCACCAAGTACAGAATGGATTTCACTTTGAAATGAATGCCTTCCATACCAAAGCATTGCGTACAATAAAAATCTGACCCGGATCTAGGGTAAAAAGATTCTCTACTTCACCGACCATTTTCCTTTCCTTTCCCACTCTTTCTCTACCCTCCTTCTTTTCTTTCTTTCTTTCTTTCTTTCTTTATCCTTTTTTTTCGTTTCCTTTTCCTTTTCTCTTCTTATTGTACGACTTACTATTTCAAAGGATAATTTATTCGTACCTGACTCTTCATAGGATCCGTGTTGACTTGACACATGTAAATGCCTCGATCTTCTCGTCGTACCCCACGAATATTCAACGTCCACGTGTTGTAGTCACTGTGTGTTACTGATAAACGCGCGTTGTTCGTGATCACGTGTTCGTGAATCGCCAGGACTGCCTTGGTGTCTGCTTTGATCCACGCCACCTGGCCTCACAAACCCATTTCTTAACACACTGCGCTGTTTCTTCGTCCACGCGCACGGTACCGTTTGCACGGTACTGGCGAAAACTTATTGCTAACAATATGCACAGACTCGATGTTTCAATACCTTAATCGCTAGATAATTTCGCGTACAGTTCGTTTTCGAAACGATCTGGACTCGTTTCATACCCATCGTCGTGGAAATGAAACATGCTCGAGCATACTCGAGGTTATCCATAATTAATCGATGAAAGTGATTGCTCGTTGTTGAAATTCCTTTTCGTGAATGAAAAGTTCATAAGAACGAAACTGACGATTATAAATACATCGTTACTTAAGACGATTCCTTAATATCCCTATCAATATTCTTCAAGGTTGTAGGCTATGATCTGGGATAACTATGTTTTACGTAATAGTTGACATTTTTATAAAAGTAGTCTTTAAAGCATTGTGTTACGTTTGTTTTGGATTAATTTCACACGAAAGGATTGAAAAAAGAAAGCCGAACGAACGATCGGATTGGAAATTGCTTGCTCTAGAATGAAAGATGCGCGCGGATGTAGCATTTTCATCGTTGCTACTTTCAACTAGTTTTATCACGTTCCAAGAGTATTAAAAAAATTCAAACTATTGAACAAACTTATGAGGGAGAAATATAATTACGTAACGTTGCGCTCATGAGAAAATGATAGAAAGATAAACTTCATTATACCGTAGTTTGTCTTTCCCTCTGGTTTTTCTACCTTTGAATAGAAAATACGACTCGTTCCAATTTCATGATTTATCTTGTATTTTAGAATAGCGAGAATAATATTCGTTCCACTATTTTACCTTTGCCGTTTACACGAGTATCTATAAATTAAATTTCGCACTTGATTTAACTATCGATTGTACGAATATTTTTACAACACGTTATTTTTTAGTAATTTTTTCAATTGGCAAGATCAAAGGAATTCACAATGCTTGTCAAAGAGTAATTAAAGTTTCTCTCTAGTATTTAAGCATGCTCCATTTCCGCATGGATTTTCTAACGTTATATAAAGATTTAATCAGCTTCGTAATAATAAAAGGATGGATTGATTATTTTTGGAATACATATGCTTGCAGAAGAACTTGATAAAGATTTATTTATAAGGAATATACTGTTTAGTACGGAATACGTTGTTTTCTCAGAATATCGAATATTAATGTTAACGTAGATATTTCTTTAGATTCTTCTGCAAAATATGTACCGAACCAAACTTCTTCGTCTCTTAGTATTTTCCTGCAAAACTTATTTATTAAATATCAGAATTCTAATATTTTTATCTTCCTCTTTTACGCGATAATTAATCTTTTTCTCTGAATTCATTATATCTATTTTTCTCCTCAAAGTACCTAAAGCAACTTCCTATATTGTGTTCTCTCAATTTCAATTTCTCAGATCGTTAACTCTTATCGTCTCGTTGTGTAGGAAACTTTTCATCTTATTTCAAAAACGTATTACACCTGCGTATAATAATGATATTAGATTATATGTATAAACTATAATTTTTTACAATGAGAAAACCTACGACGACTAAACTACGAGACACCTACGATATCAACGAGGCATTTCACATCATATGCTCAAACTTAAAAATTCAATCGATTATTTCTCAGATAAACTTTCGTTAACTGTTCTCGATGATTGTCAGATTTTATATCTTTATACGACAGAGTAATCTCCTCGATAGATAGACTTTAATCTTCGTATTAATTAGTGCCATCATTACGATTAAAAAGAAATATTCCAAACTCATTTAACCAATATGCATTTTTAATGTTTAAACATTTGTTTAAACATTTCATCGACCCTCAAAGCCCAGATATTTCACCGCAATGCGAAAAATATTATCCAATTTTACTAAGCCATACCGCGGAGGCAACAATCCGAGATACAATGGACGAAGTTCATTTTCCAACGTCAACATTTTCCTTCCGAATGCAGCTCGGTCTCCTATAGATGTACGCGAAGTTTTGGCGGCAAGTTTTCTTATTTCGCATGGATATTATTGGCACGAAATTGAACCGGCGGCATGTCGAATATTTGACCTCGCGTCGCTTTGATAGGCTATCTATCAACCAACAAAAGAGGTCTGCGGTTCTTATCGATAACTCGAAAGCGGAGTGTACAGAGAAGGCAGCTGTAGAGGTTTACGGAGAAGCTGTGAGGGTTGAGGCGGAGGATAGCGTTTGGAAGCGGCGGTGGAAAGGAGAAAGAGTGGGACAGAGAGAGAGAGAGAGAGAGAAAGAGAGAGAGAGAGAGACCAACCAGTAGCTAGAAGCTAGAGAAAGCGGGGTGGAGAGCTTTGAGTGTTTGGTAGTGACGGCCCTGTGAGTGCCTCCACTTATAATACATTATACGAGGATAGTAAACCCCCTTCTCCTTTTCCTTCTACTTGCCCTTCGCCTTCCTGAGCAGCTCCAAAAACGAGCTCTCCTCGGAAACTGAAAAAGTCCCCCGGACGACAGATGCGCGCGATTCTGAAACATTTATGCCACTTTCCCGCCCCTCGGTGTCCTATCGTCCTCTGCGATGGACCTTTTGCTTTTACGTCGTTCTTCCTTTCGAGATTCATCGATGGATGATTAATCTGTTTTGGGATATCGAGCTCTGGAATTTCGAACAGTATAAACACGTGTACCCGTCGATCATAGAATTAATTTCGTTCGATCGCACGAGGCCATTTGCCCAAAGGCTGTTGTCCGGTATTTGCTATAATAGGAAATTGTTTAACACTTTTCAGTTTGCGGCAATATCTGGTTTAATTTGTGTCGTGTCTTCCTTTAGGCTATTCGAATTTAAAAAGATGCCGGATAATAAAATATTTATGAAACGATCGCACACGATCAAACCGTAGTACTGTATCAGTTTGTTTTAATAATTTTACAGTTTCATAAAAAGCACCACCACCCTTATTATTTGCTGGTTGTAATTAACGGTTTCTCATCGTCTACGTTACTGTTTTATTTAAACAGCTCCACGGCACTTTCATAAATTTAAGCTCCGCGTACATGCCTGAGGAAACTGCGTGGAAACGCGGAACGCTTGTCGGTTCGAAGACTCCACCCCTTTCTTTCGATCTTTCAACGAGCTGGCTGGTCGAAATATTCACGGAAAGTCGAAAGTCGCGGCACGATCTTCGCTCAGAGGATCGTACACACGAAAGAAGGGAAACCCCTTTCTCGTTCGAAAAGCTCTTCGTCGCTCGGCCGCGAAATCCACCCCCGAGGAAGGGTTGAAAACTATTGAATTTAAGAAGCCACGTGAAACGTTAAAATTGTCTATTCTCAAGACCTTTCGGTATTTTTGAAGACGTTTTGTCATTTTGAAATATCGTACAGTTTTAGAGCTACGAAATTAGTTAAAAGTCATGGAGGAGTAGACGTGACCAGAAGCATTAAGTTCCACAGTAAAATTAGCTCCTTCCGGTGCTGTTGCGTCTTCGAGAACGAGAAAGTAAGAAACTTGAGAGAAGACAAACTAGAAGAAGATTGCACATATAGGAGAGAGATACGGGAGAGGGGAGAGATAATAAAGACGAAGGAAAGAAAAAGAACGACGTGGAAGAGGAAAAGAACGACCTACCAGTGGCAAATTTGCAGCACGATGAGCAGTCCACGACTTAAAGGGCCGAGCTCTATGGAAACGAGTTTATCTTAAGCGAAAGACGCCTCCCGCCTAATGCAGTTTTCCTTACGCATTTTCAACTGGCGATCGGTCTGGCGGCCTCGTACCTTTGTCGAGAGTGAAAAATAAGGACTACCAAAGGAACTTGAAGCAAGAGAAAAAGCGAAGAAGAAAACCAGAAGAAAAAGGATAGGAAGCGTGTACACGGAGAGGAAGGTAGAAAGCGAGACAGAAGAATAGATAGGATAAGAGGATGGGAGCGTGGATAGACGACGATGGAGTAGACGAAAGACGAAGGAGAGCGAAACAGAGACGGGGAAGGAGGGGGGAGGGAAGGACGTGGAACCCTAGTCAGATATAATATCACACTATGTGCACCTATCTACCGTGGTCTCCATTCTCGTCCCTCTTTCATATGCAAAACCATCGTCGGCGCTCTATTGTGGCGCATTGTGGGATCAGAAGCCTGGTCGGTCCAGTCTACCACACCTCGTTTATTTCCCGCCATCTTCTCGCTCGTACCCTCCTTCCACCACCACCTAACTCCTTTCTTTCGTCTTCTTTTTCATCCTTCTTCTCGTTTTCTTCTCCGCCTTATCCCCTTTTCTCTGTTCGTACGACTGCATTCCCCACCCCCGCCCCCCTCTTCACCAACTATTCTTTTATTTTCTCGACTTCTGTTTTCGGTAGCGAGTTACGGCTGTTCCTTTCAACGGCATGCAGATAAATGGATAAGCTTGCTAATTAAAAGTTTCGCAGGGCCCGATCCTTTTCTTCGCATCCTGCTGCTGCTTCCCGTTGGTCACCCATCCCTCTTTCTCGTCACCCCCGCCCCCTCTCTCACGCTGTCTAATGTTATTTCATCGTCTTCCTATTCTCCTTCATCCGTTTCCGTTTCTTCTGCTCGCATTTCGCCTCTCTCTCTCTCTCTCTCTCTCTCTCTGCTCGCGCTTCGTTATATTCAAACGGCCACCGGTTCTATTTGGTTGTTACTGCCGGCCGGCTTTACGCTCGAGATTTCAGAGAGCATTATTCCCTCACTAGCTTTTGTTCCCCGGTCTCTGCTTTTTGCAACCGGGGACAACTTTAAATGTTAGTATTTATTACTGCACGCTGCTCGGTCCGCGGCAGATTACAGTGCGACGGTTTTACACGCGCAGCATCGCGCGATTAACCGATTGTATGAAGCGACCCGCACGATGTCGCGGCTTACGCGTGCACGGCTACACGTGACCGTCGGTTTTCTTCGTCATCATCGGCTGGTTTCATCGGCAGAAGGGTTGCACGGTTTGTTGAGTCCCGTCGCTTGGTTGACGATTCACCTTGCTTCGGCCTGTTGGCTATTTTATGTTCCTTGTTTTCGCATTTATTTCTTCAGCTGTTCTCCGTCGAAAGGGATCGCAGCTTTCCAGCGGTTAGCCACGAAAGTTTGTTTTTTTATAGAAAAATGTCACTCTTCTGCTATAGTATCGTGTCTATACTACGCGAAATGAATCTCAGTTTGCTCGTTTCGAGATTAATTTGTTGGCTCTTTGCCGTTGAACGATTCTGCAGCCTTGCAGCGCCAAGCCATGCGAGTTATTTGCTGTCAAATTCGAGATATTGTATCGTATCCATACGCTACCTATATCGCGTAAAATAAGAGTGAAAAGAGAACTTTATAAAGCGTAAGTTTCGTCTTTGTGGAATTTTACAAGGGATGGTTGTTTCGAGATATCTCATTCCTAATATTCTTCTTCTTGAAGCCGGCGCTAATTAGCGCCGATGTTTATGCTTTTCTCGAGGACATTGTAATAAAGTTGCTTCATAGTTGACGTTTCTTTGCTTCGTAATTTTATCGAAGTTTTCTCCCTTTTATTCCTTTGTGGATGGTATGGACGATACACAGGATATTTCTATGGTATCTGTTTTTAATAAACTTGTTACAGAAATATGGTCAGTCCATTCATCGCGTCAACTGTTTGTAAGTGGAATTGACGTGTACACGACCTATTTTTATTCTTAACATATGTTCATTTAATTTAGTATATCGCTCGAGGACTAAAATATTCTCAGTGGAACATCTCAATCTGTCACTTTGATCAATGTATTCTATTTTTGCATGTAATCTAGAAATAAATGGGATATACGTGATCTAGAAATAAAATCTCTAGTTAGTCACAGTAGTAAATCGTAACGACAGCTTTTATGCGTTTTTCATTCGTCGAATTCAATATTGAGAATCGACGGGACTATCGTTTCTTTGAATTATAGCCGTTTTTACGCAATTTTTTCATAATTAACAGGTATAACACGATATTGCAAGAAACCGTCAATAAACGGCAGATCCGATTTTTTTCTTCGCGTTATAACGAAATTCATGCACGCCAGACCAATGACAGATCGAAGATAAAATAGAGGAAGGTACGTGACGACCATCGTCGATAGGAAATAATACTTTTAAAATATCACTTGCATCGCTTTTATATCTCTCTTAGTCTGTTTGTTTCGACAATAATCCTTTGAAACGTTGGTAGCATACTTTTACCGTATGGGCTAAATATAATATAAATATCGAAAGTTGATGGCAGAGAGCTATACAAAAAGTGTTTGAGAAATCTAGATAGACTTTTTTGAAACAAAAATCGTTCTTCGATAGTTTTCACTGCTTGTAGAAAACGTTTTATTACGTGCAGGATTTTTATAAGTTAAGGTTTCAAACGAGATAACGATTCCTATAAATTTGAATAACTTTCTAATGGTCTCTCAAGTTCACTTCGTTCTTCGTAAATGTTAAAATATTTATCACAGGAAATGTATAAGCGCATTTAACGTTTCCAGCTGTACGAACTGGAAATATATTTCTATATTTCTTTACGAAGGAGCTGTTTAGGCGTGTATTATTTGAATCATCGGCTACAAAATTCATCGGATACTTCACGTAGTCCACACGTTATGCCGTTAATTAAACAGATTACTTCGCGGCGTGTACCAGGGAGATATGAATTTTGAAACCGTCTGCTTTTGATGCATGTACATTCGTCCGAGGCAAAGGCTTAACTTAATCTTCCCGACTTTCCACGTAATTTGTATCGTGAGCTAAACAAGATAAAATTTCGCGGCACGTATTATGAATCTGTACATTTCTTCCCTCGGACTTGTCTAATTTTTCAACTTTCGATTAACCGTTTAATGTTCTCGGATTCCGGCGATCTCCCGTACAAGTTGTATTGGTGTCTTTGATATAAGTATTCGTTTAAATCACGGTTTTATCTTGTCGCAATTTTACTCCTTTCGACAAACGAGTAACATATATTTTAGATACGGTGATCCGTGAATATTGATCGCTGTAGGGAATTCCCTCGATTCAACGTTTTATTCGAAAATAGGAAAAGGACGAACCAATGATTTTCTTCTATTTTGGCTTGCAGTTTTTTTTCCATAAATTACTATTCACTGACAATATCGAATATTTTCAATTGAAGTCATAATTTTTGTTAATAGCACAAATGCAATTTTGTGAAGCGAAGCGCATAATCTATGCGATACAACGTATCCCGACAGCGAGAAAATTAATAAAATTACTCCGTCGAGGCAATCGCGTTTCAAACATTTGACAAACGATTACAAGTTATATTTACAAAGATTTGATATTCAAACGTATGAAAAACGTACGAGTTTCTTCGGGTCTTGACTATAATAGAGTCTCCGTACAAACCCTGTCCATACAATTCCATACAAACCCTGATAATTCCACTAGAGAAGGCGTCTATCTTATTAGAAATTCCTTCGTCGAGCGTCTGTCGCAAGACTCTCTAATCTTCGGACTTGGAGGTTCTTCATTTCCTAGAATTTCAATTTCGCAGGAACCAAAGTATTTATGTTCCCCAGACTTGGTGCTACGGCTGTTTTTTTTTTTTTTTTTTTTTTACAAAACCGTACATTCTCCAAAACATTGCGGCATACTGTGACGAGTACACTTCAGCGTGTTTAAGACAAACTACGTTTTATGGCTAGCCATGTGTGCTTCAACCATGATGAACGAGTTAAACGAGCGAAGCGCAATACGATTTTTCCGTGGCCGTAAAAGTGTTTCGTCCTTTTTCTCGTTTACAATGAAAATGGTTATTTTCTTCGTTTGTGATTACTTGTTTAGTCATTTTTCTTGGGTTAGGACTTTACTTTTCTTGGGTGGCGTCCTTTGCTTTCTTTTAACGATAGTAGTAAATAATTCTTTTGCGATGAGAAAGAGAATGGCAAATGCGCGACGCTCGCTCGTAAATCTCTTTAAAGACCGTGTGCAAGAGGAGCAATGGATATGGTAATAATAGATTATAAACAACGGAGTGGAGTTATTTCAGTATTGTCACAGTGAATTTCGAATTCTGTCTCGAGGTTCTGTAATATTGCATGCGACAAGCTTTCGTTGAATGCGGAGCTTTACGCGTTTTGGTGGATTAGCTCTCGATGTCTCGTCATTTTCGTTCAAAAGGAGCCGGTTTAGCTTCAGTTGATATAATTCGCCGTGGAGCTGTTAAAAATCGTTACGGAACGATGAATTCCATCTAATGTTTCTGGCGACTGCTCGAAACTTAATAATTCGGCGACTGAAGAGAACCCGTTAAATTGATTAAATTTATCAATAATTAACGCTACGGAGTGTTTGCGGCAGTTGGTAAATAACTTAAGCGACAATTAATTTCGCTCGATTCTTAAACAAAAAACAAAAAAGAAAAAAAATAGAATTGTAATTTTTATGGCACTATTTCGTCTCGTTCAATTTCGAGATATTGGTACTTCAAAGTTTGTTCGTAATGAAACTGTCCTTCGTTTCACATTTTCTATTCTTGTGCACTCTCTATCTCGATGATAAATCCTACCAACATTATCTTAATTTATTCTCTGCTTGTTATTGCAATTTGTAAATATTTGGCGAAGAATATCTTACGTTTCTTGTATATTTTATATTTATATATATCATTTAACCGTTTCGTTCCAAAGTTATTTAGCAACTGTAAACGTTCGTTTGTCATTTTTCTACCTAGTGCATTATCTATTATTTTCGAATGATATTTAATCCAACGTAGGAAGATAATTCTCAAAATGTCAGTACAACTGTACGGAATTATAAAATTGCATGGAAACGAAAGGGTCAAACGAATCCTTCGACGCTTACTTTTCTCATCAGCTTAATTTACTAGTTCGTCTTATTTCTATACATTCATTCTATAAAATCTGACATCACGTGTTCTCTAACATACGCCTGATATCTAGAGCCTCTTTTACTTTCTATCTTCTACCAACGATTAATCCGCCTCTTTTTATTAATCTTATTTAATCTAAATTAATGCTTATTGAAAAACATGCTCATGCAACCTCTGTCATCACCTTCTGTTATCATATAATCATGCATCACGGCATGCCTTTTATAAGTGAGAATTCATAGATACGCTAAAGAACAATCTGATATTCAACGCTCGACTCGATCGTCGAGACCCCGCTATTACTTACGACGCATAACACATCTTAAACATTGTGCACTCAACTGTCGTCCAATGCAGCTTGCATCATATTTCATCCCACGAACAAACAGTTTCAAGTGTGTTGTGCAATTGTGGAGAAACGTTTTGTGCGACATACGTCTGTGCGTTTATATATAGATCATATAAAATTTTTCTCCGTGATGAATCAGCGGCCAACCGTGAGACCTAATCTCGTGTTTATAGAATACCTTATTTCCGTTGGAAAGTACTAGGTTCAATAATGGGACGAATAAATTTTTGGTCGAACGATATTAAAACTTACGGTTTATTTTTTCGGTTCGCTTATGGTGCTCTCGATATATACGGGTACTGTAATTTAATCCGCTGTGGTAATAAATATAATAGTTACTGCATTGATCAAACGGTGGCCATGTAACAATTGCAAATATAAAATATTAAACGTTTAAAATAAAATGTAGGATATAGTAAGAAATTTGTATTACGATAATTGTAATAGAATTTGATAAAATTGTTTAGAAATTTGCTAATGGTGAAACGTTCTAGAAGATTCACGATTTTGAAAAAGAACTTGTTGTGTAAAAATACTTTCGATTAACTCCTCGGAGGAAATTTGCGAGCATACGATAATTATTACGAGCAATTATAATTGTCACGAGCAATTATCACGAAAGATCTGTCGGAAATTGTAGCTAGTTGTCACGTTTCGGTATGTCTGGGCATCGCCAATGTTTCGTCCTGGAAGTTCCAGTTATGGCGTTTAAGCGTCGAAGCTTAAATCTAAAAAGCCAAGAAAGCCATTTATCGTTGCGGTAGAATATGAAAATTAAGTTTCTTAAATACACAAAGGCTGATGTTTCCCCAAATGAATTTCCAAGATAAGATTCCAAATTCTCTTGGCTAATCTATCTTTGAATTACCTGCAGCGATTATTTCTCATTTCGTATTAAAGTTTTTTGCTACGCAAGCTTCAACATAAAATGTTTCTCGATTGCAATACGATGAAAACTGATGATATCAGCAGTATCGCGCGGAAAAGCGAAAATCATCATGGTGAAACTTGTATTTCTAACTGGTATGTCGCACTATAGTATGCATTTATTGCCGGCTATTCATCGGCGCGTGAATGAAGATTAAGCTTTTCGAGTACGCTTGTTTAAGTTGCTCGTCTTGGTGGATACACGCCACCACGAACAACCGCCACGGAAGAATATTCACCGAGGCTTTCAGAGAGTTGCGTGAAGGAATATTCGAGCTGGAAACGCGAAAAATATCAGCTCGTGAGAAATCTGATGTGAGGTAGCTTGAAAATTTCTCGAGAGCATTTTCGTTCAAAGGAAACACTGTGTTTAAAATTTCCACCGCTGTATCAAACCTTTTATATTTACCTGTCGTTCGCAATTTCTTTCTCTATTAGTAAAGTGGTTTAAACGAACCTAAAAAGAAAAAAAAAAGAAGAATAGATCGAAAATTTTTATTGCGTGCCATGTAAAAAAGTTCGAAGAATTTCGTGACGTATGAAATATCTCGATAGAAACTCCGACAAACGAACGAAAAAAATAAAATTTGAAGAGTTAAACGTTCTCTGCCTTCGTTTCTTATTTTGTTTAACACCTTTCCCTGCGTAAGTCACAAGATATCAGATGGTTAGGCCAGAGTGATTTGTCATTCAGCGTATTCGCAAAGGGGCAAAGATACTCGACGTGTTTACGGCCGTATATATGCGCATACATTTGGCGCAAGACTTTAACCGGGACTCTTGATCATGAGGATGAAAATGAAAATGATAATTTGTCGTATACGAATCAGCAAGTCAAATAGCGGCAAGTTAGGCGGGTTCGCGCCTTCGGCCGCGTCTCGCTGAGCTCGAGAAAGAATGATGACTTTCTTCCATGGAACAAGCGATAATTGAAATTATGCATGCGTTTTCGGAACACATTTTGTCATCTCTTTTTCCTGCCTTTCTCCACGTATCAATTTCATTCTCGTTTCGGACACTTTGAGACTTCGTTCCAACCGTTTCCCAATTGATGAAAATAAGAACGAATATGATTTATAATTATTTAAGGAGGAAGGAATTTTTATATCGTTTTTAGAATCATTCCATTCATCACCTTAGTTACGATAGCAAGTAATAAGAAAAAATTAAGACGAGGTCTAAGGAAGACTTTTAACTTGAGAAAATTCTTCTAGGAATACCTTTTCCATTTGGAAAGGTGCAAACGAGAGCTGCTTGGAAACAGCGAGAGGAAGAAGGTGAATCGCAAACCCCGTTGGTAAAAAGAATCATTCATTTCCCGAGTTATAAAGTTTAAGGTTTCAAGGCTTAATTAAAGTCTATAGGGCAACTTTCGACGAAAATCTCTTCGAAAAGAAATATTCTCTTCGCCGACCCTTCCCTATAGTAAGAAATTCGTTCAACAAGTGGAATCGTAAAACTGTCAAATATATTTCCGCGAGTTTTACTCTTGAAATTACCGCTTTTGTTTGTGCAAGATAATCAAGAGAATATGTCGATTTATAAGAAGGTCCAACTTGGATATTAACTGTAATCTGCTTATTAATTCGGATGTTGTTGTTAACTGCAAAATTTTGTAACCTGACATTTATACTTTAACGCGAGCAGCTATATTTTTTATCGTGTATTTCGTAAACGACGAGTATGCAAAAAATTATTATTTATTGGCGAAGTATTTAACTAATTCGAAATACTCGGGATGTTTTCTCTGCTGCAGAAAATAATAAATTAATGGCTTCGTTACACGTTTGAGCAAAATATCTTTCAAATATATATTTGGTTATTGAAATGGAAGATATCTAATAAAATGTATCACGCGAATGACATTATCGAAAGCATGAAAGAAAAGGACTTGGTGAAACACGAATACAATTATTTGACTTTCAACAAACACGTCGTGCATTTATATATATATATATATATATCGTATGGAAGGTACATTGTCCTGATTTCTCTAGAGTATTGTTTTTTTTCCGACAGAAATAGGTAGATCGCAGCAGCCGGGAAAACACCAATGTTATTAACTTTCTGTACGGTTTTACCAATTAAATAAAAATTTGATATAATTATCGGAAATAATAGTTTTGTTTCATTTATTCAACTGCATAAATGTTTGAGTTCTTTACATCGCTAACTAGAGCGGTAACAATTCGTCTTTTTTTTTTTGTTAAACGCTGCATATTTATCGTTCATAATGTTCGTATTCGTACCAAATATTTGTTATCTTTGTTACGTTAACAACATTTGACCTAGATACAGGTCTGTGTCTTGTCTCTTGCTTTATATCTTCTATGTTTCTTTCCTATAGTATTTACAGACTCAGTCTTTTAATTACTTTTTAGATTTCACTTTGCTTGCAAAACACTCGTCGTGTCTTTTTGTACATCGTCAGCTCGAAGAAGAGAAACGATTACTTTTGTACCTAAGGATATCTTCAGAATTAGATTGGTAGTTTGACTTTACGATTACTAATTTTCTGCTTATTCTTCGTCTAACTTATCAATAGCTATAGTTTTCAATTCCGCATAATCTACTTTCCAAGCTACTGCTATTTTTAAGATGCCACGGACTGTTTGAACGGCAATGCCATTTTTTAAATATCTAGATATTGCTCCGAGTGTAAATTTCAAAAAGTAAATTGATATTAATACAAATACTAAAAATGGATCTGTCTATGAAACAGTCTAAGAATAAGCACATGCCACCTTGGTATCGATACGTAGCAGCGATTAGAAGGCCAGTTCACATCGATTGTTCGTGATAATTCACGAGCGAAACAAATGTGAAGTAACACGAGGATTTACACAGAGTGTTTCAAAATGATGGAGCAAAGGATTGTTAAAATTTAGAAATAAACGTGAAATGAGAAGGAAATCGGGATCGATAGACACGAGCTGCTTAAAAACATTAATGAACGTACGTATCGTATTAACCGACTATTTCCTTTCATCATACATATGTATATCAAAAAATAAACATCTCTAGAGAATTAGCCCTGAAGCATCTGAGGAAGGCTCTTAGAAGACACAAGACGATGTTCTCCTAATTGCTGGTAGAGAATGACTCTCGGCCGAGCAACTCTTGTAAACTTTATCTGTTATATAAACCTATATCCATAAACTCTGCTATAGTATATATCAATCGTACCTATAATATAATAATCAGCGGTATATTTATCGCGTGTGAAACACTCTGTAAAATGTAAAGTGAGGGATGACGGTCGAAGGGAACGGGCCGAACGCTCTAACTACGCCTGAAACAGTCTGGTTGGTGTCACAGTTGTCATCGTGTACAGGTACACAGTGAAAAAGAAACAATATGCACGAACTTTTCGCAAGCTATCGTCCGCTATTCTTTGTCTCGTTCTTTCTTCCTATCCTTCTGTAATCGCGAGTTCTTTTCACGTCTATCCTCTTTCTTTTCCGCCCCTTTTCGTTTCTTTCTGCCCTTTTCGCGTGTTTACTTTTTTCTCGCGTGTCTCGTTACCAAGAGGAAGCACCTTTCGGTCGACAAGGTCCGGCGTAGAGAAGCCGACGTAAGGAATGAGAACGAGGGAGGAAGGAAGGAACGCCGCGGAAGAAGAAAAAAGTATGCTCGAAAAGTTTAAGTCACGCGGGCTGGCACGTTTCAGTTCGTGTGCAGCGGTTCTATATCGGCTGATGGGTGAAAATGGATGTCGTACAGAGAGAGATGCTTTAGTGATGGTGGCGGCTGCTGCGGTGGTTTTCTTTTTCATAGCTGGCAGTGGTGCAGTTAAATGCAGTGCTGTGAGGTGCAGGCACACGCGCATATAAGTAGTGCAGTAGTAATAGTAGTAGTGATGGTAGTAGTAGTAGTAGTAGTAGGTAGTAGTAGTAGTAGTAGTAGTAGTAGTAGTAGTAGTAGTAGTAGTAGTAGTAGTAGTAGTAGTAGTAGTAGATAAGGTAGTCCATTACAGGCGGACACAGGTTAATGGTAAAATAGTTACCCGGGCCTTGGCGCCGCCAGAGTGATCTCCGCTCGCGGAGGAGGAAGGACTCACCCGGTATCCACCGAGGTTGCTCACCACGCAGGTGAAGGTTGCGTCTCGACCCTGCGAGATCGTTAAGTTCTCCAACGGGTATGTGAAGTCTGGCTCGAGCCCCGTCACTGTAACAATCAATCGGTCATTTTTTTTTCATCGAACAATTGGTCATTTTTCTAAACGCGTGCACACTGATTTTTTTTTTTTTGGTCAGTCAGCTCACTCATTTAAACATCTACTAAGCCGTATTTCTCTAGATTTACACCATTGTTTATGGCTATTTCATTGTTGTTACTTATAGTTTACTCCGTATTCAAATTTCACGATGTAACGACACAGGGAAGCGTATGAAAATTATTTTTAATATTCAGCGACAAAAATTCCGTCGACGTCGACGATACCGAAGCGTACAATGCAGTGAAAACAGAAATGTGTCAAACATGGAGGAAAAAAGAGCAGCGAGGCCCTGCTATACGTCGAAAGTTTCCAAAATAGCATGTATGGATATAATAAAAAACCAATATGTAAAACCAGCTAGCTGCGTATTGTGAAACAGATTGAACTTCTGTTCGAATCACTAAAAAAAGAAAAAAAGCTTGTTTTCAAGTCGGAGCGCATACGTCCATACTCGGGATTAATGTCTTAAATTGATTTTGTGTCGATATCACCGCTCAATTGAACGTTAGCGCGTGAGGTACGTTTGTTCATGCGTGCTTTAAAACTATCTCGCAATGTTATGCTATTTTTCGGAAATGTATAGTTTCGCGAGCCACGTATTAAATTATTTTATATTTTTTTTCCTTCGTTATAAATAAGAAAAATGTTCCACAAAGGGACAGGAACGATAGCGTATTCTTCTGGATTAAAATGATTAGATAATAATTAATCGTAGAAAAAGAAATTGGCGATGAACATAAACCGAGGCTTGAAGAAGAGTCTAATTTCTAGAGACATCAGGTTTCTTAAGGGAATGTTATCTGCGAAGCAAGCAACGTCGAAAAGTTTTACTGACGCACACTTTGGATGCTTTATCTTCGCCGGTATGAAGCAGCGCGGAAAATTCTCCTCCTCGAGATTTTCATTTTATCTTCTTCTTTTAAAGAGAATTCTACTATCTCTAAGGAAATGCCTTTTTTTAAGCAAATAGCTCCGATTTGGCAATGATTTCAGCGCGAATTTTTCACGGTACAAGGTGTTACGTTCGTAAACAAGAAATATGTTAATACGCGATATGTTAAAACGCGAATTTTTATACAGGGTCAAGGATACAGCATAGATCATGTTACTAAAGCAAAAATATCTCGATAATTTACGATCCCCGATACAAATGGGAAAATTGTTACCTCTCGATCAATTGTTAGCAATTTCTCGTAATCGCAGAATCTTTCAAAATCGTTCGAAATCGTAGGTGTGCGTAGCACGTGTAATTGAAATTCGCCAACTGTTACTTCGGATTACGAGAAACGAAGAACTGAAAATTTAAAGGATGTAAGGGATTAAAAGGCAAATTCACAGGAGCAAACGTCCAGTGTAAAAAAGTGGTAGAGATAATATTATTCCAACTCGTAGAGAAGAGAGATAATCGTTCGCATAACTAACGTTTAGGGTTATAAATTAATCCTTATTCTTCGCTTTCTTTTCATTTGCTATGCGGGTATGAATAATACTTTGTTAAAATCTCGGTATCGTTAGAGTATTATATTCCTCCAAAATTTCAAGGTAAGGGGTAAGTAAAAGCAGGAAACATTTTCGCGAAACTTTTTCGTTAAAGAGAGATGTTTTTTGAAACGGACGAAGAACGAGGAAAATTATACGTTATTCTTTAAGCCATTTCCAGCATTCGTGTATAAATTCATGAACATTTCTTGAATATTAAACGAATTTAAAAATGTTTGAAATTATATTATTGAAAGATAAGGAAATACCGAATGTATTACATCGACAATTTCTAACAATTTATATACGTTCTTCTTGTAATGGATGTTATGCACATCGTAACATTTGATTATCCCGTTATTATTTGATATCGACATTGCAATTCGATGAAAAGTTTGTAAATGCAAGTGGTCGACGATAATAGGGGAAATTTGTAATGGAGATTAAATGAATGCATATTTTCAGATGAAATTAAATTACCACATTTTTCAATAAATATATATATATTTATATACATATGTATATATAATAATATATACATATGTATATATGTATATATTATTATAGAAGCAAATGTAATATATATAATATATATAATGTAAATAATATAATTATATATACATATAATTTCATCGGTGAAAGTACAACAAATCATTTACCTTTCATTCGTTTGTTGGACAATTGCTTTTACTGACTCGAAATATATAGTTTTCAATCGATAGACACGCCGCAACATACATTGCAAATCTAAAATAATTTCAAATATACGTTCATCTTTCTATACTCTCGTCTTGAATTTGCCAGGTGGTGGCGACAAACTCTTTGATTCGTTATCCACAAAGTGTATTCTTTTCGATTACGAAATAAATGTATGCGCATATTCATGCGGAAATTTCGCGAAATTGACTATTTTATGCCGCGCACGATAAGATATTACGTTCTGTATAGAATGCAGAATCGAATTAACTGTATTTCATGTAAACGAATTTCGTACGAAAATGAATCGGTAAATCGCGAAACGAAATACCGAATACCGTCAAATATTTTCATTAGAATTTATAACAATTTCTTCGACACCTCTTTCTCATTTTAAATATCCCATGGCATCTGACAAAGCATTGGAATATCCTGGAAAATATTAAATTGTAGCAATTTTCGAGCTAACGGTATCAAAGCGCAAGAAAAGGATGATTTTCATTCACATCGTGAATACACCAAACTGTGTTCGATTCGTTCTATGCCATTTTACTGTGTCTCGCGATATTATTTCAATTTCGAACCGTTTTAAAGATATAGCTTCTTCCAGTCACGTGGAATACCCTGTAGAGAAGCGCATTGAGAAGTTCTCGTAAATCGTATTACAATGAAAAATTAGAGGGAAGCTTCAGCGGTATCTCTAACGCAGCTGGAACGACAGTTATGCAATCGAACATATATCACCGGTGAGCCATCGCGAAATAAAGGCGCGCTCAATAAAACGGCGTCGCTTCGGGAAGAAACTGATTCACCGTATAAACCTTTTTGCCATTTTCAAGAAAAACGCATACGTGCGGATTTCGAATTCACCTCGCGACGAGTGGCTCGCCGCGATACCTTCTAACAAGGAATAGAAAACCGTCATGACGACGGTTTCGATAGTTAGGCGTGACATTTTTGTCGCTCAGATTTGCCACAAGTACGAACGTACACTTGTTCACGAAAGTATTTGAACACGTACTGTAGAAAACTCGTATGTTCACATTAACGCGTCGTATGAAATATTTTGCAATTTTATTAGTACCGTTACGAGACTCGACTATCGCGTTATTAGTAAAGTTTGAAATCTGTCAGAAATCAGTATACTCCTCCATTAAATTAAACGCCAAATACCTTACCTACTTTGAAATATTTGTATTCAATTATATTTCTTTTATGTACATTCAATTATTATCTTTCACTCGTTAGGAAAAATTTGTGGATCCTGTTGGGATAGACTTTTCGCGACATTTTTCGGTGACACGTTTTTTTTTTTTAATTGGCCGGAAGATAAGGGAAAAATAAATGTGAAAGGTTTTTTGAAATATCAAATGTCATTTACGCGAATGCAGGTCAGCAGTTTATGACAGTTCGTATGGAAGAACGCAACCATTAAAAACTCTTTCAACCTCAAAAATCATTTCCAATATTTATTCGCTGACTGAAATTCGGTTACACGTGCACGCGCGATAAAGAGAAACAATGCTTGTTTTAAATAAACTGCGAAAATCTTATCTACGTTATCGCATAATGTACATGTATTGCAAACTGTGAACGCGCAAAGTGAGCGAAGCCAGCAAATTGGAATTTCAAGCAGAAAGCGACGAATTACTTTTTTCAAACGCCTGCCGTATATGTAGCGTTTGAAAGGAAAACGTCTTGGAAATTAAAAAGAGAAAGGCAGAAACACTCTCTTTTTATCACTTTTTGTATAACTCGCATAGTTCGATCTTCCGTTATATATCGTACGTACAGGTAAAATTCTGACAAATGAATTTTGATCTTTTAACGAATGCGACATATTTGCGTTTTACGTTAACTTCGTATATCACGCGAATCGGGAATATTTTTTCTTTCCCTTAATTAGCCTTCCAAGATCAAGTACTCAAAGTTTCGGATCATAAACACAAGAAGAAGGATTTGCACAGTGTCTCCAATCCATAAATACAAATATTAACGTTACCATTGCCTAAACACGATCCGCAGTACGTCATCTTAAATCAGCAATTACGCGCTCAACCCTGATCGTTCGGTCGCTTCCGTCTCTCATTACCGATTTCCTCGTCTTGTTATTTTCTTGCTAACTAGAAACAGTTCCGTTCGATACTCGCGTCAAATTTATGCTCTCCCACAAACGTGTAAATTTTCCAGTGCTCGAAACGTCGTTTAAGCTTTACACGAATGAGACGAGGCAGCAAACTTCGCGATTAATCAATTTGTTGCAGCAACCTTCTCGCGCGAATTGCTCGATTCGTCGAAAAGAAATGGTTACTCGTTTCGATAGGAAAGCACGCGAGGCGACGCGTGAAATAATAACGTTCTTTAAGCGAAGCACGCGTTGCGTAGACGACGCGACTTGTCAAAAATTTCTGACGAAAATTTCAATGAATCCGGAAAGTTTCTGATTCTGGCCTTGACGGTTCCGTGCGGTACGCGGCCGCGTCCTGTGTTAAGCGTTTCTGGTTACAAATTCGTGCACACGGGAGGCGCGAACGATCGAAAGTTGAGAACTCGAGGGAGTTTCTTCGGTCGGCGGAAGACGACAGGGGAGGCTAAAAATGTATTTCATCGAAGTGCAACGGCGCATCGTATATGTTCCTTGGCTAAAAACGGCGGAGGTTCTTACGATGATCGCGAGATATTAATATTTAGAATTCGTCTGTTCCGTTCGACGGATCGTCCAAAATAATTTACGTATTCTTTCTCTGGCCTGCGGCGCGCAGTTTCGTGAAAGCTGCATGCAGCTATGCGATATTGGCATCTAAAATATTTCCGTAAACTGTTAATATTGCAACGAGACAACGCAAAGTTGTTGCTCGCCGGCGTCGAAAATATGTAACGCACGTTTCGAACCGATGATCGGAGAGACTGGTCGACGACTAGAGCATTCTTTCCAGCAGCTGTTTCCAACAGAATTTTGAACACTTCAAGCGCGAATATAACGTTTATAACGTTTGTAAAGACAGAACGAGGAAATTGATTTTTGTTTAAATATGACAGAGTTTACGTCGCCAGGCCTACGATAGATCTGCACGTCGTTTTTCCTCTTTCCATGAAATTTGATCCTGAATTGAATCTTCATTTTACTTCTTCTCGCAAACCTAATTTAGATCGCCGTGTCTCTTAAAAAACTGTCCGAAATATCAAAAACATCAACGCCATCGCTCTATCCCTATATCAATCCTTTCGTCGCTAATTTAAACACCTCTATAATCTATTTCTCTGTATCTCTATAAAAAATAATAACAGTTCCCGAATTGCAAAAAATACGTAGAAAAAGAACAATGTTAGCACGTCGAGCGATAAAAGGAACAGAAGGGGATATGAAATCGCGACTCGCATCGATTATCAAGGATATCACGCGGCCGATATGACGAGCGTTATGTTGTGCGACAAGAGGATGGCAATGGCGTTGTACGAGAGGAGGCAACAGAGCCGACTGAATTTTACGAGGATATTTACATGAGCGCAATATTTTATAGAGCACTTAATGCTGGGTCACGTTCTGTCCCTCAGTGGCGAGGCGGCCATCTATGAATCAAAGTACGCTTTAAAGATTTCTTTCTCATACCGCCCCTTGCCACGGATAAGGAACTCGCTCAGGCTCGTACCTTGCCTAGAATATCTTACACGGTATCTCTCCGTCGCTTTCTTATTGTTCCCTTTCTCTCTCTCTCTCTCTCTCTCTGCTTTCCTCCAATTTTCCATCTTTTCCATCTTGCAAGAGAAACCTGGTTTCGTTGCTCTCGTCTCCTCTTTCAACGAGAGATGCTTGTCTGTCTGTTAGTAATGCGCACGCTGAAGGAGAGTGGAGCCTTCGTCGAAGAAAACGGAACGCCACTTGAAATTGGAAACGCGGAGAAACGCTAGGGTCGTTACGTTGTCGCGTACGATTTTGCTCGCATTGATCCGCCAACAAGTTGTACACACACGGAAAGACAGAATGACTAGCGACGGGCAGACTCGGTGATAATTTTTATTAGACGCTGTACACACACGGCTGAGCGTACGTACGTGGTCGAGCATTTTTCGATAGGATCAGGGTAAAGTTATTCGAGGCGCGGTAGATAATTTGCCGCGTAATTCGTCGCGTTCGGTTATAAACAACTTTTAAACGAATTACGAGCCGTGAGATATTTGTATTTGTGTATAGACTAAAACGGTTGTTTAGTTTCTTAGAGTGAGAAATCCAGGCTCGAGTTGATTCAGTGAATACGACGCTAGTTAATCGTACAACTTAAACAATAGGATGAACGCGAGTAATATGAAAAGATTTATAATAAAACGGATGACGATAGGATTACGGTAATTAGCACTTACAATTACATAAGCTTAAGCGAGACGCGCACCATTAATTCTAATTGCCAGTATTTTCTCTCGGACATTCTCTTACTTTCGCTTCTTAATGCATCGTGGCAGCCGGCTTGGCAATTTCGTCTCCCTGGTGTTTCTATTGTTTAAACAGTTTCCGAAATACAAAGAATACGTATATTTATCTTTTGAGTAATTTAAAACCATCGTTCTTAATTTCTCTACTTACGCTTGAAATTATATCATTATGTTACGTTAAACTAATCTACGCTAATAAACGACAATGAAATATTCTTCTCTAGTTATTAGGAAAAATCAAAAACACCGTAGCGTATTGAAACACATGGCATTCTTCGAGTTATTTTGGATCGAAGGATGGAATTAAATTCGACTGGTACGGCAACGTCCGATAATATCTGCGTTAAATAGCCATACAATGCCAATTAAAAATTTGCATCTAGATAAATTATGCGCGTCATAAAGCAACGCGTTAAAAAATCGAACCAACTCGCTGGGAACCTATTGATAGAGAGAGGGAAAATCTGGCGGAATCGCCGACTGCGCCGGTGTAAATATCAGCGAAAGGGTGGCACGCGTGTGTACGTTAAAACGGCGCGCTTTAATTTCACGCGGCGGAACCTCGGCGGCGAATGCAATTACTCTTGCAATCAATTTAGATAACTCCCGGTAGAACCGGCACGTAATTGTTAACGCGATTATCCGGCTCAGCCGGCAAGTTGTGTAAGCTGGAACAACGGTCAAGAAGAAACGCGACGCGTCGCGAAAGGCGCCCCTTTTCACAAGAAAATCCGCCTTCGTTTGTAACAGCGAGGGAAACGAGCAACTTCGTCACGTTCGAGAAAAATGCTACCGGGACCCCGGAACAGAGGAAATAAATTTTTTCACGCGAGATTGGATATTTTCCTTTAAACTTCCTAGCTGAACGATACGAAAATATCTGTTATTTTGACTGCTTTTTCGAATTTTTCAACTGGTATTTCTGTGCAAAAAAAAAAGCATCGGTTCCTTTCTGCAGCGGATGTTACAGCGTATAAATTTAAACGCACGTTGTACGGATCGATGTTGAATACCGAAAAGCTGATCAAATACCAAGGCTGTGTTACAATGGTACGTGAATTTACTGTTTAGGTTAGCAAATGCTCGTAGTGACGTGAATCAGCAGCGATACATTGTCTAAAACTGGGAATCGTGGATCTTGATGCTCCTACAATTATCTCTGGAGTAATAGCAGCACAAGCTTTAATTATTCGATTCATCATGGCTCCTGGAGTGGTAGATTACTGTCGATAAACGTTGAACGTACGTATCAACGTATTATTATACAGATACGCATAGAAGGAGCAATTAGAATTTCTGTTTCTATCGTTGCTTTATAAATATACAAAACACAAACAACGATGGTGTACAAAATATTGATCGAGTGTGATTCTACACATCGAGACAATGAGAAAAATTCTCCTCTTTCGCTTGGAACTTTACGCGCGCGTGTTCGATTAATATCTGCTTCTGATACGCTTCTTCGCAGTTTTCCAGTTTTCCAGTCACGCTAACAGAGACATTATTAATTCGGTAGAACGGGAATCACAGGAACTGTTCCCTTGATTAATGAATCTTTTTCCAGTGGTCCGAGCCGAGATTTTGACCGGTGCACGTAGATCTCGTGCCGAAGAAGCCATCCACTCGCACTATTCTGTTTCCCTTGATTTTGATAAATTCGAAGACGATGCGACGCCACGTAGAATGGATTGCAGTTCCGTGGACGAGTTCTGTCGGAGCGTTTGTTTCGCGGCTATTTATCGTGTTCTCGCTTTTAGAGGATTTGTCCCGCGTAGGATAATCATTGTTAACCGTGTGATACGTACGAAATGTAAGTGGCAGCTTGAAAAGGATCGGGATTCGCATTGTACGTAGCGAGAGATTTATTGCGTACGATTACGGTATCCGAAATTGTTAATGAATTGGTGCTCGTTAATCTTAATGTTACAAATGAAAGTCATTAGGGCCTAACGAAATACCTATTATTATTTTTACTTATACGTTTGGACATGCCATTGGACGTTACAAAGGTGTTTGTGAAACCGCCACTTTCCTTAGTCTCCGATGTTCGTGTGACACGCGACACGATGCAATTTTTGTTTTTCCACCGGTGCATTTCCACGCGTATCCGAAAATTTACAAGGGTAATACCACGGTGCACGGAACGATTCATCCAACTTTGCGACCCGTGATTTAATCCCTCGAAACTTGTACGGGGTATGAGTAACACGAAGAATATGAGATTATCGGTGTACGTTTGAATATGTTCGGAATTATTTGCCAGTTCATTCGTTCCTTTATATACACCGCTCATTGATACACACAGTTAGGGAAAAGCAAAAAGATTGGAGAAGAGAGCGAAATTATTGAATTGTAAGGAAGGTAGCGAAACTTGAAGAAACCTCGATGTTAATCTACTTTTCTATGAATGAGCTAGCTATTCGTTCTGCGACTAGTCGTTGAATAGCTTCTAAAATTTGATTACTCGAGGTAGTTTATGTGGATTTCTAGAGCATTCAATTTCTAGCAATTAAAAAAATATTCCAGTGTATTCATAAATGGCACGCACGGAGTAAAAGATTTCAGGTACGATATTCTTTTCCTCGGTCTTCGTCGTTACATCGAGCAACCCAGTATTTCTATCTTTAATGGTTACGTTTACCTTTCTGACTTTATTAAATGTATAGCTTTCCCAACGACCCAATAGAAATACAAATTTGTATTTTCTCTTCGTTTACTACTTCCCGAAAGAAGCTAGTAAAATATCCGAGTATAACATCGAATAAAACGATGTTCCCGTATTTGGCCATTTTGATTAATTAATGGACGACTGACGGTTACAACGGATATTTCCGAGATAATATATATTTTATGCCGATGAGATATTAATCCTGAAATTAATAACGGCCACTTGTATTAAGTGTGATTCGTGACAATTAATACGTCTTTAAATGATGAATATAGGTAAGACAGTATTGCCAGTACTACAAATTGCAATTAAAATTCATTCGGATGATCCTGCGGCCAATGATCGGAACACTGTGTATTTCGTTTAACCAGCTGACAATGATTTTAATGAGTTTTTCACGTGACTCTCAAGGATGCTCTCTTGCCGATTTTAATACCCGTCATAGACACGCACGCGTTTATGAGTGTGTCGTTCTCCCTACCGTTTGTCGTGTAAAATCATTAAACGAGCAAATCCTCGTTCATTTCGAGATGCATACGTATTTAAACGTAAATATACCACGTTAAAAATGTGATGACGCTCGCGTGGAATTTAGCAACGTCGTATATTACATTTATTCGATGTAATATAATACGTATTAATAATATAACTCCGGTTTGAAAGTACCGCGTTTTGTTAGCAGCGAAAAATTATTATTGCAAAGCATTTTAAAGTACACGATTGATCGCACGATTTTATGCACCTCGTGAAAGTTTAAATCCGACTGAGCGATCGTCGTGGATATTAAATATTATTCTAAATATTATATGCGATCAATACAGTGGATCTTCGTTTATATAACCTCTGTTTATACGAAGGAAATATTAGTAGTGTCCGATTGACTGAATTTTAGTCGAGCTACTATTATCTCAATTACAGCCGAGCGTCAATCCACTTATATGAACGTCTGACAATAATATTTCCATGTTTCGTGGAATCTTCTTACACGGACATGAATCCCCATTAACTGAACGAAAAATTATAAATGGCGAGGAGAATTAAGTGGACTCCTATTATGTGTATGAATGACCTCGTTAGACGAACCAGTTTGTCCCCGGAAGGTTCATTGTAAGCAAAGTTCAGCTTTACCATAAATAGATATACACAGTGGCGATAGATGCGAATAGAAATCGTTTCAAGCTTATCAAATGCACAATGATATGGCAGTTAAACTGTACTTTGCTTTTCAGTCATCATCTTTGTAAATATTAGGTTCTTTATTCCAAAAGTTTCTTTCGTTTTATAAGGAAATAATAGATGCACAAACATTTTTCGTTTTATATTATTTTATCGAATGGTGTATGATATATTTATCTATTATTACGAAATGAATCATACATAATTCAATAAAATAATATAAAACGAAAAATGTTTGTGCATCTATCAATTCCTTATAAAACGAAAGAAACTTTTGGGACAACCTAATATTATATTTGACGTTGCAATAGTTCTAATCGTACAGATCACAACGATCAAAAGCACTTTTTAAGCAACGCTAATTATAATTTTAAGTATTTGGTCGACACTGTAACGATGTATGGATTTCAGCCCTTTCTGTGCATTTTCACTGTAATAAATATTATAAGGGTGTGAACGGGGAGAAACTTTTTGCTCATACGTGAAACAAAACGCGGCTGGTTCGAAAATATCTGTTCGGCGCTGTAGGTAAAGCAATTTGTTTTTCGTCGAATTTCCATTGTCAAGATTGATTCCCCGATGGACCATGTCCGTCGAGTGAACGTTCTCCAGAGGGTAAACGGACATTCCAGTAATTTCAATGACCATCCGTCGTATTCAAACACTAATTTGAGCCGTACGAAGAATTCCACCCTCCCTCGGGTGCATCTCGCCGTTTTTCTTCATTGTCCAGAAAATGGACCAACGCTTGTGATTTAAAGCCTTCGCATTGCTTGTTGTTTACACACAAGTAGTTTCAGCTGATGCGGATAATATCAACGATTATATATCTTCAAGGAACTGAGAATCTCTTGATTTATCATTCCTCTGACGTATCTATCTTCGAAGGATACGTTTATTATGGCGTCAAGAAAATACAAGGAAAGAATGGCAACACACCTAAAGCAGCTGGCTGAAACGAACAAAACTCATATAGAAAGAAGACTAAGGAAGAAGCATCCCACTGACTTCACTAAAGAAATGGAATAGACAATCTGGAAGATGGAAGTAACCATCCACATGTTATTTTTCAACAATGATATAAAAATTTACCACATGTCCTGTTGGATAAATCGTAAAATGCAAATAAAATAATTAAAAAAAAAAAATTATCGCAATACATGTATTAGATTGTCCGAAAAGTTTCTTTCGTTTTGTAAGGAAATAATCTTAAGGATTATAATAATAAGGAAAGTTTTATATTATTTTTGTCGTGTCATGTACGATCGTAATAATAGAAATAGAACAAAATGGATCATACGTGATTGAATAAAATAATATAAAACGAAAAGAGGTTGTGCATCTATCATTTCCTTACAAAAGGAAAGAAACTTTCGGGACAACCTAATATATCAATTAAGGCAGGAGTATGTAATTATCCTGTTCAGTATACAATCATGTTCTTATACCGGAAAAAAGGCGCATTGCCGAATAACCTACGATAAAATTGTAATTTGCGGATAGTAATTTTCTTAAGAAACAGTTTATAGAAATATCCAAACAATATATTTGATAATAAATTCTACGATATATTCGAAACTCTTAGCAGTGTAAAGAAGAATGTAAAGAACAGCCCATAATTCAATTTCACCGGAAACAAATGTTGGCCCTTGGAGCGGAAGCTGGCAACGGTGGGGCGAACCGAAATTGAACCGAACGAAATATTAGTGGGAATCTATCAGGATTCATTAAGCGGCCGCGAAACATTACCAAATGGTCAACAGAGCAGAGAACGGGCAGCAATTCACCTCCAACGGCCGAATTCATGGTTATTTTAGCAAATACTTCTTGCCTCTTCCCGTCCTTTTCTCTCTCCCTTTTTCTCTCTGTACCGCTGTATTCGCTTGAAATCGCATTAAGAAACGGAAACGATGAATGGAGGATGTTTCGCGACAACGCGAAATACATTGAATAAATATTACCGGTGCACAAGTGTCGTTGGAAAATATTTTGAAACGGTCGAAGCGGAAGAAAAGCAAACGGGACACAGTTCCCGCCGATTGCTAAAATTGATTCCTCGCACTTTCATACCGGAGCAAATAGCCGGTCCGACGTTTACTGAGAAAATACGAAGGTCAATACTTTTCGACTGCAACGAATGGAGCGGTTTCTGTGTATCGTTTTGTCGTATAACCGCGTTACGAGTATCAACTTATTAGCCACGATCATCCGCGGTTACCTTCTACCCCTGTTTCTTTGGCGCGACGCTATAGTTTTGCGGCGAAAAACATCGGCGGATAAATATTACTGTCGCTGGTCCAAATAAAAAATATTTGGAGAAAATAGCGTAACTTCGGCAGAGCTTTACACGCCGTCAATTCCTAATCACGTACAATTTTTTTCAGAAACGGCGCTAACTACGTTCGAACACATCCACGCTTAATTTCGTCCAACAGTGCTTTCAATACCCTCACAAGAACCATAACGAGCCTGTTCACAGTTTCGACACATCCGCAATTACGTGGCCGTTAGTAATGTTGGCAGACGCGTTCCTTTTCCACGGAACTTCTTTATTTCTGAAACTTTTCGCACCCACAGAGTCTCTGAACTAGCCTCGGGAAAGTCGGAAAGTTCGTGAAAGTCAGTATAACGAGTGATCTTCTGTTTCTCTACGTCAGCCAGTATTAAGAAACACGTGTTCTACGAGAATTCGTATACTTGCAATATTTAAACAAATTGAACATTCATACTCGTGTCTGTAACCGCTCTATGATATATATTAATTTATTAAGGAAACTTGTAGCTTTTATTTTAGTTACAAGTTATAAATTGTGAAGTTTATTCAATTATACTATTATCTTCATACTTTGAGAATCTAGCTCCGTGTCTTTGATCGATTGGCACGTGTCTATAAAATTTAATGGTAAAAATTGCGATAAAAATTGATAGTGTCTGCAACAAATAGATACCTATGCTGTAACAATCTACTAAGAGTATATTAACAAGTGACCACCTTAAGAAACTTTTGATTCAAAAAGAAAATTTTCCTTTAAACTACATTAAATGCAAGATACACCAGCGATTGAATTATAACATAACATCGAAAGGCAAACATTCGACTTCGTCATCTACGTTTTAATAAGAATCTCACGAATTAATATACAGGTATACGATAAAACAGCAATCTATCAAAACCAACCGCTTCCTCAATGGTACAGCAAAACGTTTCTGAACCTGGACAAGATCCCAGAGCAGAAACTGGAAAAGTTGATGAAACTCGCGATAACGAGTGATTCCGTCCGTCTCTTTCCTGCCAACGAGCATCAAGGAGCACGTGCTCAGCAAGAATCGTCGGTTATTTTAACCCTGGCTCGTGGCCGATAATTGTCGCTGCGAGCTACCGTAGGTGGAGCGTGGAAATGTGGCAACGTTTATGACCATCCACGGATAGTCGTATAACCGTCAACGAAGAGAGAGAGAGAGAGAGAGAGAGAGAGAGAGAGAGATAGAGAACTAGATAGCGTGAAAGAGGGAGAAGCTCGTGTAAGAACGTCGAACAGGGGGGAGAAAGGGGGGTGGGAAAAATGGGTGGAAAAAGAGAAAGTCATTCAAGACGAGAAATCGAGGAAAGGGCAGAGGCGAGAAAGTAAGGAGAGGCAAGGGAAGAGGAGGAAAAACGAGAGGACGAACGGGAGGGTCGTGTAAGAAAAGCAGAGATGGAGAGAAGGAGAGGAGGTGTGATGGGTCAAGGGTCGAGTCGTGTCCCCGGGTATAAGGAGTCGCAAGCGAATAACGTGCTATCCCACGTCTCCCACGGGGATCTGACCACCGTGGCCATCGTTGGCAGGAGAGTATTGCTGCCGATCAGCTCTGACCCTTCTTCAAACGTTTTCTCGGCTGACCCCTTCTTACACGTCTACTTTTCTCCCGCGAGTACTACTAGACCCGATGTCGTTGAAACAAACTCACCGACGAAAGTTGACCGGCCGATCCACCATCCGGGAAGGGGATCCAAACTGGATCGTGTTATTTCACCGATGTTCGCGCACTTAACGCTCGCGCGGTTAGCTTGGAGTTTCAGGGGAAAGCGACTCGTCCCTTTCTTTTTTTTCGTCTGCGATGGAATCGTGGTTTCGATGGGTTTGATTTTCCCGAACCTCCGACACCTTAATGATCGAGGATTTGCGAGTACTTGCGATAATAACGATGAAAGTTCGCGAATTGAAATTTTCGGAGAAGGTTGGAAACTTATTATTGCGGGTATTATAAATATTAGGTAGGTTTTTGTTAGACTGTGGTTACAGTGGACGCGTGTTCCAGAGAACTGCCGTTCTAATAATATCTCAAGATCGAAATGCATACATTCATAACGTATTTGATTGCTTCGAAGTATTTGTCTGAACTCGGAACACGCATCCATAGTAACCATAGTCTTATGCGATAAATGCACTATATATGTACGTTAGGTAGGAATATTAAAAAATTGGACGCGTTATGAAACAAACCAGAAAATTTGACTCCAAAAAGATGAATTGCACCGCAATCGGATTGTTCGTTGAGCACACGATTTATCTATGTTTTCCGCAACTTCGTTACCACGAAGAAGAAGAAGAAACAAAAAGCCTGAAATCCGATGGTATGAAAATGCGACGCGATTCAGTCAAAATCTAGAAATTCCAGTTTTAATGAACACGATAATAATTCTTGCGCGTGTCTGGGTCGACCAGGAAGACAGAGAGGAAGTATGCACCCGGCCCGAGTACCGAAGAAAGGAAAGCAGAGAAAGCGTCACGTATTTCAATTTAAAAATGCAATTATCTCGAAACGTTTGCCGTGATTGCCTTTTTGCTTATCAAGGTGGCGGGTACAAAAAGGAGAAAAAAAAGAAAGAAGAGAAAAAAAGAAAAGAGAAATCAGGAACTCCCATGGAGAGAATGAACTAAGGAAAGAATGGTACTGGCTATGAATTTCGAATGTAAATAGAATCGTAACATTACGAACGACGTACTGGGAAACTTTTAAATGAAGTCAATGAATAAGCGATTGGATAAACCATATTACTTTAGGTGCGATGCTTCTAATGAAATAGAAAAAAATTCTAATTTTTCCACTCGACTGATAGAATGCGCTGTCGTCGTATGGCTACACAAAATTTTATTATAAAAATAAGACGCGGAACCGGATAAAAAAAAAAACACTTCGTAAGAAAGCAAGAACATTTAGGAATCCTTTTCGTAGCTATCGTACAAAGCCATGAGATTGAACAGAGAGATGACGAGTGACGGCGACGATGAAATAAATTTTATCTTAAAATGTCACTCCTTCTTAATGATAATTATCATCGTGGAATAATGCAAAATAATCGAGATCAGTTTCGAACTCCATCGACGTTCGCCTATCCGTTTCACTTGCACGATGGCTTCTCAAACACAGTTTCCGCGTGGGCACGTATACCAGACGTTGATCGCGCGATGATCAAGAACGAGCGAGGCGTAACAATTCGAGCTCGCGCTGACGAGGTATTTTCAATTCCAATGGCAGCGTTACGCGACCGCCTGTACGCAACAAAGGTTCAGAAACAGTTTATTGGTTGTTTCGTCTTTCTTGTCAGTCGAGATACCACATGACAGATCCGACCAGCCAATCCGTTTCACAACGTATCGTGCCCTGTGTGCACGCTACAAAAGCTCGCAATCCACCCTACGCAACCTCCGTTCCGATGGTTCAACCAGTTCTCTGTTTCTCTCCCTTTATTCTCCTCTTTTTCCCTCTCACTGATTCGCCCTTGTCAATTTTTCCTCCTTTCATTTCCATATTCTTCTGTTTTCCTCGTTCTCCGTTTTTTTTTCCATTCGTCGTTTTAACAAGCGTATTTTTACATCGCGTCACATCAAAAAGCGTTTCATGCATATAAGCACGTGTAATTGAACATAGAAACATTGAAGGGATTTAAATTTCAATCTTTTCCCGGTGAACCCGACAGCTTTCCTCCCTTTTGCTTTTTACTGTTACGTTGGCTGCGCGGGAATAACTCTGGTTAACCGCGTGTAACGCATTCGACGATTATTTGCGTTAAAAATTGAACCTACAGGAAGAAAAAGCCAAGAGAAATGAAATATTCGAAACATTCGCTGCGGTTACGCGTTCGATAGACGCACGTGTTACGCGTTTCGCTTTTTTCCTGTTCTGCTTCTTCTATCTTCTGACACGAATAAACCTTTTACGGCTTTTTCTTTTATTCGAATTGCTTCGTTTAAAATTGGTAAGATATCGTCTTGTTTCACATACGCGTACGTACATTTTATTGCTTATATCTATATGTAATTCCAAACCTAAATAAAAATACGAGATAAATTAGGGGCTGCAAAAATGGGCTGCCATAAAGAAAGGAAGACGGTGAGCCGGTACATCGTAACGCTGGAATTTCTCGAATTTAACATTTCGAAATAATCGATTTATAGAAAAAATATAGACGCTCGGTCAATTAACTCTCTCATCATAAATTACTTGCAGTGAGTTCGTTTTATGAAAAGATGTTTGCAACAGAATTCGTATTTTTTTTTTTTTTTAATATAATAAAAATAACGTGAAGTATTTAGTGAACGCCGAATTTCAAATATTCCTTCGCATCGTGAATCACGTACGAGTAATTTAAGGTGGCGGAATTCGATGTTTAATAATGAACCAGAACGTTCGTGTTATTCACCGAGGAAAAAGATACGACGATGTCGATTACAGTTTCTCGTTCGGATCCGAGAAATAGAAGGAAAGTTAATATCTAGTCGAAACGATACGAGCTTGTGAAACTTGTGTGCTTCGTTCTTTCAATTCCGATCCCCGCTTATAAACATTCGAAGAAAGCGTATTTCGTTGTTTGCGATTGTTCACCCGCAAAAAGAACACCACGATCGTTCAATGTAAAGTACGAAAGCCTCGGCCCCGGTGCCGAACGAGTTACGTCTTTCTGTGTACTCGTCCTGTTTAACGAAGGTCTCGTTTACGACTCGCTCCGAGCTTCTTTGATGTACGACGGAAGATTAGTTTAACAACCAAGGAATACAAAGTCTTGGTTTTCTTTCCGATGTAACTCGAAAAGGTGAATGGAATTGGTTCTTTAGATTGCTGGAACGAGAATAGAAACGAGGCAACACAAATAAAGATTTATGCTTTGCTGTTTTTTATTCGATATGGTTATATAACGTATACACGATGTTAAGGGAAATTAATATAACGCAAGGAACCGTATTATAGACGCTGTGTTGCATTTTATCCGCGATTAATCTTGTTACATTAACTTGTGATATTCGCATATCGTTTTTATTGTGTCGTGAACTTAATGCGAGTATATTCAATACCAACGATCTCATCTAGCTTCTGTTAGGTTGTCCCAAAAGTTTCTTTCGTTCTGTAAGGAAATAATGGCGCGCCACGTTCTCTGTTTTGTATTATTTTTGTCGAATCACGTACGATCGTAATAATAGAAATAGAACAAAATGGATCATACGTGACTGAATAAAATAATATAAAAAGAAACTTTCGGGACAACCTAACACAAGATTCTAAATATTATTTGAAATTTCAGAGCTATCGCTATCGTGCCGATCTTTTTTTAAATTACTCCAAACGCGCCAAATCGCCAGATTCGTTTCCAAATGAAATCACGGTGATCACGGTATGGCAATATCGTCCTATTGTTAACAGCTTGGTTAAATTATATCGAATGATTATAATGTAACGCCGGGTCGAGACCAACGAAACCACAACAAACGCGGACGCGTTCAACAATAAGACGCAAGAACAGAACGGTGTTGAAATAGAGTTTGCGACCCAGTTACTTTATCTTCTTCCTTTACAGCGTAGAAAATGAACTTTCGAGATCAACCGAGCAACGAACATCGAGAACTGGTTGGCGACAATAGCTATGAAATTACCGTGCATAAATATTGTTCAACTTTTTCCTTGTTCGACGCTGTTACGGGATAGCTTTTGAAAGTTGTGAAAGTCGCCGAGTCACTCAGCAAAATCACATTCATGAGAATCGCCTGATGGTACGACGCTTGAAGATTATAATTTATAACGTAGGCATTACTTGATGTTTCAAAGGATCGGTTTTATTACGTCGATGAGACGCGACGATTTTTTGAAATAATTGGAACACTACTCGAAAAAGATAAACGTGTTTGGTAATTATCGAAAAAAAATTGGAATGTTTATTTATTTGAAGATTGTTAATTGGAACACGCGCGTTCCTGCATATTAGTTTATATTTCGAACGTGCCTGTTACTCGTTACAAACTGCAATCGCAATTTGTCTCTGCGCCCTAAATACACTTACGCGGTTGGAGCGAAATTTTATTGTCAATAATGATGTACTTAATTTAGAAACATTGGTACAATTATCGCTATACTGGTCAATAATCGGTATTAGAGAATACAGCGTACGAAGTAAACTGGTTTATCGAGATAAAAGTAATCAAGAAACTTGGAATACCAATCGACGAATAGACCAAAGCCACGCAAAAAATGGACGCGTCAAAGGAAACTTGGCGTAGAACGTGTGTTAAACTTTGGTTCCATACACGTACGAGCAATAATTTGAATGCGATCAAACGGGGAAAAAGAATGAAAAATAGGGAAAGAGAGGAAAAAGGAAATAAAGTATAGTCCGCGACATTTACAAAATTACCAGCAGTTACACAGATTGTAACGAGGTCAGCGGAAAGCGAATGAAAAGTACATTAGGATAAACACAAAAGTACATTCTTTAAGCAGACCGAGTGACGTTGAACAATCGCCTCACCCCTCACCGAACGACCCAGTTACTTCGTTCTTCTTTGTTCGCCAACGTAAGAAATGATGCTATGCGAGCTTCGAAGCAACTGCACCCTGGGCGCAATACGTGGTCGGAATGGTACTCGTGAAATGTTACCGAAATTTCTCATTCCCGCCGTTAGTTAACGACCGAACCTGCCTCCTACGCGTTTCAAAGCTGTTGCTCGCTCGTCATCAATAATACCGCGACACGAGGAATACAAATGCGAAACGTAGGAAAAAAAAAAAGAAAAATTAACGGTTAAACGCGTGCGCGCGTGATCGATAACGAACCTTCTTCGTGGAATTCGCTACAAATTATTTTTCCTCTCTACTAAATTTCTCTGGATAATTTGAAATGGTAAACTCGTACATTTTAAATATGGCGCTTGCTTATGGAAATTTACGTGTACCTAACATCTTGACAAGTAGGTATTCGTATTATGCAAATTATGGTTATGATAAGGGTGCATCCGTGTATTTTTCTTCCTGCCAGATTCTACAATTTTGCGAAGCTTGGAAAATTTGATGTATTTGTAGTACTACGAGTAAGGCCACTTTGTTTTAAACGATGAAAATTGTCTTAACGGGATAGAATATTCACTCGTATCGTTGGTCATCTCAGAAAAGAAAAAAATTCTCATAAATAAATCATCCTTGCAAAATGTTTAGCGCAAAAACGTAAAGCGGTAAATCTTGCTGTCAGCTATTTTTATAATTAGATTGCATATGGAGAACGGATGTGAAACGTGCACTTTTAACTGGCTAAACATCTACGTTTAATTTAAGAAGGTAAAAAGGATGAAGCTTATTACGACAGTATGTTTTAATTACCTCCTGTAAACGTCCCTTATAACTGCGAACTAAAAGGCGAATATACGTAGGTTTTCATCGCGAGAACGACGTTAAACGTTCGTAAGTATAAACGGACAACCTTTGTTTTGGTTTGTTTAATAGTAAAAAATGATTCATCGCGTAATTAAAGACAACTCGCGTTGCCCTGTGATATATGTACACGCGTATAGGCATACGAAAATATGTGGACGTTTTGTTCACGAGACACTGTGCAAGTTTATCGCGATTTTGTTTCTGCGAACTGTGTTCTCTTCTCAAAATAAGAGTCAAACAACCAACGCGACCGTTGGCTTTTCTTTCGATAAATTTTATCTTTTAACTTCCATCAGATTTTCTATCCACGCGAAAGAATTCGAAGAAGAAGCACTCGGTACAAAGGAGCTTTAACTTTGCAAATTTCGTTTTAAAGAAAGTCAAAGTACCACTGACGATAATCATCTGCCATAGAAATATTTAACACGAGAGCATTTCATCCTTCGTTCTTATATTTTTGACATCGTCTTTCGATTCTTCGACGATAAAACATCTCGATAATTGAATTACATGTAACGACATATAAAATATTATTAGTTTCTCCAGGTCTATGCCTTCGTCTTTATTTCGAATTAAAAAATCTTTGATTTTCTTCGCTGTTATCTAAATTTGGGGAGACGTTAGTCACAATAAGGAATGTTTCGCATACGCGGAGTTGATGAGGGAACACGACGACCAATGGATAACTGTTGCTAGTAATCAACTACTGTATCCATCATCGCTCGCGTATCATAGTCGGGCGTAAATTTTGAGATGATGCGACAGTTCCCTGAGCCCGGTCGAGACTAGATTATTAGCTAATTTTGTTTGTTTACGAGGGAACAGCAAAGCGCATTCCAGTCACTGTAAGTGATTAACGAACAGCCGCGCAATTGCTACATTGTTTGGCCGTCAAGGTTGACAAGGCAAACACATATTTCGAAATTAGAGTTCAGCACAAGCGAACATTTCTGACTCGTTGATAAACTGCGATCCCTTCTGTCCATAATGCGCCTCCATTCTGAATAGTTGAAAAGAATTCTACGAATGTAATCGACGAAGAAATGGAATATCGGTACGTTATTTTCTAAACGAGTAATTTGCAAGTGTAATTAGTGGAAAAAATTTCATTGTAGTATTACGTTTATAACGACGGATATATCAAACGCTATATCATCGTTTGTAATAAATTTTACATCGAATACAATTATTTTTCGTTATTCTTTTTTCTTGATATTCTTGTTACTATTACTTTGCTTTTTAATTACGATTAGAAATCAAGCTGCAGCGGGCGATAAAAGCCTAAACGCAGTTACTAAAGTCTATTTTTGTATAATTAGGATAGTTTAGGTAATTCGTACGAGAAATTTTCGCAACTATCAGCCCGGTGTAATGCGTGTAATTACAGATGGGCGTTATTTTAAACGTAAGCTTTGTAATTGCCAGGATAACGATCTGAAAACTTGCAAATTCGGCATATAACAAACATTTAAACTTGTCGCACGACGTTAAAATTAATTGGAACAATTTCATGAAATTATCAGATAAACAGGTGCTCCACGGTTTAAAGTTTGTACCAGGTGTTCCGAAACCGGAAAATTAAACCACCATGAGTTATACATCACTATATCCGCGCGCGATTTTCAGTTTCCATTGCGGCCGACGTAAACACCACGCAATAGAATCGCGCAACAATTTTCTCACTGCGTAGATATAAATTTGCATATAAATATTTTAGTAACCTGAAATAGACTTCTATTTCACAAATTTTCATTAACGAGAGTTCATGGCAGATTTTAACATTTGAATAAGTATCCACTTATAGACTACAAGTCGCGCGTAATCTACAAATCTAAATCTGCCGATTTTACGAATACTACGTTAAATATTTTCGATTATGGCCGGTCAGAATTCCACTCGAAGTACGAGACGGACCTAAAAGCTTGAAATGAAATTCTTTTAAATCTATTTTACTATCGAAACCATTAATTTTTTTAGGTACAGATACATTTTATCGTAGGTATGTATTGTCTTACATGTAACAAAAATTCAGCCGAGAGACCGTCACATTCAAGTGTCCAATCCTCTCATCGAGGCTTATTTGTCGCACGTTCGCGTTTAACGTCTCGAGGCGATTCGTTCGATCGTGCAACTTTAGTAACTTTATCGTTATCGGACAATCGTCACCCTATTATCACCGGCATGCATTATCATTCACGGTTATCACCGTCTCTGCGTATTCCTCTAACGATCCAACGTCAAACATGATTTCATTCACGCGTGAGTACGTATGTGTGCATCATGGACCCCTTGAGATAACTATAACTGTATATCAATGTTATATCACGCTGCACGTTGGACATATAAGCGTAGCTGCTAGCAGGAGGTCTGACCACCTAAGGATACGTGAATTCTATGTTTGCACGTTTCGAGACGAGCGAGCACAAGAAGACACGCATTGGTTCGTTCATCCGAGCGTGTGCGGGAGCGCGCGCGCGCGCGCGTGTGTGTGTGTGTGCAGCATCGAAACGGAAGAAGAAATGTGGGAAAGGTTGGAGTTGATTGGGTGTAAGCAAACAGGAGTTCCTGGCCAGGAAATCCACTACTTCTGTCCGTGTGTCCAAGCATCATCCCACATGTCACGCCATGCTCCGCGTTCCGGCAACCTCACTCCAATCCTCCACCACGTCGTCCTTCCACTTCTGTTTCCGCTTCCAATGCCATTGGGATTCTTTCCGCTACCTAGCACGTCCTCGCATTTATACTCTTTCCTAGATGGCAATTTCCCTTTTTCTGTTGCTCTCGCTATTTCTCCATTTCCTTCTCTCTCTCTCTCTCTTTCTCTCTCCTTTCACCGTTTTCTATAACTTTTCTTAAGAATATAAATTTTCTTCCTTTTTCCTCTATGTCTTCATTTCGTTCGTCGCTTCCTCCTTATTTCTTCTTCGGGTTTCCATCTTTTCTTCGAGTCGTTGTAGCTTTGTCTCCTTTTTTCCCCGTCCTTCTGTCGCTCGTATACACACGCAGACACACGCGAACGGTAAATTTACTTTTCTGCTTTTGCTCCTACGACGACGTCGCCCCATTTCTCCGCGCTTTTCTGTCCACCGTTTACCTTTGATCGCTCGTAATGAGAAACAACCGTGCGGAATCTCGTGGAAAGAGCATCGGCGCAGTGTTTCGAGAGATATCTAAGGTTCCCCTACGCCACTGACGTGTTCGAGTATGACAGACGTTTCTTTAACGATTCTAACGAGTTTCCAAACGTGCAGCAAAAACTGCGTCGCCCGTGTCTTTGAACTTTGTTAATCGTTTCGGAATTTCCGCGGAGACCAAGTGCCTAAATGATATTCCAAGTGGCTTTACTGTAATGGAATATTTCGTATTGGGTTGTCCGAAAAGTTTCTTTCGTCTTGTAAGGAATAAATGGGTGCACCACGTTGTCTGTTTTATATTATTTTTGTCGAATCACGTATGATCGTAATAATAGAAATAGAACAAAATACGTGATTCGATAAAATAATATAAAACGACAAGAGACTGTGCATCTATTACTTTCTTACGAAAGGAAAGAAACTTTCGGGACAACCTAATGGCATTTAGAATGATTACATAGAATAAAAATAAAATTTTCTAATATGACGTTTCAATAAAATGATAGGTTTGTATGTCAACAGTCCGACATAAACTATTTAAAGCATTCTCCTTTATGCATCGTACGTAATATAAATTGCATAAAAGCGTAGAAGAATTCCCCGAGGAGAGATACATATAAAACATCCCACTATACGTTCGGCATCAATTTCTCCAAGAAATTCTAGATCGAAATCAAACGTAGCCTTTCCAGCACAACCTTTCTACATCCTACGCGTATCCTACGAACGATACTAACTTAATAGACGGTTAACTGTAATACTCTACGAATTGAATATTGTTTCGCTCGCAATACGCGTCGTATCGATCGAAGACGGAATTTGAATTTTATATTCGAAAGCTCAAGAAAATATTTAACGAGATAACACCCTCGATTTACAACGATCGTTTCGTTTAAAACGACAATTACCAGAATCGAGCAGAATGGATACGCACTGCGATAATTCGATTCTTTTCTTAACTGCGACTTTTCAGTCTAAGCGCGCGTCCACTGTGAAACTCGTGCACGTTTCTACAATAGCACCGCTTTCTTCTTGTTATTTAAAAATTATATTGGCTGCAAAACGGAATTCTAACAAGTTCGTTTCACGATATAACAATTGACGCATCGTGCACGAAGTCCAATTCGAAGTATGAACCACGGGTAACTGCGATAACCGCACGCAGGCAAGTTGGTATAGAAACGGTATTGTTATCGAATGGTATCTATCCATCTCCATTTCCCGGAGCCGTGTATAGACCTTCTGGTCCAAGTAATGTTGTCGCTTGTTAGTTTCTGCAACAGTGACTTTCTTTTCGCTCGTGCATAGTTACGAACCATTTGCGGATATATACGTACGTTAACGTATTTCCCGAATTCTGTCGTACATACTGCGTCAAACTACTAAATTCTCAATTAATTTCTATCCTTCCTCTATCGTTGTATTCGTTTTTCTACTGTCTTTGTAAATTGTTACATCACTCGCGTAGACGATCGATCGAAACTCCGATTTTTCTGTAAACCTCGCTAAAGACCTAACGGTGTCATTCGGTTGTAAATGACGAGAATTCCAAAGAGAAGAGGAAAATATTTTGCCGATTCGATGTGCAACATTTCGATGTATGCCACGTTTCGTGACACGTGGGTCACGCTTCAAAAGGGAGACACGAAAATAATGAGAAAATAATATTGATACAAACACGCGTCTTATTTGATCTTGTTCCGAAATTGTAGCTCGCGTTCGTCTTACAATAACAATGGGCGACAGTTTATCTTCGAAAAAGGTGCTCGAGATGACCACCCTCGGTCTTTACGCAAGTTTGCGGTAGTCGCGTCGAAGAATTTCACAATCATTGAAAAGTTCCGGGCGTATGTCGAATAATAGATACAGACCAAGGCTAGTCGCTTTTTATCAGCGTTTATTATTGTAACAGAAAAACGAGAGCTACGACTTTGAAACGTAGTGAAACGGGACGCGCGTTTGCTTCAACTTGTTTCATTATTTTTGTGTCTCCTGTTCACTTTTGAATTGCGCTGCACGCGTTACGAAACACGTTGTTGCATTTGTAATGCGGTTTAATTCGCGGATCGTTAAAGTCAGACTATGCCCCGTTACTAGCCACCATATCTTCGTGAAAAGTTGCTAGCGTACAATTACTAACGGAGAATAGTATTTTCACTGCTCGTTTATCGATCGCAATTTATTCTTGAGGATTTATCGCCGACTACCACCGAGCGATTCAATTCAAATTGATTACACAATGTCGCATCGCAGGTATTGAATTTTAACGCCGATATCTTATGCTCGCTGTATTTTACAATCCGCGCGAGAATCACGCCACCGTTCGTAAGTTTCTGGTCGATGAAAGCCACGCGTTTCTTCCATCGAAACATAGAATTTATATCAAGCGATCTAAAATAAATTAAAGAAAAAATAAAAAGGAAAACAGCGTTTCTCACATCGTCGCTTTCAATTACGAAATTCTCCATGTGACTCCTTAACACAGCTCAATTCCGGAGAAATGTTTCGTTCGACGATGTTCGAAAAACGCTGAAAAAAACAGTTGACGTATCGATCCTCTTTAAAAAAAAAAAAGTCGCGGATCCAGACATTCTTACGCGCTAAATTTTCCATTTTCCTGCACGAAATTCATCCTCGAAGCACAAGAACAAGGGAGAATCATAGGAATTATTATCAGAAAATTTTCTCGTGTCCCGATCCCGAGCCGCAAGCCCTCGACCGGATTATCGTGCGCGAATTTCAAGATATGCCCCTTTCACCCTCGCGTTTTTGCTCGTTCCCACTTGAAATCCTTTTTCTCGGAACAGTTTGCAACCCTGCCGACCAACGCTCGGGTTTCGCGTTTACAATTATTCCCTTCGTGCATCTTCTGCCTATTTCACCCCTTTCTTCGTTCATTTCTCCTTTCCTAGTCGTGATTCCACCGGCCTGTTTCACCGTGAAAACACACCTTTACCATTCCCTGCCCCTTGGCCCTTGTTTCCCCGGCTTCACGGCCTCCTTGCTCGCCAAGTTGAAAATCCTAATGAGATCTTGAAAGTCTGAGATCTGATATTCAGCCCGTTTACCTTACTTTGTTTGCAGTTGCAGCTCCGCGAAATCATTGCAGCGCGACGAGCAACGGCTTGCCTCACCTGGCGCGATATATATTTGCAAATGAATGGGAATAAAATGCTCGAAGGGAAACGGTGACATTGTAAAGTCCGGTGGTTTCCGATTCAACGTTGAGCAGCGTACAGTTGCTCGACGAAGATTCTACGAAAGTATTTACAGCGAGCGTAGAAATTCGAAAGAAGACATTTGAATATCGAGCAACTTGTTTCATAGAGCTCTACGATGGAGTAGGCAAAAGACGAAAACGATTTTTACAGAAACGGCGTGCACAGCGTAGAAACGCGCGGAAAGACGACAATACGAATTTTAGACAGATTTATTTTCACTTAAAACCAGATAAAACTTTCCGGGATAACCAATCGTCATATCGAAATGCGTTGTCGATAGATACAAGGCGTTATCGACGAGAACCGAGGTGATGTTAAGAACGCGAGACACGATCTGGAAAGCGAAAGTTATTCCTGCTTTGCGATTCTACTCATTCGCCTTTTTTTTTCAATTTTATCTCACACTTCCATTTCTCTCTCTCTCTCTCTCTCTCTCACTCTCTCTGTTCTCGGTTTTTCTCGCGATCCTCTATCCGTAACGGCGAGGTCTCGAATTCTAGACACCGGTACTTTCCGAAGATCACGTCGTGGCAAGTGAAATCGAGCACTTCTTACCGTGGATGTGATATATTCACGAGGAATCGACGGAATTCGACGTGAATGTTCAACGTTTCACGCTATCATCGGGATGTTGTTCACGCCTCTGGTAATCGATAAATCCTGCTTTCGTCACATTATTGAAAGCTGCTTTCATCCCTCCCTCTGTCTCTTACCACTTCGTGTCCTCGTATCATTTCTAATCTAGCTACATACAGGACACCGTGTACGAAGCGATAAATTGTTTAATTATTTAAGCGTATATGAATCGTTAAACAGGGGATTTCCTGCAAATTGGCAAATTCTACGTTAGATTTTAGATGGACGTTTTGCGTAGTTAAATCTGAAGATAATTCGGCTGTTCTAGAAATAATACAAATAGTTTCAAGACGTCCGATTCTCGTTAGACTCGAGCCACGCTGATCAATTTACCTAAGTGACGCTTCTAGCGCAAAATAATCTTCGTATTTGTAACGATCGAAGAGAATGACCACGTTTTTAAAGAAACGTATAAAATGATAAATTTGAAATCACTATTCGGCTGCGCATAACTTCCACGTAATTATGTGACACGAAGTTAACTTTCACGGAAGATCCACGCACGTAATATAATTAAAGCGACAAGTTCTTGAAGTTTCTTAGTCGGGGCAGGCTTGAAAAGTCACTGGTCTGTTCAAACGAATCAAATAGGCGGCCCAATAATGTCAAAGTTACAAACGTCAAAGTCTCGTTACGCCGAACTTCATAGAAACGGCCGAGCACCATCATCGCGCCGTTTATACGAACGCTTCATTCTGTCGAATACAACCAGAGAAATATGGTATGTAGTTCAAAGTGTCGCCCCTCTATTTAAGTAATATCTACCGGAGAACAAACGTAACAATACCGTATTTGAACTTATTGCGCTCGTAAAGACTCGCAGTTTTGCTAACAGCACTGTGATAAGGCTTAACCTCGAAACCAACAGCGACGAGAAAATAATGGATGGAAATATCGCCGCTGTAATTATTTTACGACGAGACATTTTGTTCCACGCAGGCGCAAAGGTAATACAGTAGACCTCCAGTTATCCGCTTCCCCTTTAACCGATCGCATTTTTATATAATACGAAATAGAATTTTAACCAAAATATATATATAATACGGAATAAAATTTTTACCAAAATATACATACATATATATGTATGTAATGAATAATTGACCGTTTAAACGCTTTTGCGACATTTCCGAGATATTGTATTTATACTTGCACTAAATACCTCGTTTCAAATTTGCTATACCATGACGATTACAATCGATTCTCGTTACAACGTTGATGGAACTTTATGATATATCATTTTTTTTTCTTTTGTTATTTTATTTGCATTTTACAATTTGTCCAACAGGACATTTGGTAAATTCTTATATAATCGTTGAAAAATAACACGTGGATGGTTACCCCCAGCGGGATACCATTATAATGTTTCATACAAATGCCAAATTCGTACAAAAAGCAAAATGCTTTCGGAAGGTTTAAATGCTTCCGTGACAAATTGTACGCAAATGTCTATTCTATATTATTCGCTCGATGTGATCCTATCGCTCTAGATAAAAAAAGTAAAATTCTAAACCCGTCGTAGAAAGCTGAGTTTACAAATCTACTTGACCCGTGATATACTGTTTTATTTCCTTCGTCCGGTAAATTCACTTCCACGGCCCCTTTGTACATTCCTTTACGTAAAAATATAACGAGATGTCGGAAACAATATTAGACGCGACCCAGACAGATTCCGAATCGTTTCGAGAGCCGTTCGAATATCCGGTGGCCTTGCGAGGGTCAACGCAACCGATTACGAAAGGAAGAAACGGAGGAAAGGTGTCCCGAAGGGAGCTTATCGATCCACGATAGGGAATCGTGCAATATGAGCTTGAATTACAGCGACGCTGGCCAAGGGACATCGAAAGTCCCGCCGTTTCTTACACGATTCGAGCGTGTACCGTGAAGCGTTTCCTCCCGCGGGGACAGAACGCCATTGCTTTTTCGTTAATTTGACACGAAACGTTGTCCTGCCGTATCGGAAAGGTAAAGTCTCGCTGATATGGCTGGGCTATCGGCGTACCGTGTCCTGGGGATTCATCGGTAACCGTCCCTTCCTCGCAGTATCGGAGACAGTTTGAAAAGCACGAACATTTACTCGACATGAACGATGTTACCGCTAGGAACATCCGAATAGACAAACTTTATGACCGAGATGCAACATTTCGTATTTTGTGTTTTCTTTTTTTTTTTTTTTTTGATACTTCAGATTTGAAGATCCTGTTCAGTTTGATTCGTCTTACTCTGCTTGCTGATTGTTCTTTCGGTTAACATTTGTTGAAGTGGTTGTCGCTTCTAAGAAAACTCTACGTCTGATTTGTTTAGTTTTCTCAATCGCCGATAGCCGTCTTGGAACACGCCTTGCGCAGATGAGGTACAGCGGGCTATGAACAATAGACAGGCGACGATGGCTTCGGGGATTCGGTTAAAAAGTAACGTCGTCAGCGTGCGGATCTGGACCAGTTCAAACTGTATTCATACTTGTACTTACACTTCTGTTTTAAATATATTTTCTATTTTACAATTCACCACGCGTTCCTCTATTCAAATATTCCAAAATAACCTCAACAACGTTATTCATGGCTAGAAGAAAACGAAACAATTAATAGAAAGATGTGTACAATAGTAGAATAACGCCGAGAAGCAAGATTCATTGTAGGAATCTTTATGAAATAAATAAGGCCTTTCTCTGTATACACCAGCAAGAATTTATCATCCCCTTTAATTTTTTCGAAAAAAATTTGAAGAGATCCGAGAATAGGAAGAAGTTAGAACGATTAATCGTTAGTTTAGGAATTGCGCGATTCGCGATGGAGAATGATTTATCGCAAATTTTACTCTAACAAATATGACTGCAACTTCTTCTATGCTCATAGAATTCCCAATCTATAAATTTCTTGCAAGCTTAGAAACAAGTATGTACTTTGTAACGGGGAAACTTTCTTTTATTTTATGGTCCAAGATATCTCGAGACACGAACTTGAGAGCAACTCGAGCAGTAACGAATATAATATAAAGAAGGGACGAATAAAAGTTGGCCGAGAATCGGTGAGATACACGTACATATGTATCGTGACAAGTGAAAAACTTGAAAATCCATTATTCATCGACTGTTCGAGTTAAGAAAATGTCGGTAATGGCCCCGCGAGTGAGTCGCTACTTCGATAGAGTAGCTGTTTCACTTATGTATACGATGGATATCGATGGTACCTATTGCCCGATGCAACTCGCAGAAATCGTATCAACTTTTATATTGTCATTTGTGTCGAGAAATGTTTCCCAGATACGATGCAGCATATTACGGCTCCTGAACGAGTCTGCGAATCCAAGGACATTTGGAGCAGAATTGCACGACGATTCATCGTCCGAATGCGACAGCTTTATTATCCTCATCCCCCGTTATCGTTCTCAATTTTTAAATTCTATTGTAATTTATTTTAAGTCGAGGATGCGAATGTTTTCCATTACGCGATCAAAACCGAAGATCGGCCGGATATCGTTCCGCGTGGAAATTTAGCGAATTTATTTAAATCTCTGCAAACATATTTTACGCGCTCTAACAACTTAGAGGAAGGCGAATCAAAGCGATAGTTTTTAAGAAATCGTATGCAAAGGTGCAACACTTTCAATACGAAGATAAATCCGCGCGATCGTGCGTCGAAAATCATCGTTTTCTGACACGAATAAAAATTACACCTCACCGAGCGTCTATCCTTCCCTTTACGGCAACGCGAACTTTCATACCGCAACAGCCGCGTCGAATCATTATATATGCATGATATATGAATTTGAAATTTCCCTCGAATCCTTCGCTTTTCACGGGATTTCGCGTTTTAATAATTACAAGCGTTTCGCCGACTCGCAATCGGCCAACAAAGATTACAGTTCTAGCAAATTTTATCTCGGATCCTCGTCTTTTCGTAAACGCAAACGTAAACTTTCATGTCATCGTCGTTCCGCTCTTCCGCTATGTAAGAATGCGCACGTACGCTAGGGGCAAGTACTTACGTTCAAACGTTATTATGCACTGAAACCAATGTACCCGAGCAACTTCATGCATTCGTAGACCTCGAGTACTTTCCATTCAATGTACGCTCCCAACGAAGAGGTTAAACGATCTTCTCCATAGAAATGAAATTCGCGACTGTTAAAACATTTTATCTTTCCGCTCTCGAATTATTGTGGAAAGTGAGTGGCGCTGATGAGGCGAGCTATATTCGTCGTTCGGTCAGAAAGGAATAGTTGAACAGTTTAAAATAATTTTTCGACGACTTTGTTGTTCATTTGTCATTACAATTACAATTACGCGCTCGAACAAAATATAAATGTACGTTATAAATACTACGGTCGAAGTATAGATGCGTAGTACAAAAGTATGTAAATTTATCGTAGATTTTCGTTCAGTTAGTAAATAGATTTATTACTATAAAGTTGTAAATTATGCTCTTGTCTTCTAACGCGAAGATTTCGCGCAAGCGTTCTCCATCGAGATAAGTTAGAAGGTTTATAATATGGAAGAAGAATGATATAGGAATGCAGATACGAGTAATATATCTGTTACGTTACAAGTGGATAGATCGCAAATCCGCGATGTATATGTATACTTTGGGATTTAAATCAGCTTCTACCGGTAAGCATTCGAGATAGAGAACGATTTATTCTTAGGAGCAACCGGATCATATTTTCGTTCTTACATTAAGACGACTAAAGATATTTTTCTATCATCTAAACTCGAACTATACGAAAATAATTTTCTCGAGAATTTTATATCGCTTCAAAGAATACCAGAGGATCGAAGGAACAGCACTAAACACAGATTGTCTTAATAAGACGCGGTCAAAGCAAGGCAACCCTTATCAAGAGTTCCGCCGAGCGAAAAGCACGCACGGTATCCCACGATATCACTTAGATTGCTGGATTCCGATCACGTATCAATCCGTGATTACTCGACTTAAACGCCGCTTTTCTAAACTCCTTCTAGAAGCACCCGGCATCCTTGAAAAAATTACAAAAAGAAAAAAAAAGTAAAGGGAAACTACACAGAGGGAAAGATCCACAAAAATACGTAGCATCGAGCAACGACAAACACAACGGAAAACATGATACTACGAATAATATGATAATTTTTGAAGCTTCCAACGATTCTCCAATTGTTGATCATATTCGCGTTTATCATCTTTTATCATATGAGTAGCTTAACAGCGGCGAAAGAAGGAGTATGCGAGTAATTATAATCTCGTCGAGGTTCGCTTTCACTTAAGAGTACTTTAGGACAAAAGGCGAATTAAGCAAGCACATTTGCCTAAGTAATCGATCAGTTTTGTGGTACGGATTGCGACTGCTATGGTAATAATCGTCGCTAACAGATCGGTTTCGAATTATTCTCCGATCTGCCAGCATTATACCAGAGCTGCTATTATTGGCCATCTCATCGATGTCTTTTGCGTTATTCATCGACAGAACGCGTCACGCGAAGAGATTCTTATTCCCCTTTGATTCGCTTCGATGGTGTAATCTGATCATTTTGATGTCCATCGCCCAAAGGGAGGTTTTGTAAAGCGGCTATGTGTTGGAATTTTTAAAAGCCCGTTCTCAAACGTTCCATTTAATACTTATTTCTGGCTTTCGAAAAGATCTACAAATTTCACCGATGAAAAACTGATATTCTTCCTTTGAATGGTACATTTTTTTAATAGGTTTAAGACGTTATGAAATTGTTGCACACTCGCGACATAAAATTGTATCGCGCCATTCGATTTATATGAAAGTTATACGCCTTCGCGTTACACCGCCTCGTCGAACAGAAAAATATTTTTGTAGAGTACAGAACAAGCGATGAACGAGTTCATATTTTTTTACACGGTCCTCTATGTTCAACATTAAACAAGGAAGAAAGGAACAAAAACTGGGACACGCGTATTCGTTCCATTTTTCAGCAACAACGCATCTATTCAAGTTTCAAGTTTCAAATACAATATACCGTAGTCGCGTTGTGTTTTAATAACACTAAACTGACATATGTTGCACGGGTGATGCCGTTAAGCAAACACATTGGTTAGAAAACTGTGAGAAATAACCGTCTCATGTGTCAGAAATAGGAGAGAACAAAGGTTTGTTAGCGTTAAATTTGCTTCGAGGAAGCGGCGATTCGACGAATTTTACCTGGCTATTTCCCGATAAGCTTACTATTAGGATTCGCCTGATACGATCTCGCGAAGAAACTTTTTCTCGAATTAAAACCGGCTGGTTAGCGAATTCGATGAAAGCTCGAATCACGCTAATAGAGTAACCGAAACGAAGATGAAATCCGATGTTTCTGACAAAAGTAGAAACACGTCGTTTCTTTTCGCTTCTCCTCGAACGAATAACGAGTTTTTATCAACTTTCACCTCGTTCAAATATATTTTGCTATATCTGTGTCGTTTTAGAAGAGATACCTAACGATTTCGAACGAAAGTTCGAAAAGTCAGAAAGAAACGTAATGGAAGAACGTTGATTTATCAAGCTGAGCAATTTCAACCGCGACACACCGTTTTTCATTTCGATAAGTAGCCTGGCCCTCCGAACATTGTTCTCGAAACAACATTCTAATATATGAGCCAGCCGGCAGAAAGCTACCAAAGCAAATGTTTTATTCATAAAACGTTGATGTGATATAGCACCGGGAGGAATATCACGCGGCTTTGTTTGTATTCCATTCCATATTACCCAACCTTCCTATTATGTGAAAATGATACAGCACCGTCTATATCGAATACGCAGATATCGCGTTGTATCGATAACCGACCGCGTGCATTATGCGATCTTTTCAGATTTGCAGCGAGAGGCTGCTGATTTCTCGAAAGGTCGCTTGGCGAAACGGCGCGACACTGCTCAGGAGCTGGCCTATCAGAGAATCGTGCAAACTTTAAGTTCATAAAGTGACATTTAAGTTCTTAACGACTGCCATAACCCGGAGAAAGTAGCTTTCGCGCAATCTGCTACAAGTACTATTGCAGTAGAAAAATATTCGAACATAGTAGGAACTGTGGAATTTAAGTGGTACGAGTCGAGAATTACCGAAACGTAGTGGTAAATACGTGCGAACGAATAGCCAACCAAGTCCGAGTCGTTCTCATTGTTTGTACGAAGTTAATATTTTAAATAAGAATCTTTCTTTTACGATACAAATGATTTCGAGGTGACATTTGCAAATATCGTAGTAATATCCTTTCGATATTTTTAATACTATTTATTAATTTTCCACCGTATATCCGCGTCATAAAAAGCTCAAAGCACAACCTCGTTTAACAAGAAGGGGGCGAGAGACAATTTCTTAGCAAGAAGAAAGACAACGTGTATAAATAAAAGATTGATTAAGAAACTCGATCAAGCGTGCAAGATGTAGACTATTATCGATAAATCTACATCGCTCTACGCTTTTCATTTTTACATCGCTTAGTGGAGCATGACGACAGGTGACGTATATTAATAGATTATTCATCTTTCCACTCTCGCCGTTTCCAAACAATTCACAATTACGAACGTAAAATAGACATATGGCCGCTTTAATCGAGAAAAATTGAACCGCAGACCTCGTCTGGCGATTCGTTAACACCGACAAAGTCCATTTATACACGTTTCTAGTTTTATTTTCGTCGAAACTGCAGAGGAACCGACCGATCCTGTCGCGGTGGTAACCCGATCACGTGCAAACATATAATCGTTAATTACAAGCGGAGAATTGGCCGCCGAATATCAGAAGCTCGCGACGTTCGAACGTCTTGTTAAAGCCGGGAGGAATTCTAGTTTGAATCGAGTAGTCGTATCAGATCGAAGCAATTCAATCGTGCGAAATTGAAAAGCACGGAAGAGCATGAATCACCGTGCATTGAATCAGATCGAATGAGTTCGGATGTGTTCCGATCGGAAAAATCGAATCTCTAGGGGAAATGCCGCGATTACACACTTGCTTGCGACAATAGGGAGTGAGAACAAATCAATATACGTTTCTCAGAGCTCTCGCGCTGTTTTCCACGCTGCGTTCCCCTTTAAAAAACATTCTAAACTCAAACGGAGAAACTCGTTTCAGAGGACGTAGCGATAGAATCGGCGAGGATTTGAAAGTCAGATGCGTGAAACGAAAGACGAGGATTTAAAAAAATATCCGTTTGATGCGATACGGAAGGGAAACGGTGTTATTTAATTGCGTCTTTACAAGATGATTAAACTTTCCATTGGACGAATAAAGAAGTGTTTCGATCAAAGATAATTGAACGAGAGATCATTTTGCCTGCAAGAAGCGGTAACAACGAGACCGGAATAAAATTATTCCATGTTCGGAGAACGTTGTTCGACACGGATACGATACGAATTTAACGATAAATTTTTAGTATCATTAACGGAGCAAACACTTATCGAGTGCATTATGGTGCTTAATACGGTGAGGTACGTAAAGCACGGTTCGGCTTAATTAACATAAATTGCGTTCGAGAGTCTCAAACGTGCAGTTCGGTTGCACGCGTTCAGCGCAAGCTAATGTTTCAGAAGCATTCGTTTATGTAATCCGGCAATGAATGGAAATTGTGCTCATTCAACAAACGCGTTCGTTTTAATCGCTCGTGTTTAGGTTTTACAAAATTCGTTCTTCGACAATGAATATCCGGCAAGCGGTTAAGACGTAATAAATCATCGACGAATAGAATTCTATGTACGTATATGTAAAATACTTTGCGTTAATCGAAACAAATGTTCGGTCGTTGAGGAAATAAAGTTTAAACGCGGTTCGTGCCCGTAAAAATTTGCACAAAGCGATAATTATAATTCAGAGGAACGAAAGTAGAGAAGTTTAGAGTTAATTAACGTTCCCAATTAATACTTAGGTTTCCAGCATCCAACGGAGAAACTCAGTTTTTATAAATCAGCACGCCAGAAGGCCGGGTCTCGTATCAACCGAGAGAAATCGTTTTCTATCGCGGCGAAATAAGTTGAACGCCGTACAGGCTTTAGGTTTCCAAGATAAATGGAAAAATAAGTGTCTCGATTCCAAGTTCATTGTCCGTGCGGCCAAGCAATGGCAGGAAAGAGAGAAAAGGGAGCGACGAAACGATAAAAGAGTCCGGTACAAAGTGGCAGAAAGGAGTAGGTGTACCGTCTTACACTATGAATAATTGATGAGAAATTCGACTTGGGATTTTAGTAAATAATTTATCGCGAACACCGTCGTCAAATTATTCCAAAGTTTCTCTACTCCGAGAAGGACACCATCGACCACCGGCCACGGAACTTTCTTTTGTTTCCACGCGAATAATCCACGGAGTAAACTCAACCGAAATAAGCGAAGTTTATTGTTTGTCGGAGCAACGAGCAAGAACGCGAGAAAGAAAAAGATCGAGGAGAAAACGCAGAACACATCGCGACTAGAGTCGCTTCTGAACTAATTTAGATTTGTTATCTCACGATATATTTTCGTATAACACGCTTTTTAACGAGTGGTAGATTCATTAACGAGAGTAAAGATCGCACCGCCATCGAACACTGTTAATTTCCCCCATGAACGTTATCCTGTTATCGCCCGCTCGTTAATAAATGCCGTTTGAACGAACTTTATCGCCTGTCTGGAAACAACGACGAGAAGACTTTTCATAATTGCTATCGCGAGCAACATTTACAGACGCGTAATCGAGCTGCCGATAAAATTGATTCCTACCTCAAGAGCCTTCGATACACGATATCATCGTTCGATCGCGACACAAGCTGCCCTGCTGTAATTCCTTAATCGAAACGTCGATAAACAATCGTACCTTCCGAGAGAACAAAAGTAAACGCGCAAAGAAAAGAAGATGGGAGAAAAGGAGGCAACAAAGAAGGAGAACAAAGAGAGAAGCACGGCCGGTAATTATTTAACGTCACGATCCGCTAAAAGGATTCTCGCGAAGGCGAGACGCGCTGGCCAGAAATTATCGCATAAAGAGCGCTATTTACAGGCAGAGAAAGAAGCAGCTCGGAATGAAGAATAAGAATGGAGCGAGAGTGGAGTGCGGGCCAGGGACGTGCGGGTGAAGTAAAGCGGAAGGTGCGCGTGCCTCCGTTTTAGAGGATAAACCGAAAGATAAAAGTGTCCCGACCGGAAGTTCGTGTCTATTCCCCTCGAGGGCCGGAGAACGACAAAAGGAGAAGCACGAGGGGAAAAAGGAGACTATCATCGAGGCGTTTGTTGGCGCGAAGAAGAGAGAAGAACGAAGGAAAAGAAGGAAGAAAGAAAGAAAGAAAGAAAGGGAGGAAGGAAGGGAGGAAGGAAGGAAGGAAGGAAGGAAGGAAGGAAGGAAGGAAGGAAGGAAGAGACCAGTATAAAGTAACGCGAAACAGTGCTGCATTATTCACAGCATGAATTATTGATGAGCGTCGCGTAAAATATGAACGCTGGCGAGTCGTTATCAACGCCAGCGCAGCTCGTGCTTCCTCGTTGTCCCCTCTTTCTGTGGCCAGGCGCGAGCGAGCACGCGAGTACGAGCTCGTGTACACCTTCCTTTTCCTTTTCCTTTTTCAATCCCCTCGGTGTACGTCTCGACACACGAACGGAACGGACTCGGCAAGACCGTTTTTCCGTGGCTGCTGCACACGGTTGCGAACGAACAAATGGGATGAGACAGACGACACCGCACATATTGTATTACGTCATATTCTCTGCTAGCCGGGGATCATACTCTCGTTATTCCTTGGCCTGGTCGCGTTTTACGTTCGCCCATTTCCACTCCCGTTCTGCAGACCTCCGCCTGTTTCTCCTAACCGAAGCGTTGATAGCGAACGTCGCCGTCTCAACTCCGCCACCGTCCCCGCCGTCGCCTCCGCCTCGTCTTCCGACTCCTGTCGTCGCGTCAACCGTTTCGTTTTTACACCTTTTCTGAATCACCCAGCACCGTCGTTGGCTGGCTCTTCGGGGATGCTTGGAAATTTTAGTTGGAGGAAATTTTCACGAAAACTGCTCGCCCAACGTCATTTACCCAGAAATAGTCGAAGACTCGACCGAGCTTCGTCGTTAATTTAAAATATACACGTCGATCGTTTATTTTCCCCGCAATCGTTCATCCGCTGACGATATTTCGAACGATAAACGGCGTAAGACAGATTTGCGTTTAGCCGACGGCGCGATCGCCTGTGAAACTGCATTTTTGTAACGTCAGTCCTGTGCCTGAACGCGGACATACTTTCGCGTTTAGAACGCGTCCCATCGACCTTCCGGAATACTGAAGCTGTCTCGAAGAGGCGGCTTTCGTCTCGTAGGTGGCTCGTCGAGAATGTTCACACGTTATCGTAGCGTTGGAAGGAGAGTCTTCTAATTTGGAAAATTGCTCGCTAGATCGTCTGGCTCGTTGTACCTGGCCCGGCGAATTATTTATGCTCCTCGAAATTGGTAATATGTCCTTACTTTACATACCTCGCACTTCTCTACCTCCCCATTCTACCCTCTAATACCACGGGTAATGTTATATTACGTATTCGTTCCATCCCCGTCGCAATTCTATCCCCGCAACGTCGTCGCGTTTTTATTGGGGCGCGTCCGCGCCTTTTTAGCCCCAGCGAAAATGCTTTTTTGACGCTACGCTTCGATATAGATTCGATTCGACCTTTCATTTTTGCTGCTGGGGTTTCAGCTGCAAATTTCGGTTAAACGCGGGAATTCGCACGAACAGGCAATTTTCTTCGAGTTTCGCTGTTGCATTTACGTATATTCCGTGTGGTTTGCGGATGACGCGAGGAAGATTGTCTTTCGCTTTTTTAATACTTCGATAAACCTCTTTCTTCTTTCTCTTTTTTTTTTAATTTACTCCGAAGTAAATTTTCTTGTTTCTAGAGATCGAAATTAAGTTAGATTGGTTTATTTTGTTTATTTTATCTGTATTATATTTTTATTTTAGGTCAGTTTATCGATGCGTCGATTATTTGCAAGTCGCTTGAACGACACTGCCAGTAAATTTGATTTGTTTAAACGTCGGCGTCTAGATGGACGAGTCGGCTTATTATAACTTCTAGCAGATCTGGCAAGCAAACCTCGTGGCGATATCTGCCAAGCCTTTTACAAAACGGGGAACAGAGGACGTAATCAAAACCATCTTCGTCTAGAAAACAATCGATTTTAGCATTCGCATCAAGAAGACACTACAAAATATTCGAAACGTAAAACGAACTATTTCCTTCGGAAACGGGACTCGATTCCATTTTCGTTGTCGCAAACAGAGACGAATCCACTCGCTCCGGTTGCCAAAGCGAAATCAATTTATTAGTCAAAAGCATCGTGAATATAACGAGTCATCGCGAGGCAACACCTTTTCATTATATTTGCCGGATAAAGCGATCATAGATGGCCAAGGTAAACGTGCCTTCCGGCGCAATTTTCCCCTTCTGCATTTCCAATTACGCGCGGAGTTTATTAATTTTCGAAGATACCGCTTCGATGCTGGCTTCAAACGAAATTCATGCTCTTTCTCTAGGACAGGAACGAGGAAAAAGAAGAGAGAGGGATGAAAAAAGACAAGAGGGATATAGATAAAGAGAAAGAGCGAAGCATTATCGGTGATAGAGAGAAAGTTTTGCCGAGGCAACAAACGGCCAGTCCTCTCTCTCTCTCTTTCTCGCTCTCTCTCTCTCTTTATTTCTCACTCCCTCTCTTTCATCATTCTCTTATTAGTTTGCGTCCCGACCGTGTATCCCGACCTCCCACAACAGAGTCGTCCCTTCATCAACGCGGGATCGCTCATCCACGTAAATACGGCGTGAGAAAATCGTTTAAGCTGCCGTACGGAAGATCCTTTGCGTTCTTGTTTAAGCCGAGATAAAAGAAAATACTGGAGAAGACAACGACACCACTCGTAAATGCGCCTTTAATGGCGGTCGTGAAAGATTATCCCACCGACGGGCAGTCGTGTGTTTCGTTATTTATCGTCAATTACGCGCGCGTGTAAGTCTCTACGCCCACAAGCCCGTAAATAGGTAGACAGAGCTCTCTTTAAAGTCTAAAGTTTATTCAATTCGTTGCTCGTAAAACGACGATACGACGAACTATCTCCTGTCTTCCGATTCGATTATAGGCCCCCTCTATTCGCCGGTGAATTATTAAAAACTGACACGGGTCGTGACAAGCCAGAGATAGCCGTGGAAAAGTTCTCGCTTTACTGTTCGCGACGAATGTACACGTTGCTAATCAACGGACAGATATCACAGGAGATAAGTTTGGAAACAATGATCGCAATAGTACGTCTCTCTGTTAATACGCGATCGTGGAAGAACATCTCATCGACGGAAGTCGAGCAGAATGTAGAGCAGACACGGTGTCCGGGATTTCGACAGGTCATTCTCGTACGACCCGAACAGCACATTGCCTCGTCCAGGGACGTTTGGTATTTTCTACCTTCCAAGTTGCAGACTTTACAATGCGAACCTTGCCAAGAGGCTAACTAACACCCCAATCGCTAGACGGGTCCGCGGTAAATCTTCGCAACGCGGACTTCGTCAAGAGGCGACATGGCATTCTAAGCGCGCGACGGGTCTGCTCTAAGAAGAGCATCTGGTATTAATCAGTTATACCAGAGGAAGTACACCCGCGAGACTCAGCAGTCGCAAGATTGGAAGGAATAGATCCCCAGCTCACGGACACCCTAGGGAGAAGGATACTCTTGGACGGGACCAAGGGTAGGGCCCAGGCGCCAAGGAAGAAAGGGCTTTTTAGCTAGTCAGTGTTGCAATAACCTTTGACTGAAACAGTTCTCATTCAGTTCTCACGCAGTTCACGGTCAGGCTACAGGCAACCTACATTCGCTCTTAACAGGGTATTCCCAGCGCAATACACAATTACATATTCTTTGGGACCACCTAAATAGTGCGAATAGATCGAATAAACGTTGCATCTATCTTCGTCATTACTCTACCTCCACCCTGAACGTTAACAGCGTTCACGGTTGGCGATACGAAGCGATCAGTTGGAAACTGACTGGTCGCCACGCAGTTGAAGATTCCAACATATGGAATTACTGGCACGAGATACGTTGCAAACCTACGTGGTGACACACTTATCTCGCAACAACAGCAAACGAAAGTTATAAGCTCTGCAACGTCGCTGTAAAGTATCGATAGCGATCGTTCTGTAGAATCGTAGGAAACACATGTCGTTTTAGACTCGTTCAAACTGATTTCTTCGCCTGTCTACGTACACGCGATCCACTCGGAATATCGATCAAACGATCGGTCCTCGGAAAAACCAGGAGCAGAAAACGTTCTATTCCGAATGCAACGATAGGGAGTTTTATTACAATCAAAGCGATCGGTTGGGCGAGGCGGAAGGGAAACGGCGGAGATCCGGATGACGATATAACCGGAGATGGTACGCGTCAGCTCGTCTAGAAGATCCGCGACATCGACGACAAGGACGCGTGATCCTGAGGCGTCGATTCTCAGGGGCACGATATAATTTCATAATCAGAAAACGAACGAGCCAGGAAACGGTTTCTCCGATCGCACGTGAACATCCTTCCAAGTGCGATGCCGCGAGACGAGATCTCCTGTTAACCAGATACGTAGCAGACAGGTATAGAGTCCAGGATGGGAACACGGAATGAAACGGTTTCCGCCTGGTAAAGGAAACCGCATCCAACGATATTGCAAAACAGCCAAAAGGAATTCACGAATCTGCCGTTACCCCCCAAGGCTCGCATTATCACGCGATGCATAATGCAACGTGTGCACGCGGTCCCGTGCATCATACATAGCAATGTCGGATACGGATATGATTTCAAAAAGGATTTCCCTCTGTGTCTGTTTTCACGACCCTCTCCGTTCTCTTCTCTCCTGTTTCGACCGCAGCCTTTCCTCCACAATGCGTGAGTACGCGTGTAGCTTTCGATAACGACGAACTTTGAATTACGATGGCCTGTGCATAGGGAATACGAGCGAGCGACTTTTCGCATTTTCGTTTTACTTTCCCCTTTGACAGCGAACTCCGGGAAAACCGACGACCGTGCTAAGACGGGCATTTTGCTGATACAGTTTTGTGAAATTTGAACGCGCTGTCCGATAAACCGAGTGCTCGTGCCGGGTTAGATTAATGGACCGGTGACGACGTGTTTAATGGGATCGCGCGATTTAAGGGTGCCAAGTGAATCGCCCGGGGCTGTAGCTCGAGAAACGTTTGTTTTACCCGCAGCTTCTACTAAAAATGTAGAGACGAAATTTTGCCGAAGATTGTCGACATCATTGTCGATTTTCGGAATTGATGAACGAAGGTAGGAAATTCCAAGCATATACAGAGATAGAAAGAAGGAAAGCAAGGTGAAAATGCAGAGAGTCTCGCTAGGGAGGAAAAGGTTCGTGAAAAGAGTGTATCCTGATATAGGAAAGGATTATAAGGAAAATTAGAAACTGGTTGAGAGGAACGTAAAAATGAAAGAAGCATAAGATAATAAAATAGTGGAGAGAATGGAGCACGTGACAGAAATACGGTCGGAGAAGAAAATTAAAGAATCTGAAGGGAGGAAATGTGTAATTCTGAAAAGCAACCGCGGATAACATTAGGAAGTAACGGCGACGCGAAAGTAGAGAATAAAAAGGCGAACGAGATGCGCAGGAAGATAGAAAGCGAGCTAAATAATACAAAGGAAATTTCAATTGTTCCCCGAGAAAGGAAACGTATAAAGAAAGGTTTTATAAGAAAGAACTTGATGCAAAAGTTGTTTGAGATTAAAAGACGCGTACTTGATAAATTTAATAAGCGCCGTTACTGCAATTAAACGTTAAAAATATTAGTACAATATCTCGTACGTTCTATTTTATGACTAACGAATCAACGAATCACTGCGAGCGCAGATAATTTTCAGTACTATGGGAAATATTCCCCGATATTGTTCTCTTAAATTTGTACAATATATTTGTACAAAAATATTCCCTATTATTTCCCGGAAGTTTCCAATTGTTAAAATAATTCCTCCTGTCTTTCATTTTAAAGCGATACAATTTTTGATCGGGCGATGCCAAGGAAAGAAGTGAAATTACGTCTTGCAAGTACGTCTGCGTTGCATTTTCTAAAATGGGTAAAAAAAGAACTTGGAAAATAAAATTGCCGGCCGTACGCGTGACATTTCAGGCACCGAGTAAAAATAAGTACGCGAAGGGAATATCAAAACTTGTAAGCGAAATACGAAAAAAGCGAAAATTTCCTTCGTGACTCCGTGCCTGTAATGCCGCGCACGGGGCACTGAAAAATGACACGTCACTCAGCTTTAGATACTGACCTGTCACTGCTCGTCCGATATTCGCGCGCTTCGACCTTTTTTAACTTTTCCTCCGAAACTTGCCCCGATTTTCGAATAACATATCATATACCGTACGCTTGATCTTCGCACGAGTTCTCTAAGAACTTTCAACCTATTTCGTACGCGTCGGCCTATTAATTGAAATTCTCACTGACCGATATAGTCCACTCTGCGCAACTATCGATTCGCCCATAGCTCCGTGACTTGTCAAATTTCAGTCGCGATTTAACACTTACGATCCACGTACACGAGCAACGTAATTAGAAGCACGCAGGCCTTGATACGTAGGCAAGTAAATTATTTCGATGCGCGTCGAGAGGTTAAACGCGTGACGACACTTTCTCTGACAAACGATTTCTAAGTGTCACGTTATTGACACAGTGAAACGTATCTCCTCGAGACGAACGCTAAACGCAGTTTCAACGGTATTCGTGTCTTTTCTGTTTCCCCGTGCTATCCTCGTGGAGAAGGGTTGAGAATCGAGGAGCGCAACAACGAACAAGCAGAAGCAGAAGGAAAAACAGCGAGCGAGCGAGAGAGAGAGAGAGAGAGAGAGCATAACGCATACAGAAACGCGCGCGTTACGTTGCTTCGCTGTTTACACGCATTCCGTTCACCATTGATCCTCTTTGCACGAGGCTGGGGATAGTTCGGTTCCCGTTCCCATCGCTCTTGGGATTGTTTATAAGACTTCCGCTAGCTGCCGCGCTTTTCAAAGCTCAGTCCTGCCGCGTCCGTCTCTCTCCTTTCTTCCAGATCCTCGGTTTCTCTCTTTCCTTCTTTCCTGCTTTCTCGTTCCCTCGTACGATCTGATTTTCTCCTTCTCCTGCTCTCTCACGTTGCAGCAACTGGATGCCAGACAACAAGGGAGATTGTATGTATTACCTCGCCTGTCTGCCGCACGCTTGCCCCGACTCTTCCCAATCTACTTTCGAATCTCGCCACGACCGATACAAGGCACTACGCTCGCAATGCAATGCGATCAAATCGAACCCTCCTTGTATTCTGTCACGGACTTGAAATCCATACTATACATACAGCTAACATCGTCTACGTGTACGTATAGTTGCGCGTACAGGGCATTTCACGCGTTACGAGTGAAACACGCAAAGGCTTTTCGCCTAAGTGTAATAAACGTTCCTTTCGGTCAGCCAGCGAACGAGTGTTCATCTTGGAATTACATATTTTTGAAACGATCATATTCGCAGCGGCCTCTACGTCCTCTGCTAGAGATATTTTTTTAATTGATCGTGAAACATACGAAGCGGATATGATTAACGTAAGAAGAACTGTTAGAAGGTACGGATCTCGATCGTTTGCTTGTGACAGGTTCATCGAGCATCGTTCGTTGGAATTTTTATACGTCGCCTGCGGGATCCCGAGACTTTTCAATTGTAGGATATACTTTTGAAGCGACCTATACACGCGTCGCTACATATCGCTGCGTATCGATGTAATTGTATAGTTGGAGAAAGAGCCGTGACGCGTGCTATGTACACGCGTTACGTTCATGGCGATCTTGCGTGCCTACGTTAGTCGTTTGATCGTCGGTATAGAGACAACGTCCCTGAACCGCGGAAAATTTGATGGAACTCGACGCAGGCTAGCGAACCATCGCTTTTATCCACGTCGGCCGCGACATCGGGGATTGCATTGGTTAGGGTAGATATCGGCGAGATATGATGGATGACGTTCAATGATTTTCCGCGCGCGTTTCAATCGAATCGTTATTAAGTCGGCTGGAAAGAGATGCCGGGAATGATTCCCTGTCGTTTGCTTCTCTACGAGCTGCGGATTTTATCTGGCGGCGATACGTTTGTGGCCGATGGTACTCTGCTCACCGATTCGAATTGTTTAATTTCGGAGATAGCTATGATATTTCAGGGATCTATTGTGTTTCAAACGGAAGGTAATGGTTTTACTACTTTCCTATTTTTTTTTTTTTTTTTTTTTTTTTTGGAAGAGTCGAGACAGGTTGATTTTATTATAACAGGTTGATTATATAGAACGGAACTCGTCCAGTTCGTTTCATCCTTTTTCTCGATACTCTACTCGATTTCTTTTGTCCACGTACAGTTCACGAAAATACATGCTATATGATGATTATACATGCTATATGAAACTTTGTAGAATTTTGTGTACGCTATAATACATATTTATAATTTATACTTGCCATTAGGTTGTCCCGAAAGTTTCTTTCCTTTTGTAAGGAAATAGTAGACGCACAATCTCGTTTCGTTTTATATTCTTTTATCGAATCATGTACGATCCATTTTGTCCTATTTCTATTATTACGATCGTACGTGATTCGATAAAAATAATATAAAACAGTGAACGTGGCGCATCGATTATTTCCTTACAAGGCGAAAGAAACTTTTCGGACAACCTAATGCATATTTACTGCAAACATATATTTAATAAGAAATTAGTATCCAGCGTGAACAACCATCTCGGAGTTTTTTCAAACTTTAACGATATGATCGTGACAGTCGAATCTCGTAACAATGTTAACGAAGTTTCAAAATGGTTTGTGTAATACATATAATACACTCATCTAAAGTTCCTATAAGTGTTGGAATATCTTCGAAATTGTTTCTTAAAATTCGTTCAAAGTCAGACTATTCTTCTATTTTGCGGCGATTTTTAACGAAATTTTTCTCGATTTCGGGATAAAATGATTTTGCGCATACGGGTAAACGCAATCCTTTCGTCTCGTGGATTAAAGCAGAACTAAACAGAAGCTTTCGTGGTATCAATATAAATAATGCCTTAGGCGCGCTTAATAATGTCGAACGTTGATTTATAGCCACGAAACAAGTCGCATTATCTGAATTTAATCTTTCGCAAGGTGTGATACCCAATCTTGCCCCAATCGAAGCGATGAAAATCGAGCTTAAACGCGAATCGATTAAACCCTCGTTGATAACATGTTTGAAGCAATACTCGTCTATACCAATTTTCGTGTAATGTATGTACGAATAACAACTCGTTTCTTTTGTGAAATCCAAATGTCGATATCGTTTACTTTATGACATAGACAATTATATCGATCGATAAATTGCTACCATACGCGCTTTAAGCATCCTACTCAATGAAAATAGATAAACGAATTAATAAACTTGTATCGTATGTTATTCGCGTTGTGGTAAGGTGGCTCGTTTGACGTTGAATACGTTAAAAAATAAACGATTTAATTTAAACAGACCAATTTGAATTCTATACGTTCTCTGTATGCCTACCTACAAAAGGACGAATAATATAGAGATTAAAAAATTACATTTCTCCCTCCAAATCATTCAACCTTTAATCCCATACAATTTAGAAAACCAAAAAGGTATAATGATTCTCTAGTACTTCTCTGGTATTCTCTAGTATCGTTTCAGCGAGCAATTATTCGGGTACATGATAGACGTTTTGTCTTTACGTTCGTTTATCAGTTGTGAAAGTAAGCAGTATCGTTAAACAGAACAAGGATCTTTGTCAAGCTGAACATTTTCACCGATTTCGTATTCAGCCGCAATATAATGAGATTTCCCCGATGTTGACGACGAATTGGTGTCGTAACGGCGAAAGGGTTGCGACAATTCGTATTTGTTTTTACGGCGTGACCTGCGTGTAACGATATTTCAACATAATGACGCGCGCGTTTATTATTTAAATTATGCGCAAAAATCTGCGGCTAAGAAGCGCGAGCTTCGCCGGCACAATAATGAGCGTGTCGTTTGAAAAATCGCGCAAAACGCCGCTCTCTTCCAGTTTTTCCTTTCATTTGCGATATCTCATTTTGCCGGGAGCGTTGCGTTTTAACTAGTCAATTATTGCCAAATAATTGTCTGTATAGCCAAATAATAACGAATTAAATACATCGTCTCTTGCGAAACGGTTGTACGTTTAAGGAAGAAAGGAGATTTTCAAATTGATCGTCGAAAAAAAAGCGCGACGGGAAAAGAGGTACAAGAGTTATGAAAATATACAAAAATATCGGAAACAATTATGCGAAATGGAAGGAACAACGATAATAAAGGAAACAAATTTTTCTCTCGATTGCGATTTCGTTACAACTCTCCGTATCTCGCTTTGTATAACTCAACAGGATTTCTAGGGAAACTCAATAATAGTCGGTGCGGTATAGCAACAACAAGGGGTTGCAATTCTCTTTGTTGAATTTTTCCTTTTTTTTTCCGACATAATGTCATATTTCCAGGTAATTCTACTTTAACACCACGTTTCTTTGTTCCGTTACGCGGCATCTTATCTTGATATGTAATTTCGCTATTTCGTTCTCATAACGTTTCTTTCTTCAATCCCGTTTGTTGGTTAAAGAAATTCCGCCATAACGAACTCTTTAATTTGCATAACGAAATATGAGAATACCATAGCATAGTCGAAAACATCAAACGAAACAACAATTAGAAGATCTCCGTAGCTTATAAAACACGTCCAATGTTAGATCTTAAGGAACAAATGAGACTGGAAACCATAGAAACGTTCTACGTTCGATAACTGTGTGTTTTTCTCCACCGAACGTATTTGCCAGTGGTTGGTTCGCAAAGATTCGACATCTCACGCGTAAACGCGTAAAAAATCGTGTACTCGAGCTAACGGAATATTAATTTCATTAACGAGGGATTACATATATCAGATACTTAATACGTTTTTTGTGGAAACAAAGGTCCAGCGAAAATTATGCCATTATAAGCCAGTAGATTCTCCTACGATCTTCGATTCCATCGATTTTCAATTTTTATTCGAGAGAAGAGCAGAAACAGAAACCTATTGACGTATCTCGCACGAATCGATTCAGAAAGTTCGACGAAATGCGCGGTGCTGCAATTCTTCCTATTGGCCAGCCACAAGGGCGGTAACATATGGTCGTTGGGAAGGGAAAAAACGGCAACTCGTAAGTTTAATTCGTTTAGATAGGGATATATGTAGCCAGGAAATGGTTTCCGGTCGGGAAGAAGTAAAACTCGCGGATGCGTTTTAAACTTGCTGGGAGGTCTTGTATTCGGGCCACCCTTAACGAACGTATACTTTCGCTGCTTTTTTTCCTTTCCTTATCTCTTCTTCCCCTGTTTTTTTTCTCTCTTCCAGCAAGCTCTCGCAGCTCCTCTTTTCTTTTCAGCTTTCCTCCATCGTCCCGAGAAGAGAAAGCAGTGCGCGGGACTTGACCCTTCGTGTCTGAGGAAACCCAATTGAGTTCTGGACCGCAGTTATCCGATTATCACTATATACGATATACTTGTATGGCTTGAGACGATGATAGCAAAGGCACATGCGTGTGTTGGTTCGCCGTGGCTAGGCTGCTTCAAGGTGGAGATACATTCCGCGAAAGGAAGCGAGCGATTAATCACGTTTTACTAGACTCCGAGCTGAGCCAACCAATTTGCCCGGAAAGGTCGTTGTTTTCAGATAAGAGGGCGAGAGAAAGGGAGAACGAGAGACAGCTAGTGTTCCCATGGAACAATCGACGAATCCGACCGTGATACGGAGTATGGACAAACAATCTTATCTACCGGCCAAGAGATAGGACTCTCAATTTCTACTCCTCTCTCCCTTACACTGTCTGTCTCTCTGTTTGTCTCTCTCTCTCTCTCTCTCTTGGTTCTTCCTGCTCCCTCCTTTTCTCTATGTTCCATGCTCTCGGTTCATGCTTCCATGTTCGAGTCGTTCCACGTTCCTCTCAACGACACCGATTCGAGACCCAAATCTCTTCTTAGATGGATCCTGTAGTTGCGGATGTCTAGGCAAGAGCGACATCCTGTCGTGCCGCATAGAAGATACAGTTTATCGCTGTCAACGGCGCTGACTGATAAATATTGGCTGACGGGAGTATCGCCACGAAGCAAACAGGTGTTCCAGGTAGCGGTAATAAAAGGGAGAAACTGCCACATTTTGTCGATATCACATCAGAGGTGGGAAGATTTGGATGGTGAACATTTCTTGCGGCCGCTTCTAATCTCTTCTGTTACAATATCGATCCACGGTGACAGGGATTGCCAGTACAATTTGATAAAAGCACGAATATAGTACACACGTAGATGAACGTATAAAGTAGGTAACAACGCAAAAGTGTGAAATTAAATTCCGACGAATTTCATATTTTATGATATGTTGTACGTGAAACGAAATGTAGATTTTAACAAGGGCGAAAGATTTAAAGGATCTGATACAATGTAAGATCGAAAGTTCGTCTCAACGTGACAGGGCAGGACTAGGTAAAATAAATAAAAAGTTTCGATGGATACGTGCGTCTGAACCAATGTGACTCGATGCGTAATGTGTAATTATGGAGCAACGGTGTGTGAAAAACTGATAAACAATTAGAGAGAGAGAGAGAGAGAGAGAGCATGAGAGACAATAAACGAGGATCACATAAATCACATTGTAATTGCATTTAATAAATATTTTTCATCGCGCTGTAAATGTATCAACGATGAATTGAAAATTTTCAGCGCAAACATATTGAAAACGAATGAAAATGAATTATTTCGTTTAAAATGATCGTTCTTCCACGATCAAAAGGAAATCAAATCACGAGCATTTTGTATGTCGTTTTACCGGTGCACTAATGTGCACTAATGATTGTAATCCAACGTCGGATTAATTGAAAATTCTGTTACGTCTATATGTACGATATCTAGCATACAGCATCTTACGTCAACATCATATTGCAATCAGTGTTAGGACTGTTGAATTTATGGTCGACTAAATCCACAAATTACTACTATGCAAGTAGTTGGTCTAAATGCAACTCGCAGCCGTAAACATAGATACTGGTATTTACGCCATACCAGGTCACGGTGGAGCTGTTCAGCGAGTCTAACGTTAATATTCGGACAAAGCAAAATCGCTTTTCTTGCACGACAAATGTAGTTACGTAACAATAATTCGGTATTACGATCAAGAATTGGAAAGCTTAATGAGAAAAAGACGAACAATTATAGAACACGAGGAACGATATATCGCTATTCGATTGCTATAGATACCTGTACATTCTTAGCTATATTTACATATCCAAGATGAATCGTATTATCCACATAACGGTTCAACAAGAATAATTTCGTATCGTCGAAAGCCTGGCCAGGTTTTCCAGCTAGTATTTAAAAAAAAAAAAAAAGTGCAGAGATAGATGCACACCTGACAAGATAGAAAATAAAGATACAGATGTTTCAAGCTGTAGCAACGTTGAGAATGGAAATGTGGATGAGAATTCGTAATTTGCAACGTGGAACGCGTTTGAGGAGAATGGCAATGCATTCTCGTTAGTCAAGCATAATTTAAACTGGATAATGGGTGATTGACGTCTGAACGAGGAAACTCTCTCAGCCATCCATCCCTACACCTGATTCCGATGTACAAACCTAATCACATTCGTAGGATAGACGACGAGAGAGCGAAAGGAATGAATAAAATAACAGCGAACAACGGTTACCTGATTTTTCTATCTGTATCGATCATTTTTATGTTCGTACGCTTATTTCGCTATTAAACATTGCTCTTGATAAAGTGTTCGTTGTTCCTCTTCCTGCGAACGTCGTATTATCAGCCACTTAGAAATACGAAAACGACAATGGGCGAACGTTTATTCCTATTCAAAAGAGAAATTACGCTGCAACAAAGACGCGAGTAGATTATTACGGCTACAGAGTATTGAAAATATCGTAGGACATAAAAGACAGCAAGAATTTCAAAACTACGCAACAAAGTGACGATAATGTGATCGCGTACCACTCGTTGGATCTTCTTAAGTTCATCCACTCGTACCGTTAATCCACGCTTTGTTCCACGGAATATACGCGACACCGTTGCAGCGGACAAATCGCCGCTAAATTCTATTCTCCGTGAAACTTGGCCGCGCGCCAATGTATCCGACACCATGCGGCAAACTTATTTAATTATTTTTCTATCAAGAAAACCCGTTGTCGACATGTGAACGGACGAGAGAACCAGTTACCGTAAACTTATTTAATTATTTTCTCTTTTACCTTGCACCACGACACTCGCTCGTACGGCGTAAAACGACACGTCGTTTATAGCCAGTTACCACATCTATTTTTTCACCTAATATTATTCCGTTATGGAATGCCTCATATACTACGTAAATAGTCTCCAGGTGTAGTAGGACATCGCGCACAGAACGCAGATAAACTATGCAGAGACACTGGCGAAATAGAAGAGAGAGAGAGAGAGAGAGAAAGAGAGAGGAGCAATTTATTTTCTTCGTTCCTTCCGCAAATTAAACAAGTCGACCGAAAGAGCTCGATTCGAATTCCATAGGATCGGGTTGAATTCGTGCTAGAATTTCCGTGGGAAGGGACAAAATCGAAGGATACGTCTGCGAGAATCGAAGGATCCAGCCGCAGAGCCTGTTCGTCTGGCTGAAGAGCGTAAGATTCGAGATGCGGAAACGGTAAATTAATTCGCGAACGACAAGCCCAGTCGGCATTGCCATCGGCCGGTCGTTTCTCCCTCGGTTTCAGGGAATAAACATCAGCGGCAGAAGTTGACCGGCGACCGGGGACGACGTCGCTACGATGTCGGTTTCCAGGTCCCGGCGCATATCCGAAATTCGTTCGGCTAACCGTTCCCCCTTGGCTCGTGTTTGGCACCGGGTTTCCTACCTCGTTTCTACCTCCGTTGTGTATCTGCATCGGACGTCACGCTCCGCGCAACCACCGGGATTTCTACATTCGCTATATACCTAACTATGTCGATCGCAATCCGCGAAATGCTGCGATGCGAATTGATATCTAATTCGGGTCCCGGTGATCTGCGAAATTAGCGGGCTAACTGCCTTTGCACCGGGCAACTCTCGGCCGATTGCGTTCCAATTTCGAGTTTACCGAGAACTGTTTCGTGATTGACTTCGACGCCAGAATCGGCAAACATGCTCGATTCGCTTCGCCGCAAGAAGCGTATTCTGTTTCTGTTTCGTTTTCTTTCTTTTCCCCTTTCCTTCCTTTCTCTTTCGTTGTAGCACGCGAACCGAAATGTATATAGCGGTTGAAATAAATTGGGCAAGCAGAGGTTCGAACGATTTCCGATTTCCGTAGTGAAATTGAGATTTTAATTTATAGGTTTTTGCAGACAGCGTAATGAAAATATTTTTAAAAGAAAGAAAAACTCGATTCGTCTGACAATGTCTGTACCATTTCAGCGCGTACGTGGCTTTCCCAAACCACGATATATTTTTGAAACAGTTTGAACTTAATCGCGTCGCATCGCAATTGGAGAGACATTTCGGTCATTGCGGATATAATATTCATTTTCGGATAAAATCTAGCAGAACGAAATTTCCATTTCGAGAATCGTTAATTTCTCATCCAAGCCACCAGTGGCGGGTAAAATTGTCGACCTGAATCGAGCCAGAGACAACCAAAAGCAACCGTTAACTTTTTCACTTACCGATTGGCACGTTGACAGCAAAGAGAACGACAAGAGCGCGATGGCAGAGCATTGTGCACTGCATGGAAAACGCGATGAATCGTCGTCGTCGTCGGTCGGTGGAACCAGCAGCTGTTCCTTTATCTACTTAACGCTGTCATCTTCCGCGAGAACCTCTGTTTCCAGTCTTCTGACGCATAGCATGTCTGAAACAATCGGTTAAACACATACGTTAATCGTTATTATTTTTTTCTATAATGCGAATATTTCCGTGGCCATGCCGGTTGACAGATCGAACCGGTTCGTTCGATATTCGAATGCGTCTATTTTGCACGAACGGGACAGAAGTACACCTCGCCATCGCCGTGCTTTATCGGCCGTTTCCACCGAGCGAACTTTCGACTCGTGCAGCCTTGCATCGCAAAATTGACTACCCTAACCACTTGCATCGTTGTTATCTGACATCAAGCTGCTGTTTCTCCTCGATGACGTTCGATCCTGTTCCTCGAAACTTGACTAACAGTTCGGTCAAAGACGAACTCCGGCTGATGTTTCGCGGGACGTGGATCGATCGCTTTGTTTCCCGGCCGAACCACGTGTAATTGTTTAGAAAAATTTCGTTTCGCGCAAACTTTCCTGTATGTCTATGTTGCGTGTGATACGTGAAACATTTTCAAGTTTTATTAGCACTGCAAAGAGATATTAGGTTGTCCTAAAAGTTTCTTTCGTCTTGTAAGGAAATAATAGATGCACCACGTTCACTGTTTTATATTATTTTTGTCGAATCGTTTACGATCGTAATAATAGAAATAGAACAAAATGGATCGTACATGATTCGATAAAATAATATAAAACTAAAAGAGGTTGTGCATCTATTATTTCCTTACAAAAGGTGTTACGCCCCGAGGCTTACTATAGGCCGTGTTCCTAACCATCTTCCTTGGTACTGTAGTGTCTCAGACAGATTGTCTTGATAGGCGCATAGTTGTCGTCAAGCAGCGAGTCTTTGAAAACATCGAGTGGTCTACGGTCCATTATTTCACTTACACGAAAAAGGTGACATACGTGATCATAGGCGCGAACGGTTACGAGATCCGAGCGTGGTGGATGTCACGAGTGAACTTCGTGTCATCACGCGATAAGATAAGTAAATTCCCAGCGTCCTATCGCGAGTGACCACCGGGATAGCATCCAGTCGCTCTATCCGTTCTTAGAAAATGTATGCCAAGTGCGACCAAGATCTTTTCCCGCTCCCACGAATAAGGAATATAAATACTCCTCTCAAACTCACCCCGGCCAGTCTACACAAGTCCGTCCCAGTCTGAATATTAAAAGTCCATCGTGTAAAAGTTTGTGAAAATAAAGAACTCGACCTCTTGTTCAGAGATCGACATTTTTTCTCTTTCCTTTTTTGTCAGTCGTCGAATTTTTACGTGACATGGGAGTCGTCTCCAAGAGAAGACAAAGGAAAAAGTCGAGGGGCAATCGGTCTAATACGAAAAGTCAAAACGAATGGATCGAGAGGTCCAGAGAATTGAAATCAAAGTCACTTGGTCAAACGAATCCGTCGAGAAATCTTATAAAGTCGAGTCGAATTATAATAATAAACTAATTGTATCATCGTTAAATCATTTATAACGTGTTAATCATATTCTTAAATATTGTTAAAAATAGAAGCTTATATTAACCCTGTTAATTCGGTGTTACGATCATTTCAACTACCTCTATTATCCTAATCGAAATAGAGGAACGACTGTTTCGTGGCGTCGATTATGAAAATCGTAGCGAGAATTTACGCCTCTCGTTGACGCGTTTTCCCGCGAAAAGGAAAGAAACTTTCCGGACAACCTAACACTATTATTTATAGAAGGTAGTAGCACAGATTTGAAAGAAGAACATTCAGCGAAACTAATACTATTAACTATCAATAATACCTCTATAGCCTCGTGATGTCTTTTCGCTCGGAATTACTATCTAAATCTATATAAATATAAATATAAATTAATTAAATATATAAATATAAATTTCGACATTGTTCCCGACAAGATCGCTACCAATCACTCTACGTTGAAATCTGTCGAACGGTATTGGAAAAGTGGCAAACGATAACGAGCATAGAAAAGAACAAAATCTATCAAAATAACCACATCGAACAAGCGTTCTTCGTTTACATCGATCACGGTCGATTACTGGACACTGGAAAGCACGTGTCTATCCGCAACGCGCGTTTATTCGGCAAAACGAAAATCTGTAACGTATGGCTGTTATTGAAATTGTTGTTTGACGATATTCGGCGAGCGTGTTACGATTTCCCTTGCCACTGGACTAACGCGAGATTGTTAATTTTCCATATTCCACGGGACATGCGTTCACGGCGTTACGTTCCGCTCTGTGCACACCATTGAACAGATTCGTGGTCTTTCCGTTCGACCAACACGTGTAACGGCACTGATACGGTTTCGCGTACGATTTCATTCTCGATAAAGTATTTGTAATTCTAATCCGCCATCTAAACGATGGACAAAGAGGTGGCGTACACTCGTTTCCGCGTTGTCTACATCGTCGAAAATCATTTCGTATAGTCGCGTCGGCGACTCGATCGTCCGTATTGGTTCACGCGTTTACGCGACAATAAATTGTTAATTACCATTGACGGTAGTTTGCTTTAAAGCATGATCAATGTAACGAGCGCGTGCCGCGACGATTTTACCAATTCGCGCGACATTGATTTTCAAAGTGATCGACGAAATTATCTGGTGCCACGATTCACCGTTGCTTATTCGATTTGCAAGCGGGTCGACAAGTCTCGTTATTAGCTCGCCGTGTCTCGCCATTGTGCTGATATTTATCGATTTCGTGCTCGCTTAATTCGTTCGTCTCCGGCGCTTTCGAGAAAAGATTCGAAGGGGAAAGTGGCTGCGAGCGCTACGAAAGCAAAGATTCGAGAACGATATGTAAGAATCATTGCTCTTGGAAATAATAAAGAAGAATTTTGTTTTTACGGTATCGATATTTATAGCGCAATGGAAATAGAAATGCGAACATTTGCCAACCAGTGTATCTAATTTTCCTCGTTCGTTTAGATACGCGTCAGCGTTATATTTTGACAAGGGTAATAACCGACTGCAGATACGTAAATTGTCATTGAAAACGAGCCATTAGTCGTAACGCGTGTATGGTCATTGGACAAACGAAATGAAAGTTTCAATGGTAAAGCAGATACGAATTAATTTCTCAAAATACCTTCTCGGAGATCTGTATCAAAATTTCCTTGCAAGTCGTGCGATCTTACAACATACATATATGGTACCATGGTAATTTTCGTCGTAAAGAATCGAAATCGAAGAAATTTCGGCAGGATAACGATAAATCGTCGAGGCGACTTAAATAAGTCGGTGTAAACGTATGCTATGGAAATTTGTGAAACACGTACGACAAGAAAGGTGAGGTTAAATGTAAATTGTAAAGCGTAACGTATGTTGCAAATAACTGACGGCGCTTGAGCGTTATACTAGCACAACGGAATTATTTAAATTGTAACGTACGGTCTAACTGCAAATAAATTACGCGGTGAAATGTGTCGCGTGTCGACGAATATAACACCTCGTGAAACGTGCTAAGTTTCCACTCCATGTTAGACATACTATAGGGTGAAACGAAAGCGGGGAAGACGACACCATAAGTTACATGAACATAACATCGCGTGATTATTGTATGCAATATTATTTTTGCAACGGAAGCGGAAAGTTAATACGACGCGACTGTAACTTATTACTAAAGGTCATAGAAATAAATTAATAAGTTTACATTTGTACTGCTTGTTGCATATTGTTTATGGTACAGCAGAGATTAAAACGGAGATTTAAAAAAAAATAGGTCACAGAATAACAAATTTCTACCGTCAACCTCTACATATATTTATTATTATATTGTATATACATATAGATAATTTTTGAGTAATGATATACCTTCGATGTACAATTTCCATCACGAGTGAAACATTGTTATTCGTCGGAAGAAGAAATGGTCTCGCGTTTCAAAGTGAAATTCAGTTCGTTTGAACTGCGAACCTTCGAGGGCAAAGAATGAGAGCAACTTTGTCCAGCCATCGTTATACACGTGTTCGATGGTCACTTTGAGCGCCGAATCTCTTTATGACAGAAGAACGAAGTCACTAGTGCTACCTTACAGTAAACGTTTCCCCTAACTCTGAATTTCTGACATCGTTCACATTACGAGAGAATCTTTGACAGAGGAGTTTCTAACATTTGCATCAGGATTCCTCATCGTACGATCTCGCTTAAAAATTTCAGATAAGAATACCTATCGTCGCTGTGAAATTATTATAAAAGCTTCTAAAATAAAAAACAAAGTAATATAAAAATTGCCTAATAAGAATGGCAATAAAATTTCAATGTCACAATTTCGCGATATCAAAATCTCATTATCAGCTAAATTCTCACCGCGAAGGCTTCCAACTATCTATCGAATATACGACTATCAACTAAAAAGTGAAATTCAATTTCCACGCGACTCAAAGGAAAATCATATTGGGCGCATTCCGTGCTGGTGAAAATTTTGATGGCAATATTTGCGAAACCACTGATTCCTATGTACGTCTCCGCAGCGATGGGACGACGAGGCGACGTAAAATGCGAAACACGGAACACGAAATACTTCAGTTCGTTATTGGCAAGGTAAAGCCGATCTATACCACAGTAGAAATAGCGGCGGCGGATGCAGCACCAGCACCGCTAGCAACTTTCACGCAGACAGCTCAACAAAAAGAGTCGGCAAATGGGGTTAACTTTAATTTACATTCGCTTCTCTACCTATGCACTACTATATCTATTTACAATGCATGTATGTGCGTACATATACTCGTCGTGGTGACTGATGCGCGACCACCAGCTGCGATTGTCTTGAGTTAACAGCAAGACAATTCCAAAAGACAACTCTTCCGGTGCATGTGCCTATTAAAAGAACTTGGATCGCGTAGCTTTTCCTTCGTTTCTTCCTTCTTTTACATGGTTCGCGGTAACTATAAGAGGTCATTGATTCAAGATATTATTGGCTTGTCGGGAAAGTTCGTAAGTAAAGGTAAAATACTTAGAGTATTTTATAGAATATTTACGATGATTTTTTTAGACTTATTGGTTAGCTGCATGATCGCTTTCCTCAAGAACTTTTCGTCCTTTTTAGCAATCGATCGCTCCAAGTGGGTTTTTCACAGTCCTAAAATGTTCTGTATCTTGTCATTATAAAAAAAGTTTCGCGTCGGGGAACATCTTTGCCATTAACCGATCTGAAACTTTTCTCATTAATTGCCACATTTAACGTTCAACTGGGCAAATTTGTCTCAATTTAGCACTTTGTTATTTCACGTTTTCCAACTTTAAAAACGTTACGAACTTTCCGAACAACTTAATATTTTAACAAAGAGTTATCTTTGGCTTCCTTCTTTTAGCGCAACGAAGAACGATGATAACCGTGTCAAGGTATACTTCAGAAAGGATACGTTTCAGGTCTCTTTTAATCGAATTTTACTCGGTACGATCATCGTCTTTCTCTTTTTATTTTTTCTTATTTTTAAAACAATAGTAACAGATATTCGACATAGAATACGAAACTCCGTGAATAAGAACAACGAGTTGAACAAATTTTCTACGTTTCTAACTCGAATAGAAAGCGAACAGATCTGGAACTTCAGTTGCTTTGAATTATTCATTAATCGCTAGAAGAATTCATAACTCGATCCACCGGTACGTGTTCGAAAAAAAAATTACGGTAAAATATCTTGACACGGTTTGCACTTAAGAGTCGTCCATGTTTAAAGCAACTTTCCATTCCGCATCTTACGAAACTACTTGTAGTAATCGTGCCGCATTTGCATAAACGTTATCTTTCAAACTGCAGTTCTTCCTCGGCAATGGTTTTACTTTCTGCTCGCTGACAGTCGGAGTGAAAACCCGTGTTGTTTACGATCTGCTAAATAAAATGTAAATAACGTGCCAAGATATACGCATATACTTTGAGATCGTCGATCGTTCGGACTCAAGTGGTATCATCTTTTTAACAAATAAATATATTTTCCTTCGCGTTTTGTTTCGCAATTCGAGGAAGGGGGATCCGTGAAAAGGAAACCGTAGTAACACGCGTTGCACGTGTAACAAGGGCTTACGTGCTTAGATTAGATGCAGATTAAAGCTCACTCAAAGATGGGCTTAGCGTGAGAGATCGCTCGCCCGAGATAATTATTTTTCAGGTATCGTGCGATGCTTGCAAAGTTCGTGGCTTCCTATGGTTGATTAATGAGACGATCGAGACGTTAATATATTCGTTTCTATCTTTTCCTGAATCGAACCATGACAAATAAACTTTTGCTTTTCGAAGAGCGATTACGAAGGGGCGTTTAATTCGTTGGAGCAATGCAAAAGAACAAATTTGTATTCGCAGCAGTGCATCGCCTTCGAATTTATATCAATTAGAGATCGATACCGACGTGAAAATTGATCTTCAATGTAAAAAAAAAATTGTACATCTAGCACTACTGAATTAGTAAGATATTTCAATTAACGTAACAACAAAAGGGCAACGTACTTACCAATTGATCGATCGTATATATTCGAATTTAACTGACTTGTCAATAAATAACTGCTCCATACGTCATGTAAATGTGTCATAGTACAATAAATAATGCACATATTACGTACGTTATGGAATCTATATGTAATTTTAAAGCGCGGCGATATACAACTAAATAAATCAGAGACGTTTAAAAAAAAAAACTTGCACGTACGAAACAAACTCTATATGATCGTTGGAATTGCCATAATCTCGCCTGATATTCTGTTACATTAATATTTAAATGAACTTTCGTTCAGCCCGAAAATGATCGTTTGATCATAAATGCAAAAACCCTCGCGTTCGTTCCGATGCAGTCGATTTCGAAATAGATAGTTTAAATAAAATTTCCCAGTTTCTTGATCGTTTCATCAAAACGGTTAAAATATTCATTATGGACCATTGATCCTGCGCGAAGGCCCACGCTATCTATATAGCCGAGTACATACGCGTATATCGTGTCAGACCGAAACCGCGACACTATCACTTTTCCGATGATGATCGTTTGCGGCTGCACAGGTATTTCGCTACAAGAGTAGGCGAAATTTACGCGAAAATAAATTTGAAACGTTGCACGAACGCCACAATTTCCCGAACGCTTTATTCAACACGGCCCCGCTCCCCTATTGTTCCCTAATAAAAATGATATTCCGTGAACGCAGCGCCACTTCCTAATTTTGATCTTCCTACCTTCAAGAAATGACCTGATTTTTCGAGGAAACTTAAATTGGAACGGAGTTTTAATTAGGAGGAATTTTTACTGGCTCGACATTCCTTAATTACTTAATCTGGACTCGTGTTTAATTTATTTTTATTCGGCAACATTCTACCATCTTCTTTGTTTGTTACTGCGTACTATCTTCCTTTTCGTTGCTCCGTTTCATTTTTAATTAAAGCATTGACTTTTCGGTATTTACGCTCGAAGAAACGTTTATGGTCTTAATTATTGGTCAGTTATTATTAATTAATAGCTACTGATTAATTGAAATTAATGCAACAAAGATATCTTTGGATTTGCTGTTTCGTAAAAGCCGAGTAACGGTATGAATAAGTATTTTCGGGCAATTACTTTCCAAATTATAATTCGTATCGTAGTATCGATCCCAAAGTCCGGCTCTTCTCGTTCCCTTGAGTAACTGGCTAAGGATCGTTGATTCTCTTCGAGACAGTGCTTTCGTAAGCGAAATTAAATCGAACAAGTAAACAGCTGAAGCGGGCAACACCGAGCTTTTACTTTTAGTGCTCGCCATTAAATAAAATATAAAGCTATAAACTTCTTGATCGAAAAATCTCGCATATATATTTAAACGATTTTTTAAACAATCTATGTGGTATTCAAAATAGGCGGTACAAAATTATTCTCGCAGATAATATATCTCGATGTTCGAATTAAAGATTTGTTTTAAAACGTATTTCAAGTTCGATATGTTTTGAAACGCGTTTTAAGAAACGCTTCTTAATCAACCAAGTCAAACGTTTCATTTAACTCGAGCATTTAATGCTCCTTTTAGTTTCGCCTTTGGATATTTGTCGAGCCTTACACGCGTTTGCAAATTTATTAAGTTTCTAACTAGCGAAAAGAATTTCATAGATAAATCGTCGATGATATACGATACTAAGAGAGTTTCAAACGTTTTCGTAAAACGATTATTAGATAGACGTTGTCTCCGGGGATGTGCAATATTTTCGACCGATACACATTACTCTCTAGAGAACGTTAAGTCCGCTGTTGTGGACTAACCGTCACATAAAACTGGAGACTCTAACAAATGTCCCTTAAAGAATACAAAAAGTCATCTTGGAGTAAATCTACAAGGGCTGATATTCTCGAGATGCTTTTGTAGTTCTTGAAATACACACACACGCACACATACACACACGCTCTCTTTCACGCTTTATCCTTCTCTACGATATAATTAAATCAAGATGTACAAAAGTGACACAGCGCAATCCATTAAACAACCAATGAATAAACTATACCGTTCGATTTTCCTTGTCTCCTATTATAGCACCGATAGCGTTAACTTTAAATCTGTTCTTCAAACTGAAACACTTTCCAAATGTTCAATAACGCAGAAAGAGAAACGTATCGAGTGAAACTTGCGGAATCAGTAGGAAAGTAACAAATTTATACTGAAATTTATGTCAACTGTTTTAACGATAATCAAGAGCAATTATTCTCTTTCAGGTGGCTTGCTATTCGACTTTATACGTTATTTCAGAACGATCGCTGGCAGCGCGAGCTTTGCGCATGCCGATTGATCCGCGTGTTTTCAATGAAACTACACGCAGAAACAAATAAATCCGCCAAAACTATTTGCGTCTTCTACAACGTAGAACGTAAAATATTTGAATAGGAAAAAAACATTGATCGATTTTATTTGTACAACTATCGGGGGGGAAACAAGTCTATGGAAAAACAATCCAACAGGAAAGAATAACGTCATCGGCGGCGTTCGATTACAGTTGTATAAATCGAAAAGTATTTCCAATGCAAATCATATTTTAATTTAACTTAAAGCTTTCTTCAAACGCTATTGAAATACCATTTTTATCTTTAGTAACGGAGGCAACTGCGTTAAAACATCGATATTTCGTACCTAATAGTAAGAAATCACCGAGCATTATTTTCCTCGAGTCAAGAAAACTTGCCAAGCGCTTCATGCGTTCAAACGCGTATGTATGCGTTTCCCTGTCTCGCTCGAACCATCAACGATGGACGAATATCAAGCAGCGACGAACTGCGAAACTGCACGAAACTGAAGCACAGTGGTAGCGAACGAATTCGGTGCTGTCGAACTTGAAAGCTTCTTACGCGGCAAAGTCTGCCGATGGAAATACGATGAAATATGACGAGGCTCGATTACATCCGTTAGTGGTGTCGCAACGTTCAAACAGCATTTCCATTGAATACGGAGGAAACCGATCGCACGCTCGCTGCAACTCGATTAATTCGCGTGCTCGCGCGAATAAAGACGCGTACCTGTGTCTCCAATAGAAGGTAACCTATTGCCATATGTGTTTTCAGCTCTCGTGCGCACGAACGTGTATCCGTGAGTTGGTGAATATACAATGACAGCGATCTTCAACGGGGTAAGTTTACGACGCTCGCCCCTCGCTTTTACGAGTTTGTCAAGATGAAACGACTTCGCGCGAACTTCGAATCCTTCTTTTCCGCCGGTGGTATCGACGCGCGAGAACGTTTTCTTTCAACTGTGGCTCCGGCACGACTGTCTCGTCCCTAGACGCGTGCAACACAGTGATCGACCAAAGTTTAAGACTGCCGGACTCCCAGTCATTGAATTTCTTTCTTACGTTCGTTTTCTTTCTGTCCTTCCTTACGGGCAGAGGGAAAATCAGAGCCGGAAGGAGGCCTCGAACGCGTCAACCGCCGGCAAGTAATTTCCGTAATCGTTGAATTTTCGCCGGCTTATGTTCGTTAAGTTAGCGCCAACTTTGGTCTCGCTCCCCCCCCCCTCCCCTTTTTAATTGAAAATTTATAAGCCTCATCCGCGTGCAAGAATATTTCGAATAGTTTTAATTGGAACAGTGTTAATTAACGTAGTCGCGGCGTATATCGGCGATTTTATTGTTAGACTTACGTGGTCGAGCAAAGAGATTAATTTTGACAGTACCCTATTCTCGAATGCGTCTCAAAAAAGTAATTGAAAGAGAAGCTCCAACTGTTTTAATACACGTTTACAAATAAAATTGCAACGAGCGTCATTTTCTTTCATTTTCATGGTTTGTATAATAATACAGGATGCCATATTATTCTATTGCCTTGAACATTTCCTTCACTCTGGCGTCCTCAAAGGAAAATCTGTCTTTCAAACCCCTTCAAACAACATTCCACCATCCATTACATCTAGTTTATATTCACGAGGTTCGTTCATTAAAAACTAATTTCTTTTTAATTGGACCGCAATCTAGGTTGACCTTGTTTCGTTTGTTTTTGCCGATAACTGACAAAACCGACTTGAACTAGCTCCTTAACAGGAAAATGGAATGCGGAAAAAGAAAACACCCGCCATACTGATTGCACGCGATTCTCCTGCTAATTTGCAAAAATTCAAACAAAGAGAATGCCTTTTTAGATTAAAGCGACTCAACATCACGGCAAACATGATATTTTCAGGAAGAGGGGAATCGCATTGCCAAAAATATATTTGTTCACAGTATAGGGCAATAGGAGAGGAAAAAAAGCTGTTGGTTTTTCCGACGAGTTTGGCTTGATTTCCTACGGGATACGACGCGTGGAATAACGGTTCGTGACATTTTGGTGTCTCTTTTATGGAATACCATGAATTTTTTAAAATATTCCACTTCCGCTCTAAATCGCGTTAAAATCACATTACGCCGTTGTCGGATAACAATACTTTTTAAATTACTATCGTAAGAAATTAGCGGTATATGATGAGATTATAAGATTACAAAAATCAAGCACACCTTTCGATCACATATTCGTGATGGCGAATAACGAAATTTTCGTATCCTTGTTATAAATCTTCTCGGTATTGAATATATCAAATTTGCTAACAAATTTTCATTTTCCTAATGCGATTATTAGGCGACGAGATGATAAAATCTAGTAGATTCGTTTATAAATTTCAACCTTCGAACGAACCATATTTCATACGCGGCAATCTAATATATCTTCGCGATTTTCCCAAATATTTAATTAACTGAAATATTCGAGAGAATTCTTGAATTACTTGCCGATGGCACTCGCGAAAGTAAAGAGTTAAAACACTCTAAAATTCCTGTACAATGTTTGAACACGGTTCACTTGAGGCAAGGAGAAAAATGGAAAGGTAGGAATAGGATGAAACGTAGTTAATCGCGCACTCTGCTTTCTGCGTCATCGGGTTCCGAGTGTACTTCCATTTAAGTTGGTCTTTATTTTTATCGAGGGCGTAGCGGAATTTCGCGATTAATTTATATGTTGTCGGCCGTATTGGAAAGCTCTCATCCCGTTCGCGATACCAACGTGGAATCACTTTTTCACACTTATCGAACTTCGAACGTCCTTAGCTCTGGAATGCAAATCACTAGAGCTTAACTTAGATGAACTCCGAAGAGTGTGGGATCTGACGACGAAAGGAGAGATAGAAGGAGGAAAAGAGACACGGAGTCAGGCTAAAGATGGGAGTCAGAGGTTTCGAATTACCAAGTGCAGAATCCCTTCGAAAAGAAGAAAAAGAAATTCAAATATCTTGCGTAAGAAGAATTTGCTAAGTACAAGTAGGTAGACGCGGAGGATGCAAATAGTTCGCGCATGAAATTTTAAGTGCATTTTAAAAGCGTGGATAGACAACGTTGACTTGATTTTAACTTTGTGAGTTATATAGTACGACGACGCTTAATTGTAAAATTATACAGAGATTACGCCGTGTCGATTTGTTACAGCCATGTATCTTAAAAGTCGACAGCCTTTGCATGCGGAGAAAAATGAACTATAAAAGCGATAGTGTAGAAATCAGTATCGCGATAAAAATATGTAAAGCGTAGATAGGTATAATTATAGCTACAAACGCGTTATTCAATTACGAGATTAAATCGTGAGATTAACTATTCGATTCGAAGCTGTGTGTATGATTATCGGAAATTGTTACCAGCTTGCTAATAAGATTTCCCAAAGATCCCTAGATCAATTAGCACTCGATCAGATAAAACTGAAGCTTTCCAAGCATAAACATACGAGCGAAATCGAATTTCCGTAATCACGGGACGAAGCTCGAATATTCGTTCTACGCGTAATTATCCGTATCATTTAACCGATATTTTAATCTACGTTAGCGTAGGTACTTTGTAATTCACAATGAACGCACGAAAAAAGTTATATCGGTATATTTGCTTGCGGATAGTTTGGCAAGTGGACTCTCCAATGAAATAATAACGACTGTCTAACAAAATAATAATGTATCAATTATTCGATTACGAATATTTACACAAAGTTTTTCGATCGCAGCTTTCAGATCGTTTTCGCCCTCTCGTACGTAAAGAAAATAAGTAAAATACAAGTTAAATATTTCTTCAACAGCCACGTCATACATCTCGGTCCATACCATCATAATCCTCGTAATGCGAAATGTAAATTGAATTTTTGTTAAATAGGCTGTACATTTATAATGTACATGTGAGTGTGAGAGTGAGGGAGCGAGTGGCGAGTGGCACATGTATGTGTCCCCTCCCTTAAAGTGTGTGTAGGCACCGCAAGACGGTCCGAGCCCTCGGAAAGACAAAAAAGAAGCAGTCCTAGATGAAATGTAGAGTCCGCGTGTTGAGTTGCCTGGGACACGAAACATTGTAACCCACGCTGTGGAA